>BLSH010119795.1:827934-843803 GCA_018402905.1 Glandirana rugosa
TTTTTTAACTTTTTTATTAACACCTTTAAAAGGTCATACGACCATTAAACGTTTATTATTTAATATTATTTAATAATTATTACCTATGATTATCAACTATTTATACCGACTATATATACCGTCTCATATATATTTTGTCTTTGTGTATTGCCACTTTTTTATCTTTCATACTTTGCCGCATACTTGATATTCCACTTTATTGATTTTCACTGGGAATTCGATGTCATAATTTGATAACTTTACTTCTTCACATATACCAACTCTAATTAGAAGACTCTATCCTGCTGTACACATCCCCAACAACATATATATTTTTACCATTTGTTTATTCGTTTATTTATTAATTGCCAGCATACTGGAAAATTTCCACCAGAATTATTTATGACACACTTCGCTATATCTTTTTACAATATACTCTGCCATATATATCAGCCATATTTATCAACTATTAGTATCCATTATTAATAATTTATTATAATTTATTATTTGCAAATTACCAGCATACTGGAAAATTTCCACAATTATTTTTTCAATTTTTTACATTTTTCACAAGTTTTACTTTGTCCATATTCATGTTCCAGCCAGCGAAGGAAGAAGATCATCAGCGTTGCAGTCAGTCCGGGGACATTGGTATTTATTTTTTAAATAAGGGATGTTTTGAGTGTTAGTTCACACAGGGGTGACTTGTCAGGCGACCTAGTCACCTGAAAAGTCGCGCTCCATGCAGTACAATGCAACCGTTCTAATAGGAGTGACTCAAGTTGCTCCAACTTAGTTTAGTACCTTTCTGGGTGACTTCAGAGCGATTTGCACTGGCTTCTATACAGAAGTTGTTTGTAACCCGCACTGAAGTCGCGCTGTAGGGGGCGGCTTCAAAGTCGGACAAGAATCAGGCGACTTTGAAGTCGCCCCAGTGTGAACCAGCACTAAAGGTGAATGAATAACAAAGGGTTCTGTTTACCCCTCTCACATTCATGTAGGGAGGAGGGCTTGATAATTCTGGCCCTCTGTGTGGATAGTATATGTAATTATAGTATTCTGTATATTATTAGCATTTTGTTTATCGCACGTGTTTAATTCAATTTTTCATTTATGGTGTACTTTTAAATTATGCTGTCTAAGCAAAGTGACAGTGACAGGGGTTGGGACAAACTATGGAGTGCTTATAATGATTCATATGGTTTAAAAGGGGCTATTCACATTTCACATACATTGAGATGCTCTGCTTCAAGACAGCCTATTCATTTTGAATGCACTGGCAGCTCCACAAATATACTGTTGCCATAAGTGCTCAAAATCACAGGTTAGTTATCAAAATACATTTGTTTTTCATGACAGTGATCCTTTATCGACCAAAATATCTTTATGACCAGTGTATCACTATATTCTCTTGCAAAGCATTATTTATTCTCCAACAAAAAAAGCTATTTCTGTGTTATTGTTAAAAGACAGCCACCAGAACCTATGTTATTTTAACCACTTCACTCCCGGAAGGATTTCCCACGTTAGGACCAGAGCACTTTTTGCGATTCGGCACTGCGTTGCTTTAACTGACAATTGCGCGGATGTGCGACGTTGTACCCAAACGAAATTTGCGTCCTTTTTTTCCCCACAAATAGAGCTTTCTTTTCGTGGTATTTGATCCCCTCTGCGTCATTTCTGATTGCCGCTATAAACAAAAAAGAGCGACAATTTTGCAAAAAATAAAATGTTTTTCTTACTTTTTGCTAAAATACAAATCCAAAAAATATATATAAAAAAACATTTTTTTTCATCGGTTTTGGCCGATTTATATTCTCCCTCATATTTTTGGTAAAAAAAAATCGCAATCAGCATTTATTCATTGGTTTGTGCAAAAGTTGCCACGTTTACGAATGATGAGAATTAATTTCTGGGGTTTTTATTTATTTATTTATTTTTTTCCTAGTAATGGCGGTGATCTGCGATTTTTAGCGGTACTGCGATATTGCAGCGGACATGTCGGACCATTTTGACACTTTTTGGGACCAATGACATTTATACAGCGATCAGAAATTGAAATGTCCACTGATTACGGTATAAATGTCATTGGCAGTGAAGGGGTTAACCTGCAGGGGGAGATCTAGGGGTTAACTGTGTTCCCTGCATGTGTTATAACTGTGAGGGGGCTGGGCTGTTATGGACATAACAGATCTAACTGATCCCACTGACAGAGCAGGGAACCGCCGTGTTTACATCGGCGGTTCCCCGTTCCTTTGCTGTGGCAGCTCACCACGGCTCGCCGGCAGACATTGGGTCCGCCCGAGCCACGGCAATACTCCTCCGGAGTACGGCGGCGCATGCACGCCCCCTAGCTGCCACTCCGCAAATCGTAAATGTTTATTTACGGAGATTCGCAGGACACGTCCACACTGCCGCAGTAAATATACTGTGCGCGGTGTGAAAGTGATTAAAGAACAATAACCATTGCAATCTTTTTTTTTTACTTGAATTTTACATTCGTGCTAAAGAACTGCACAGTAAAGCACAGTCACTCTGCCATAGTTTTGGAAGGAAATACGGGTTGATTTACCAAAACTTAACTGGATAGTGTAAAATCTGGTGCAGCTATGCATGGTAGCCAATCAGCTTCTAACTTCAGCTTTTTCAGTTAGGCTTTCCTCTGTAATAATTGAACATGGCTGTTGCAAATTACATGCACTGTAAACTATATAAAACAAAGTTAACGCACACTTTCAAGATGATTTACATTAAAAGGAATGTATAAGGCCCTATATATATATATATAGATATAGATATATATAGATAGATATATATCTATAGATAGATAGATATATATATATAAATATATATAGAGAGAGAGCAATCTCTCTGTCTCTCTGTGTATATATATATATATATATATATATATATATATATATATATGTTTGACCCATTGTAATAGCAATACATTTAAATAAAAAAATAAAAAGTTGAAAAAGTAAGATTATAACAAAGTTAATAAAAAAGAAACCCCACATAACATTGCACTCAATCATGTGCATGCATGTATTTAAACAGCAATTTTGCCACATACATTGCCCCAAACGTCAGTGTGAGAACAATAATTCTACTGCTATTGTTTATGGTTTACTCTAAACTAATGAGCTGTAAAGGTTTTTAAAGCTTTGCCTAGTGACAGTTTTGGGCATCGCAATTGTTCATTATTTCCATGGGCGCACACAGGCCTGACATATTTGGTGTCTATTCACTTAACACCACCCAATCCTTTATTCTGTACAAACAAGAGGGGAATAAATTGTGTTTGTGTGCACTAAAATTTATTTTAGTGTTTTTCTTTCCTGAAAATATAGATTTGATGAAAGTTGCAAGCAAATATTGTGCAGCATAACAAATTGCAACTACCATCTTTTTATTCAACAGGGGCTCTGCATTCAGAAAATAAATATTGTTCTGGGGGTTTTATGTCATTTTAGATCTGAAAATGCTCATTTGAATGTGTGTGTGCAAAAAAATGAAAAATAAAAATGCTCTAGAGGATAAGTAGTTAATTGTGTTCAGAACTAAAACATAAAATAAAAAATAAAAAAAATCTTTTTTTTTTTTTTTATAGTTAGATACATTTAAAACACTGCATTCAAATGCATTATTGATAAAAAAATAAAAAAATAAATAGTTGTCAGAGGAGTCATTCACCCATCCCTACCTACTCTGGTCAGATGGCAAATGCATTAAAGCTCAACCTGTGGCACTCCAGCTGTTGCAGAACTACCTATCCTATCATGACTCTGCATTTGGGAGTCATGTTTGTAACTGTCAGTGTCTTGCAATGCATCATGGGATTTGTAGTTCCACAACAGCTGGAGGGCCACAGGTTGAGCACCCATGCATTAGAGGCAGACAACCAGAATGGAGAAAACTACAGTTGTGCTCTCTATTTAGAAAGCCCAGAATGGTCTTCATAGCCATTGTAATAGGCAAGGTCTGTATTAGATGTTTATTTATATATGTGATAAAACAGTTATAAAACATTACTGTAAAACAAAATATAAAAATGAGTCAAAAGTAATTTCTTACAGAACAACATACTCTGAGGGCTGGTTCACACCAAAACATGGTGCAGGAAAGGCACGTTCCATATGAGTTTCCAACAACGTAGCGCGTGGGTGCTAATAAATTGCAGCCCAAATGCATCTTGCAAATGCAGAGCATTTGAGACCACCAAATCGCATGGCCCCGCAGTGCCATACAGTGTGGTGCAGTTCATTCTGATAAAGTAGTGCTTGTACTACGTTTTCCGTGTTCCAGTGCGTTTTGCAGCCAATTCAAATAAACACGTGGGATTGCATGTAAACCACATTTCTTATGCAACAACTTTGACAGACTGCAGATATTAATTAAGATCACTACTTTCTTTTAATATAAAGAACGCAGTAGAAACAAATGAAAAAGGATGATAATAAAACTGACTTTTAGTAATATGGTAAATAACAGATTGACATCATAATTAAAGATAATAGCAAGATACACTAGGAAATGAATATAGACATCTCGTTATTCTGTCCTAAATTAGACCTATAGGGAGCATAAGCATGTGTTTTGTGGTTTAGATTATTATTCCATATCAGATTTGGTAAACTTCAATGTTTCTTCTGAAAATCGTTCCACATCACCATGACATTTTCCCCAGTGCAATGTGTTTATTGAGGTATCAGAGTGATTACACAGGGAATAAACCTGTTAATAAATCTGCTTGTAGAAGTAAGGATAGGAAGCAGCATCAATGTTCTACATCGCTATCATACTGACAAATAGAGCTGTCCTTCTCCATATGTAAGCATGCTTGTTTGTGCCATGGGATTTTCTCTGCTTGTTTGTTAATATTTGATTTTAGTTTAAGTGGTGTCAGGGGGCATGTTGCCAGCTATGGCTGACTTTCAACTGATAGCTCTAGTAGAAATAATTACAACAAGCCCTCTTGCACATTGCTCACATCAGTTCACAAGTTCACATACTGGATACTGAGAGACATGTTAACCATCTCGATAAATCTCTATGAACTAACAGTGTAATATTTAATGGTTTCCTTTATCATTTTTCCATCTGATAAATTTCCCCATTTTGTCTTTTTATGTTTGCTAAAAGAAAGTTAATGTCATGGGGTTTTCCTGTATACGTTATTAAAACCAACTGCTAACATACCTGAGGTATGGGGTCTGTAACTCAGTGGCCATCCCTTTTGTTTTCCTTTGTAGTAACGTATGCCTAAGAATTAACAGACCTTGCTGGAAGGATGTGAATGCATAGCAGGCCAGATGATCATTGTAAGTTTATATTGAAAATTAATGGAACAGTAGATATACAGAGGGACAAGAGTGACTTGGCCGCCATTAGCGCTTGAGTAGTTTCCCAATGCCAGTAGTTAATAAATGTTTTTTCTTTCTGCATGTACAGAATAATTGGCAACTTCTGTATTTCTGTACCTGTGTTTAAACATTTTGCCAGCATTTGTTATGCCTAACCAACCCTCCCTGACCACTTACTAACTGCTTAGGAAATAGTAAGCTGTTAAAGTGGTTGTAAAAAAAAAACAACCTGCAAGACAAAGGCATACTAGCTCATTATGAATTACTTACTTTGGAACGAAGCTGTTGAAGCGGTCCCCGAGCACCGCTGGTGACTCTGGCCAATCACAGCACTGTGATTGGCTGGAGCTGCGCTGATGTCATTCCCGCGCATGCATGTGGGAGTGGCACACTTAGTGAAGAGATGGCACAGTCGGGCTGTTTCTTCACTGCCGTGCCAATGACGTCGGCACATGTGGATACAGTGAATACCTCCTAAACTGTGCAAGTTTAGGAGATATTCACAGCACCTACTGGTAAGCCTTATTATAGGCTTACCTGTAGGTTAAAGTGGTTGTACAGAGTATACAACCACTTTAAATTAACTTAGCAATCACCTAGCCAAACACCACTGAACATACCCAACAGTTATTGGGACACAGTGGGGTCGATTTACTAATACTGGAGCATGCAAAATCTAGTGCAGCTGGTCATGGTAGCCAATCAGCTTCTAACTTCAGCTTGCTCAATTTGACAAAAAAAGACTGGAAGCTGATTGGTTTCTATGCAGAGCTGCACTCAAATTCGACTTAACACAGGGACTTTATGATCTGCAGCAGACCATATGAGGAAGGAGTTATGAAATCATTTAAAGTGGTTGTAAACCCTTATATATACCCAGTGAAGTGACTAGCCCCAAGTGATACAGAGAGAAAAACCACATCCTCCTACATAATCTGGACCTGTTTATCTGCAGCCATTTTTTCTGTACAGCCGTTAAAAGTTCAGAATTTATGCAACTTGTCTGAGCTTTCAGAAAGTATGGGGTGGGGAGCTGAAATTACACTCTACAAAGCTCAGACACTCCCTCCCCCCTTCACACAGTAAACAGAAACAGAGGCAAAACTGTCAATCACAGGCCGTGTGCTGGAGCTCCCTCCCCTGTCTCCTTTTTATTTTAGGTGTCAGGAAAAGCGTCAGAAGTGACTCATGCTGATATCAGAGGAATAAGGAAGCTGTCAGAAATGACCCTTAGTGCTCCTGATTGAGACAAGTGCACACTATAGAGGGATATCCTTTGTTAATATGTCATGTTTGAAGTTTACAACCACTTTAACTAAACACAAACTGAACCCAAAATGTATCTGTAGGCTCCATTGAGTTGAATTAACCACATATTTCTTTTATCTTTTCTTTAATCTGGTGACAATATTTCCCAGTAAAAGTTTATATCTCCACCTTGCCACATAATGAAAGAAGTCTCTGTCTTGCTACTTCACCTGCTTGTCTAAAAAATCCATCAGGCAATAACATCCACCTCTAAAGCCTCGTACACACGCGCAGATTGTTGGCCAACTGAACATCCAACTTTTGTCCTAATTGGGCGACGGCAATTGTGTCTAGCGTACTAACATTAGTCAAGTAATCGGCCAACAAGGCCGAATGTAGTGACGTGTTTACGAGTGTATAATGAGGAGGTTCAGGTGAATGTGATTGTGAATTAGGAACACAGGTTACACAACAGAACACTTCCTGGATTCTGAGCATGCCTGTTTGCACTTCCAACTTTTTGTTGGCCAACTTCTGTACACATGAGCCAACAATCGACCAACACCTTGTTGGCCAACACACGTTTTCTAGTCTCGTCGTCCAACTTCTGTTGGATGACAATTGGAAATCGGCTGTAGAATCATGCGTACACACGATCAGATTATCTGCCAACAGGTTGTTGGACGACCGTTGTTGGCTAACAATCGGACCGTGTGTACGGGCCTTTACACTGTAGTGGAGTGAAATTGATGATCCCTATTGGGATCTCTCACTACTGTAGTCCACCAGAGATACAAGGCAACAGCACATGATTTAGCTTTTCAGCAACCAGAAGTACATTAAGTTAAAATAGTAAGTCAGAAGTTTTTTTTTATCTTAATGCACACTTAGGCTGGGTTCACACTAGTCCGTCAAACGGACCGACATTGTGAGCACAAGTCGCATTACATCACAAAATCAATGTTTCCCTATGAGAGCCGTCTTAACTTGTCCGACAGAAGTCGGTCCGACTTTGAAAAAGTTTCCTGTACTACTTTGGTCTGACTTTGGTCCTACTTCAGCCCATTAAATATCATTGAAGTAGGATCAAAATCGGATCCTTGTTCTAACTATCCGACTTGTGACATCCGACTTAGTGATTACAGCAGCAGTAAAAGGAATGTATCTCACACTGGGATTGTTTTGATTGGTCAAAGGACAAGTCACTATCTCAAAGTCGTAGCAAAATCTTATCTTGTTCATTCATGTCAGATGGAAGTAGGACCAAAGTAGGACTGAAGTAGGACCAATGTTGCAGGGCAAAGTAGGATCAAAAGTCTGACCATTTTTGTGTCGGATAGTGTGAACCCAGCCTAAAAATTACATTTTTGTTGCAGGGGGGTGCATGAAATCTGACTTGTATCTTAGGGCAGACTTCTGTGAAAATTGGTGAGCCGATCACACAAGCTGGATACAAACAAGGAAAGGAGGTTATAGGCACAGAGGCTTGGTCCTAATAATAATAGCAATAATACCTAAAATGCAAGCAATGTAATTGTAAGGTATAAGTCCATGATAAGTCCAAAAATGAAAGGCACTAGGGCAGGCTTCATGGTGGAGTTTAGCAGACTGAATATACGCAGACAAATACAAAAGCAGAGAAGCGCCTCTAAGTTCAGAAAGCTGTTGTATTTTAAAAGACTCCACAACAGTGCTATTTACAATAGGTAGGTAAACAACAAGCACATCAATAGGTGCAGGTCCAGAACGCCAGGAGCAGGCCGCGGGAGCTGCTGGTACCGCCAGGTGGAGTGTGACAGAAGTTCCCATGTGGAGGGGGAGGCCAGCCGAAGTTCATCCAGAAGCAGGTGGGCAGCCAGGAGCAAGATGACGTAGGCAAGGTTCGGGACCAGAATCCAACGCATTTTGAAGCATGCGCTATACCACATGGGGGCATGCACGCTCCATTCTCATGCAAATAATAACACCCCAGAGAAACTACAAAGAGATTATTATTTTTTGGTCTATTACATCCATCCATTATCTTGAGCTTACAGCTCTATGTTTTTTATCAGTACTAATAACTGTCTTTTAACCTTTTGTAACAATAAAATATAAGGTTTTATATATTATATCTGAATGTTGCCATCCTTTCTGATACCGATAAAGTCCATTCTTTGTTTTCCCCAATTTCTTGAAGTCAAGTACAATATGACTTGGGTCGCAATTGTACTGTATACATATTTTTATTATTTGCCATTTTTTCCCCATAAAAGTGGAGTTACCAATTAAATGGTAATAGAACAACATTTTTTTTTTAAATAGGGTTAACCTTCTATTTAGTAGCATGGTATGTATTTCTAACATTTCATAGTAGTAAATCAGAATCCAAATGACTAGAAACAGCAATTCTAAGATCAAGACAACGCATTTTACAATTGTTTTGACAAAATCATCACATCGTTCTGTGAACATAAAATCTGCATAATGTATTTCTATATTTCTTTTACTGTATAGCTTCATATTTATGTTATGCATTAGGCTGCTGGAAATAAAACTGTTTGGTTTTTGGTACTATAAACTTGTTCACGTTTGCAAATCTCAGTATTCTATGTTCATCGTTGATTGCTTCAGTATGAAGAAATATAGTATACAGGAAAAACAAATCCTAGTTATATTCTAAAACAGATAAGCTCAGAATGAAGGATTTCTATTGATCTCTACAGTTGCCATACTTTCAGAAAAGCTGGGTTCTACCATCAATGACAATAGTTGGGTACGTGAATTCCCACAGCTACACTACATATGTTTATAGAAATGAAAAAATGCTTCCAATATTCATCCAGAATCAGAATACTAGGCCTCCCTAGTCTGTCAAATCTCTTGAAATTCTATACACAGGCTTGGATTATACAGAAAAGTTAGCCCTTGTTTCCCAAAACTGCCTGTCTAAAAACATAGAGACTGCATATTTCCAGCTTCCCTATTTTTAAAGCGGAGACTCACCCCCTTACATGCCACATTTGGAGGGGGGAGTGTGTCCCCAGGTTTCAGAGGGACTTCCTGTCCCTCTTCCACCTTCTGCCTCTGGGCTGCCTAGGCGACTCCTCCTCTCCTCCTAGGCAGCCCCTCCCTCCTGGCAATCTTCTGGGACACGTCACAGGTCCCAGAAGATTGCCTGGCCACTGGGGATGCGCAGTGCAACTCGCGCATGCGCAGTGGGTGCCCGGCCGTGAAGCCGGGCCGGGTGCCCACACTAGGAATGGCGGGGCCGTCGGGAGGAGCGGGGAGACGAGCGAGGCTTCGGGAGCAGCCGTCGCTGGAGCGGGAGGCAGGTAAGTTACTGTTTATTAAAAGTCAGCAGCTACACTTTTTGTAGCTGCTGACTTTTAATAAACAAAAAACAGTGTGGAACTCCGCTTTAAATTAATTTCTCTCCAAAAATACTAAACAATCTTTTACCCACTCAAAAAAAAGATATAAAAAATCAGCTGGGACTAGAGGATCAAGACCTAGCCTATATAGTAGAGCTGGTGCATTATGCCAACAATAAGCAATGTCCATATTAATGATGAAAAGATTTGCTGGAAATTTGCCAAACCCAACATAGCCCACCCAAAACCCACTGATGTCTATGTGACTCAAATTTTGCAAATGTTTTCTCTGGCCTTTTTCAAGGTCAATATGCAGGCTTTTGTTAAACACTTGACCTCCAGAAGGCTTTACCCTCTTCATGACCAGGGCATTTTTTGGTATTCAGTGCTGTGCTATTTTAATGGACGATCGCTTGGTCATGCAACACTGTACATAAATTAATATCTATATAAACAAATAAATAGCAAAAATTTGGAAAAAAAGTTTCTGTTATAAAATTTTGTAAACAAATAAGCATTCTTCATAAATGCAAGCCAACAAGTAGTCTGCTACATTTCTTTGGTAAACATAGCCCAAATCAGTGGATATTATTTAGTCTATGTGAAAGTTATAGAGTCTACAAACTATGGTATATATATTTGAAAGCTGATCGGTTCTGGTGTACTGATGGCCTCTCTCATTTCTTGAGCCCCTATAATGCCAGGACAGTAAAAATACCCCCCAAATGAGCCCTTTTTGGAAAGTAGTCCAAGGTATTTAGAGGTATGGCAATTTATTTGGAGTTGTAATTTTTTTGTTATAATTTTTTGGAAAATTAAGAAATTAAATAAAATGTGTTTTTTTTTTATACATATTTTTTTTTACATACCGTCACCAGTGCAGTACAGAGTCATCATATGACTGGTGTGGTGGTAATCAGGGATACTGACCGGTGACAGTATGTAAATAAATAAATACATATTTTATTTATTACATTTTGTAACATGTTCTTTCTTTTTTACTATTTGTTTTTACATACCATAGTGACACTGTACTACTCTGGGGGGAGGGGGGAATTCAGGGATTTATATTTTTGATCACTAGCAATAGTTTTTATTGCCATGAATGGCTTTCATTCATGACAGCTTGCTTTCTATTGTGATGCTGTGATTGGCTACAGCTAATCACGTGGTATAGGGTGCCAGGTGCCATGTGATTTCTGTGGGCCAATCATAGCATCACAATAGTAAGCAAGCTTTCATGAATGAAAGTCATTCATAACAGTTTTGTTTACATGTAATCATGTGATCGATATGATTGGTACTGAGCACCATAATGTATACAGTGTTCACAGGATTGAGCCAGGAGGGAGGGCACCAGTGCGCATGTGCTGAGCGACGCATCAGTACATCTCTTAGCCTAGAGTTGCCGCCTGCCTTCAGTAAATGTACTGTGG
The DNA here is from genome assembly GCA_018402905.1 of Glandirana rugosa. NCBI lineage: Eukaryota > Metazoa > Chordata > Amphibia > Anura > Ranidae > Glandirana > Glandirana rugosa. The sequence continues at coordinate 839,317 of BLSH010119795.1, forward strand.
GCAGGTGGCAAGTGGTTAAAAAAGAGCACAGGTAGCTGGGAATTGCCTTGGGGGTATGGGCTAATGCAACAAAAAAACATTAAGGGGATCACAGGTTTTCTATTGCGGCATAAAGGGGAACATTAGAAATAGACAATTTTAAATAACATGCTTAATTGTACCCCAATGTAAATCCAACATCAATAACATCATCCAGCAAAGCAAATCCAACATCAATCAGGATGAGCAAAGCACCAACAACCAAGGGTTACCCAGACCAGGGTGACTCTCTTCCATCATTATTCCCATCACATGCCCCAGCTGGGGATGCCAGGAGATGTCATGGTCATGACCATATTTGGTCAATGACATCACCAAGAATATCAGTCAGATTGTTTACATTGTGAAAAAGCCAGCAGGAAGCTGTCATTTAGTGGCAGAAATGTTGCCAGACATGTTGCCACTAAATATAGAAAAAAAAAAGACTTCCGGCTGCAGCAGACCGAAGTTCAGGTGGAGTGGCGAACTGGTGAATTGTGGCCATTTTGTTTGACTGGGTGGTAAACTGCAAACAAGCTGGATTAATGTCAAACTTATGCTCGACCTGAACTGAAGCCCATCCCTAGTCTATACTGACACTGTCACTAAACCAGATTTTGCACTCTCCAGTTTTAGTAAATCAACTCCCTTGTTTCAGTATGGTACATGCTGGAAAAAGTTTGGATTCTGCATTGTCCATGCAAAATACGTCTGTATTTAATAGGATGCTTCTACAGTATGCAGTTGTATAATCTCAGCAGTCCAGTGTAAAGAAGGCAAAATGCTGTGTGTAAGCCTTACAGAACTGTAGCTGCATCTAAATATAGTGATATCCCTCATGTGGCAAAATCTCATAACTTGGCAGTGTCTCTAAAACACAGTAGTATCTCACTCTTAGAAATATATTTGGTAACCTGGGAGTGTCTTTGATAACATGGTATTCTCTTGCATTTGGAAGCAGCTCTAATAGCTTGCTAGTTTCTGTGACACAGCAGTGCCTCCAGCATTACACCGTTTCTAATAGCATTGCTATCTTTCCAGTAACATGCCAACATCAATTAGTAAAAATATGGCAATCCATCCTTGACAACTGCAGGTACAAACATTTTCACCAAGATTCTGTAGATTGTTCTTTACCAACGGTGGATATTACGCACACCGGCGTAACAAGCCACACCCATTTTAATATCCATACCCCTAAAAAAACTAGCCACACCTGCCAGTTTATGACTTAGTGAGTTACAGGCACAGTTGCCTTTTGTAATTAGTTGATTTACTAAAATCAAAAAAGATGTTCACTTTGCAAGGGAATTTGCACTTTGTAAGGGTATTTGTCCCAGAGTGTAGTGAATGTGGTAAAGTTCTGCTGACTTCCATCATTTAATCATGTGCAAGCAAAAATGCTGTTTTTTTTAAATTTCCCTTGCACATGATTGGGTATTGTTTGCAAAGTGAAACTTCACCACATTCACTAAGCTCTGAGGAAAATACCATTGAAAAGAGCACCTTTCCTTACAAAATGAAAAAACCTGTTTGATTTAGTAAATCATCCCCAGTGTCTAATCTTTATATCCACTGTTCCATTCTAATTACACATTCTTTTAAATAATCAATAGGACATTAGTACATATTCTCACTTATTCCAATCACGCCCCTAAGAGCAATGTATGAGATGGAGAAAGCACAGGGCAATGCAAGAAGCTGCACTACACCTGCTCAACCTGACTGCCAAATATATCTATAAAATCTCTAAACGTGCTCTATTGTAAATTAAGACAACGTAATAAAGTATCTGTGTATATTAGAAGTTATACCGTTGAAAAGAGATTTTCAAAACCTTTATCCTTTAAAAAGCTGACACAGTTAACTATCATGCTCATATTCCCAAAGTTTCTATGCTGCATTTTTTTGTGACCTTGTTTTTCTTTAATCCTTTGTTACTTTGGAAAAGGAAGTAGAGTCATTAAAGATTAAATGCCTAATGACACCATCTGGTCATTGAGAACTCAATATCACGTAACTCTAATATGGTCAGTCACTTACTATAATAGATAACTACTTGAAAAGAAGGCTTTACTACAATTACTACTAATTTTATTATATTTCAAATCACTGTGATGGCATCCTTTACTTTAACAGTATACACAAAAAAAGAAATGGATGTGTGCTTTAGCACTAATTTTTCATTAAATCGTTAAAGCCTAATGGTTTGTAGCACATTTTTACGTGAAACTGCCTTAAAATACCTTTTGTGTATTAGAGAAAATATGTTTCCTGCTCTCCCACTGCAGTGCACTATGCTGGAAAAGATAAGTATTGGCCATACCCCTTATCCCAAGGGTCCATAAGCATACCTGTAGGGCTCAGAAAGAAAGGGGATGTGTCTGATGAGGTCTGCTAGATTACCAAGTGCACTCTACAGGAGTAGCTATCCGCAGTCATATTTGTCTACAATTGGAAAGTAGAAGTATGTTTATGGAAATGGAAGTCTGCCTTATCAATACCTATTTTTTTCACCTGAAAACTGTGCTTTATATATTTTATATATAAAGGGGGTGGGGCTCACACTTTTTTTTTATTTGCACGAGGTTTCCCCTTAAAATCATTACTGACTTAAAGGGTCTGGTATGGACTTTGGTGGGAGGGGGCCATGTATTTTTTTAACTGGCCCTATCTTAAAAACCATACCAGACCTAAAGGGCCTGGTATGGATTTTTAGGGGGTAGAGCCTCACACTGTCTTTTTTTTCTTCACCTTCTAGTAGTTGAGTGTTCTTAGAATATTGCATATTTTCTCCATTGGTGAATACTCAAATGTTCTTATAGCTATTTTTTTATGGAACTTAATGTTAGGGAATGTTACATTTGTCTAGTGAACAAGGAAAATATTGTACAGATATTACAAATATTACAGAAAGTATTCTTTATGCTTGCACAAATGTTTAAATATTTGCAAAGCAAACTTTTTATAAAGTTGCCCTCCAATGCTCCTTTTCTATAAAGGCCAGTTATAGGTGAGGACAGTGGCTAATATTTTGTACGCTTGATTTTAGGTCAGGTAATGCATTGACACCTTTGCAGCCATTGTGCTATATGCTGGGTGTTCAATGTGCCCCTGCACCTTTAAAGAGGGGTGAGCCCCCTCCAGTCCATCTGCCTTCACCTATCTTATCAGAATGCATGTGGAGCCTCCTATAAGTTATAGGTAGGGTCCATAGATCACAGGGTGCCTTGCCTGGGCCTGTAGCTTACACATGCATTTGCAAATTCATGCAATTAAACCCCTGTTTTTGAATGCATACTGTTAGACAGGTTAATCTGGTTGGTCACAGGCTGGTCAGTAAGTAGAGCTTGGAACTTTCCTTGGGCTTTTCCTTGGTCTTTTTTTGATATACATTGCCCTGCAATGCTCCTTGCTGTAAAGGCCAGTTATAGGTGAGGGCAGTGGCTAATGTTTGTATACTTGATTTTAGGTCAAGCGACGCATTGACACATTTGCAGCCATTGTGCTATATTCTGGGTGTTCAATGTGCCCCTGTACCTTTAAAGAGGGATGAGCTACCTCCAGTCCATCTGCCTTCACCTATCTTATCTGAATGCATGTGCTTTCACTGTGGAGCCTCTTATAAGTTAGAGGTAGGGTGTACAGATCACAGGGTGCCTTGCCCGGGCCTGCAGTTTACACATGTATTTGCAAATTTGTGCAAATAAACCCCTGGTTTTGAGTGAATACTGTTAGACAGGTTAATCTGGTTGGTCGCAGGCTGCTCGGTAAGTAGATCTTGGAACTCTCCTTGGACTTTTCCTTGGTCTTTTTTTGATATTTTTATAAATAGATTCTTTAGAGTGCCTGCCCTCTCTATTGATATGTGAAAGACTGTTGGGTGGGATAGCATTTCAGACCTCACAGATTAGAGATGTATGAGTGTAATAATTGTAAATTGAACCCTGTGCTCTAAGAAAATAACCTTGGGCGGGGCGTGTCCGGACGTCGGCCAGAGAAGACGCACATCCACAGAGCTCCGCGCTCTGGAAGGAGACTCCTGAGGAATCCGTCATCCAACGAAAAGGGTGAGAGCCCATTCCCGTGTCCCAAGTTAAATGTTAATAATGTGAGTATGTAGAGATTAGACACTCCAGACTTTACGATAGGGTGGGTTGTCAGAAAGTGTATAGTTATCTCTCCCGTCCGTGAGATTTCTTAGATAAATATTTTTATAGTTTTTTTCTGGTTCCTTTTCAGGTTCCTCTCAAGGTTCTAGATGAATGGCTCGTCGGACGCTGGTTGGTCTAATTGGACAGATTGTCATAAGTGAGTTTTGGTCCCCAAATAAACGTGTTTAAACGTTTATGTACACATTTGACGTCCGGGCCCGTTCCGTGGGACACTAGACATGTGGGATGGAGATTGAATATTCTCCGAGGTGTCACTTTCGTGTACGTAAGTCTATTCTATCCACTTCCGTCTAC
>BLSH010119795.1:850944-863453 GCA_018402905.1 Glandirana rugosa
AAAAAAATCCCCACAAAAACGCCGTAACCCCCCCTACCCAGAAGCCCCCTGTTCTCCGTGTTCGAGACCTGACACACCCCAAATACGCCTGAAGACCCAAATCAATAGGCATAGTACCCATCAAGCTATTGACCGACCTCCAAGAACAGCCTACCCTAAAACCAGTAGATACTGATAAACCACTCGAACCCGAATACCACTTAGATACGTATTCCCTACATCTACTAAATCAACCATAGGCACACGGCGCAAGATATCTAACAAAAATCTCATCATTTAGCCTACTGAGGATGTTTCTGGTAGTTCTTTATTATCTATGTTATCTTTCATGTTATTTTACACATGCCGGTTGTTACCATGCATTAAGGCTTGATCTGTATTGAATATCTGTATACTGAGATATCTCTGTAAACCTTTAATGCTGTTACTCTTATTACCAATAAAAACATTCCAAAAGGAAAAAAAAAAAAAGAAAATAACCTTGTCTAGGGGGCACAAAATAAGGAGTAATACTTACACTATTCCCAACTCCAGCAGGCTTCCTCCATTTTCTTGACTAGTCCAACACTGCTGCCACTCTAAAGCACTCTTTTTTTGCCTTCCAAGCTATCTTTTTGTAAATTACTAGTTCCAGGATAAAATGGATAAAGACCTACAGTATATGTAGTCCAAATAAGGAGAACAACCTGGATGACAACAATGGCTACCTCCATAAATACACTGGAGGAGTGAGCATAGCACCTCAAAAGCAACAGGTAGCATGTTGTTCAAACAATCACCAGGTGAAAATAAAGGAAAAAAGCCTGATTAAAAAAAAAAAGTCTAATGCAGCCACCGCATCTAAGAATAAAACAGGTATATTGTACAAAAGACACCAAGAGAAATAACTGATGTCTGCACAGCACAACAAATAAACAAATACGATTATGTGTAGGCAGTGCAAATTGTAATTATCTAAAACGTTTCATTGATCACACCACCCCTTTACATTGCAGGAAAGGCTATAATTGAAATGTACTTTTCATGATAAGTTGTGATATAATTATTAGCTATATACAGAATAAGAATCAGTAAGGGACAAAACATGAACACTTCAAGCAAGATAACAAAAATATAATTACATTCCTATATTTTCAAAGATATATGAATATTCATTGTCCTTGCTATTCAACAATTCAGTGTCTCACAACAATGAATTTTATTGTTCCTTACTGAAAAGATAAATAAGTGCTGTATGCCCTGAAGAGAAGAATGTTAAAATATTAAAGAGCAATTCTAGGAATAAAACCTATTCAGCATACTGCAAATGCTATCCAGTTAAGACTGTGCTATCTTCTTGAACAGATTATATTCAAAGCATTGCACTGAGAGAACTACAATGGTTGCTATTGCTAGCCTCCTCTTAAAGTGACCTTGTCATACAGTGTCTTGAAAAAGTATTCATACTCCTTTAAATGTTCCACATTTTGTCATGTTACAACCAAAAACATAAATTAATTTTATTGGGCTTTTATGTGATAGACCAACACAAAGTGGCACAAAATTGTGAAGTGGAAGGAAAACGATAAATGGTTTTCAATTTTTTTTACAAATAAATATATGAAAAGTGTTGCATACATTTGTATTCATCCCTCCCGAGTCAATAGAACCAACTTTCACTGCAATCACAGCTGCAAGTCTTTTTGGGGATGTCTCTACCAGCTTTGCCCATCTATAGGGTGACATTTTTTCCCATTCTTCCTTGCAAAAATAGCTCAAGCTCTGTCAGATTGGATGGAGAGCGTCTGTGAACAGCAATTTTCAAGTCTTGCCACAGATTCTCAATTGGATTTAGGTCTGGACCTTGACTGTGCCATTCTAACACATGAATATGCTTTGATCTAAACCATTCCATTGTAGCTCTGGCTGTATGTTTAGGGTCGTTGTCCTGTTGGAAGGTGAACCTCCGCCCCAGTCTCTAGTCTTTGCAGACTCTAACAGGTTTTCTTCTAAGATTTCCCTGTATTTGGCTCCATCCATCTTCCCATCAACTCTGACCGGCTTCCCTGTCCCTGCTGAAGAAGAGCATCCATGGCTCACCAGTGTGGGCAGTTGGAAAACAAAGTATTTCATCTTCATTGACCATTATATGCTTGATTTACATGTTTCGCTTATACAGTGCTTTTAAAAAGTATTCATACCCCTTGAAATTTTCCACATTTTATCATGTTATAAAAACTTATTTTATTGAGATTTTATGTGATAGACCAACACTAAGTGGCACATAATTGTGAAGTGGAAGGAAAATGATGAATGGTTTTCAACATTTTAAACAAATAAATATGTGAAAAGTGTGGCGTGCATTTGTATTCAGCCCCCTTTACTCTGATACCCCTAACTAAAATGTAGTGGAACCAATTGCTTTCAGAAGTCACCTAATTAGTAAATAGAGTCCACTTGTGTGTAATTTAATCTCAATATGTTCTGTGAAACCCTCAGGTGTTTCTTAGAGAGCATTAGTGAGCAAACCGCATCATGAAGGCCAAGTAACACACCAGACAGGCCAGGGATAAAGTTGTGGATAAGTTTAAAGCAGAGTTAGGTTATAAAAAAATATCTTAAGCTTTGAACATCTCATGGAGCACTGTGAACATCAGCGGTAAAGCGCCACTAGTTTAGCAGCGATTTACCGCTGTTATAGCAGCGCTTTGGTGCCGCTATTCGGGCGGCGGAGTGCTTTTAACCCCTAAGAAGGGGTTACCAAGGGGATAAAAGCGCTAGCGCGTGGCACTTCCGAAGCAGTGTTCAGCTGCTTCGGAGGCACTGCCCATTCATTTCAATGGGCAGGGGTGGTGGAGGAGCGGTGTATACACCGATCCCCCAAAGCCCCAAAGATGCTGCTTGCAGGACTTTTTTTCCCGTCCTGCAAGCACACTGCCCCAGTGTGAAAGCACTCGGACTTTCACACTGGGGTGGATTGGGGTGAGTTTTTCAGGCACTTTACATGCGCTATTTTTAGCGCTAAAGCACCTGAAAAATGTCCCAGTGTGAAAGGGGTCTTAAAGTATTGGTTTCCCAGCAGACTTTGGGGAACATTTCTTACAAACGGAGCTCACCATCATGGTCAGCATGATCACTATGGACAAGCTTGTTTAAATATGTGCTTGCTTTATACATCTTTTTTTAAGGTGTTTATTTTTCCATTTTTTAGTAATGTAGCATCCAACAAAAATCCACACATGCAGGGGTGCTAAGAAGTACACATATACACACACATACACATGCACATTTTGATGATGAGCTACAGGAAAACATAATAATGCGCATATCGACCCTCAGTAAATAACACATTAAAGTGGTTCTCAACTCCTATAATAAGGCTTACCTGTAGGTACCCTGCATATCTCCTAAACCTGTACGGTTTATGAGATATACAGTGTAGATGCATGCGCCAATGTCATCGGCACATGCGCACTGAAGAATCGGCCCCAGGGTGCCGTTTCTTCAGTTACTGTGCCGTAACCGACCGCTCCAGCGCGCATGTGCGGGAGTGACGTCAGCCTGGCTCTAGCCAATCACAGGGCTGGAGTCTGCACTGTGATTGGCCAGAGCCCGCAATCCCAGAAGAAGACACAGTCAACATGACGCCAGTCACAGCGGTGCTCAGGGACCACTGCAACAGCGTCAATCTAAGGTAAGTATTTCATAATAAGCTAGTATGCTATGCATACTAGCTCATTATGACTTTGTCTTGCAGGTGTTTTTTTTTTTCTGCATTGACAACCACTTTAAGGAATAACCCATTTCCATAATCATTCTATCAAGTTGAATTGCTAAGCACATCTATCCAAAATTACCATAATAGAAATTTGGGGGGCAGGCTCTACTGTTATTGATTATTTTGATTTTGGGAAAAGATCATTAATAAATCTCACCAGCTGCGTACATTTAAAAGGACATGCATTAGGCCTCATTCACACAGGGCGTACACAACTATGCACCCATAGAAGGCCGTGTTTACCTGCATGGGTGTTCCATGCACCCTGCGCAGGCAGTCCAATGGCTGTCAATTAGGACACTGTAGTTACATGGATGCAGCCACTGCTCCCAATGTGACATCTGTGCAGGTGCATGGCCTTGAGTGCTTGGAGGTGCCGCTCGAGGCAGAGGTGTAAGGCCTCGCTGGTACTCAGGAGAGTAGGGATGCCAGCGTAAAAAAAAACCTCATCCAGTGAGTAATGAACATACTGTATAAGCACGAAGCCGCCACTTACCATAGCCGATCCTAATGTGGATGTATGCATGTGAAAACCTCAGTCAATGCCGCTCCTCGGGCACAGCATTGACTGAGGCTTTCACGTGAATGCATCCACACTAGGATTGACTATGATGAGCGGCGATTTCATGTTTATAGGTGCACAGCCTTGAACGTATCAAGAATGTCACACTGGGAGCAATGGTACTACCGGCTCGGAACCCCTGTGCATCCCCGTGCAGGTAAATATGGTCCTCCATGGGTGTACGGTTATGTATACCCCATGTAAGCAAGGCCTTATACATTTAACTTATATGACAAGGTCGCTTAAAAAAAAATGATTTGCCTGGCTTTTTCTAAATTCAATACTTGGGGTGACTGAGAGAAGTAAGATCTTCTTATCTGCATGTTTGTTCCACGTCGGTGACTCAGGATCAGTATTAAACCCATCGGACAGCTAGGCAACTAGAAATTTCGGAAGAGCTTCAACTGTGTTTTTCTTGTTATCTCAGCATAGGTTTCCTTTAAAGTGAAGTTCCAGGTAACAACTAAGAACTGTCTGTGATACTTTTTTTATTTGCACTAACATATAACTATATGAAAAGTTATATTTTAAAGTATCACGAACAGTACTCAATTGTTTCTGTTGCAAGTGCACTAATACGGCTACACCTCAAGCAGGTAACTACTGAAACTAATCAGTGTACTGCCAATGCTTTCCAGTTACTCCTACAATTGTGCTGAAATTAGAAAATCCCTTCAGTTTATCTGTAATCCACTGCAGCCAATCTTCATACATAATAGGAGGGTCTGCTTCCTAAAACCTGTGACCTCTATTCTCTCCTCTTGATGTATTAACAATGATGGTCATACATCCAAGGCAGGTTAGAATTTGATGGTTTTGAAAATCTTCAGAAGAAAATTGACTCAAAGATTTTTAATACTTTGTACAGAAAGGACAGTGTGTAGGAATTCCTCTTCTGAATTATATGGAGGTTAATAAAGAGAGTTATCAAACCAAAAACCGAGAAAGGGGTTGGTTTGTGCAGTACAGCACAACCTGAAAAAGATAATAGGCACAAGGAGGTAGGCTGTGGTGCCCACATGTATTTCAAATCGTTATATTCAATGTTGACAGCAGTGTACCTTTAACAATAAATATAGCTTTTTATTTGTATTGATTACAAATGGAATAAAGATCATCAAGCCCACACATTGACATTATGTTTGTGATAAAATATTCCTCGCTGTGCTGTGTAAATGGAATGTGAAAAGGTCACATCAATAGATGTTTATTAGGTAATGCATTGGGACTACAACATACTAATCTGCCTTATGTGAGATCTGTAAAGACATAAACAAATCACCATTGTTAAATAGTCAGGTTTGAACGGTTTCACCAAACAGGAACAGTGAAGGAAAATGTGCAATAAAAACACATAGAGGAAAAGGTGTTCTAGCATTCCCCTATTTTACCAAAGAAAAGCATTTTGTTTCTGTCTGTGTTACTATTGGGGGAACCCCTAACTTTCGTTCTGGTAAAACAATGTCAGCAGGACAGAATGTGAGAATAAATCCCCCCCCCCCCCCACACTTTAAAACTAGGAAAAACGCTGACATACAACATACAGTACTTTATTACAAGCTGTTCACAATACCCTATATTCAACTTTTTATGTGCTTCTTCTAGCCAAGTATGCTGTAAATCATTCACTCTGGAAATTGTATCCACTGGCAATACCCATATGCACTACATGATTTTTCTTTTGTAGTGAAATGTAATTACTGCAGACTGTGATATGATTTATCCAAGTAATAAATCAGACATTTCCTCTTATCAATATGATAATTGAGGTGCAGCCAGGTATCAGGTGATTCCTTAACAAAATTGTTGATCCAGTTATTCTTTGATTGGATCCTTAATAAGCTTTTTGACCTGATTTTTGAATGACTAGATCCTAATAAGGCTCCATGCACACTGGACGCTCTCCGGGTTCTGTGGGCGTCGGGCAGGAGACGCTGCTTAGAAAAAGTTCTTTTGCAGCTTTTTGTAAGCAGCGTTTAACAGCGTTTATCGGCATTTAACGGTGTCTGCGTTTTTGAGTGTTTTTTACTTCATTAGCTTCCATTGACTACAAAAAACACCGGATGCCGATAAATGGGCGTTTAGCAGCGTTTATGGGCGTTTATCGCATCTAGCGTTTTTTGTGGTCAGAACGATTCCTGAACGCCAATTCAGGGTGTTCAGATAACAGCCCAAAAACTCCACTGCTGTTAACCACTTCAGCCCCGGAAGGATTTCACACTTTAGGACCAGAGCCCTTTTTGCGATTCGGCACTGCGTCGCTTTAACTGACAATTGCGCAATCGTGCGACGTTGTACCCAAACGAAATTTGCGTCCTTTTTTCCCATAAATAGAGCTTTCTTTTGGTGGTATTTGATCATTGCTGCATCATTTCTGATCGCCGATATAAACAAAAGAAGAGCGACAATTTTGCAAAAAAACCAAAATTTCTTACTTTTTGCTAAAATACAAATCCAGAAAAAAATACAAAAAAACATTTTTTTTTCATCAGTTTTGGCCGATTTATATTCTTCCTCATATTTGTGATAAAAAAAATCGCAATCTGCGTTTATTGATTGGTTTGCGCAAAAGTGGCCGCGTTTACGGATGGTGAGAATTAATTTTTGGGGTTTTTATTTGTTTTTTATTTTTTATTAGTAATGGCGGTGATCTGCGATTTTTAGCAGTACTGTGATATTGGGGCAAACATGTCGGACCATTTTGACACTTTTTTGGGACCATTGGCATTTATACAGCGATCAGTGCTATAAAAATGCACTGATTACTGTGTAAATGCCATTGGCAGTGAAGGGGTTAACCTGCAGGGGGCGCTCTAAGGGTTAACTGTGTTCCCTGGGCGTGTTCTAACTTTGTGTGGGCTGCCCTAGCAGGGGAAGGGAAGTGATCACAGCTTCCATGTAGAGGAAGGCTGTGATCATTGCCCTTCCCCCTCTAACAGAACGGAGGTCCGTGTTTACACGGACCTCCTTTCAGTGCGGGAGGGGGGCATCGCGGGTAGCCGGCGGCGATAGAGTCCGCCGCACCCGCTCCCTGGCCCTCCCTAAACACAGTGAGCGCGCGGGCACCCCTCCGGCGGCGCGCGCGATCTCGCAGCCGCCGTCGTATGATGGCGGTTTGCGATATCGAGCCACTTTGTCGCCGTCAACCTGCGGTTGACGGTCGGCAAGTGGTTAAACAACAATAAACATCCATGTGTGCATGGACACATAGGATAATATAAAGGGCGTTTTTGGGCTGTAAAAAAAACGCCCAAACGACCAAAAATGGTTGTTTATCAGATACAGTGTGCATGAGCCCTATGCTTGTCCCTGGTATTGGGTGATTAGGTCCTTAACAACTTTTTATACCCCTCGGGCTACTTTCACACTGCAGCCCAGCTGCGATTGCAGTAAAACCCCGCTAGTTTTAGCAGAGTTATACCGGTGATATGGCTCTGCTATGGTGGCGGGAGCGGTGCGCTGTTAACCCCCCACAAGGGGTTAAAACGGGGTTAAAAGTTACCGAGGCGGTGTGCAGCCGCTTCGGAAGCGCTTGCCATTCATTTCAATGGCAGGAGCGGTATATACACCGCTCCCCTCAACGCCGACTTTTTGTAATGTCCCGCAAGCGCACCGCCCCAGTGTGAAAGCACTCCGGCTTTCACATTGGGGTGGATTGGGGGGATTTTTGAGGTGCTTTACAGACGATATTTGTAGCTAAATAGCATCTGTAAAGTGCCTCAGTGTGAAAGGAGCCTTATGGATAGACCAGAGGAATTTTTATATTTCCACAATGGGTCTGTTTATTTGACAATAACGCCATTACTTGAGATGAGTAATGCATACACTGATTTCTTTTAGGGACAATCTAGGTTTTGGCAATATTTTCTAGCAAAAAGTATTTTATTTTTTAAATAATCGTTAGGCAACAAGAAGTGAAAACAAGTAAAACTTTTTTTTATTTATTTTTTATTTTGAACAGAGTTATTTTAAAAAAGTAGTTCTGCTGTAAATAAACAATAATAAAATTGTATTGTAACATTGGTCCCATTTAAAATGACATGAAAAGAATGCTTATGGAACAAAGCATAGCAAAGCTATTTGCAAATAAAAAAAGTATTTTGTAGTCTTTTTTAACATTTTTCATGTAACACTGAAAAAAAAAAAAAAGAATAAAAAAGAATGACAATAAAAACAGTAACATTATTGGTACACTAAAACTGGAGAAAATAAAAGCTAAAGATGGGGGGGGGGGGGCTTAGTTAGGGATAATTAAAGCAATATTAATGCCTTGTGTTTGTTTTTTAAATAACAAACATGTCATACTTACCTGCTCTGTGCAATGGTTTTGCACAAAGCAGCCCGAATCCTCCTCTTCTTGGGTCCCATGCCAGCAATCCTGGCTCCTCCCTGCTGCTGGTTGCCCCCATAGCAAGCAGCTTGAGCCGTGGCTCTGTGTGTCCATTCACACATGGAGCCGTGGCTCGGCCCTGCCCCCTCTATCTCCTGATTGGCTCAAAGACTGTGATTGACAGCAGTGGGAACCATTGGCCAATCAGGAGTGCAAGTCCCCGGAGAGGCAATGCTCTCATGGACATCGCTGGATCGAGAGGGGGCTCAGGTAAGTATTAGGGAGGATGCTGCTGCACACAGAAGGTTTTGGAATACACAAAGGTAAAAAACCTTGTGTCTTTACAACCACTTTAAGAATTAATATAGGGGTTACGTAGGAATATATTTTGCGTAAAAAATACATATCTTTTATCTTACTATTTATCTTGTCTTTTAAGGTTTCTTTACCTCAAGTCATATGCGGATCAAAGTCACGACTTTGATCTACATATGCATGAAAAAGTACAGTGCCATGCGAAAGTATTCGGCCCCCTTGAACTTTGCGACTTTTTGCCACATTTCAGGCTTCAAACATAAAGATATAAAACTGTAATTTTTTGTGAAGAATCAACAAGTGGGACACAATCATGAAGTGGAACGAAATTTATTGGATATTTCAAACTTTTTTAACAAATAAAAAACTGAAAAATTGGGCGTGCAAAGTTATTCAGCCCCCTTAAGTTAATACTTTGTAGCGCCACCTTTTTCTGCAATTACAGCTGTAAGTCGCTTGATGTATGTCTCTATCAGTTTTGCACATTGAGACACTGAAATTTTTGCCCATTCCTCCTTGCAAAACAGCTCGAGCTCAGTGAGGTTGGATGGAGAGCATTTGTGAACAGCAGTTTTCAGTTCTTTCCACAGATTCTCGATTGGATTCAGGTCTGGACTTTGACTTGGCCATTCTAACACCTGGATATGTTTATTTGTGAACCATTCCATTGTAGATTTTGCTTTATGTTTTGGATCATTGTCTTGTTGGAAGACAAATCTCCGTCCCAGTCTCAGGTCTTTTGCAGACTCCATCAGGTTTCCTTCCAGAATGGTCCTGTATTTGGCTCCATCCAACTTCCCATCAATTTTAACCATCTTCCCTGTCCCTGCTGAAGAAAAGATTTTGGTTTCAACTGACCAGAGCACCTTCTTCCACATGTTTGGTGTGTCTCCCAGGTGGCTTGTGGCAAACTTTAAACGACACTTTTTATGGATATATTTAAGAAATGGCTTTCTTCTTGCCACTCTTCCATAAAGGCAAGATTTGTGCAGTATACAACTGATTGTTGTCCTATGGACAGAGTCTCCCACCTCAGCTGTAGATCTCTGCAGTTCATCCAGAGTGATTATGGGCCCCTTGGCTGCATCTCTGATCAGTCTTCTCCTTGTATGAGCTGAAAGTTTAGAGGGACGGCCAGGTCTTGGTAGATTTGCAGTGGTCTAATACTTCCATTTCAATATTATCGCTTGCACAGTGATCCTTGGGATGTTTAAAGCTTGGGAAATCTTTTTGTATCCAAATCCGGCTTTAAACTTTTCCACAACAGTATCTCGAACCTGCCTGGTGTGTTCCTTGTTCTTCATGATGCTCTCTGCGCTTTAAACGGACCTCTGAGACTATCACAGTGCAGGTGCATTTATACGGAGACTTGATTACACACAGGTGGATTCTATTTATCATCATTAGTCATTGAGGTCAACATTGGATCATTCAGAGATCCTCACTGAACTTCTGGAGAGAGTTTGCTGCACTGAAAGTAAAGGTCCTGAATAATTTTGCGTGCCCAATTTTTCAGTTTTTTATTTGTTAAAAAAGTTTGAAATATCCAATAAATTTCATTCCACTTCATGATTGTGTCCCACTTGTTGTTGATTCTTCACAAAAAATTACAGTTTTATATCTTTATGTTTGAAGCCTGAAATGTGCCAAAAGGTCGCAAAGTTCAAGGGGGCCGAATACTTTCGCAAGGCACTGTATATGTAATGTAACAATACATTGGTTTGCTGTATCATTCAATGACACCTGCCGACTATCTGCAGGTATCACTCTTCACAGGTGCAGCTGCATTTTGACTGTGGCTTCTGCTATGTAATACATAGCATTTACCAGGTGTCGTTTTGACAGTTGGTGATTCCTTTTAAAATCGTTGGAGAATCGGAGACAGGGGGAGAGAAGCTAAACATTGATGATAAGGTAACTTAACATATATTTATTTTATTTCATTACAGGTGCTTATATAGCATTGTCAATTTACACAGCTATTATATATGTATTGTACATTCACATCAGTCCCTGCCGTCATGGAGCTTACAATCTAAGGTCTCTAACTCACATTCATACATACACATACTAGGGCCAAGTTTTTAGACAGGAACCAATTAACCTACCAGCATGTCTTTGGAGTGTGGGAGGAAACCGGAGTACCCGGAGGAAACCCACACAGGCACTGGGAGGGCATGCAAACTCCATTCAGGTAGTGTCCTGGTTGGGATTCGAACTGGCAACCCTTGTGCTGCTAGGTGGAAGTGCTGACCACTTATGCCAGTTTATTTCCTCCTGACAGCAGGAGCTGTAATTAGAGTTGAGCGAACCTCTGGAAGTTCGGGTTCTGCTGGTTCGGCCGAACTTCGGGACAAAGTCCGGGTTCGGGTCTGGACAGAACCCGAACTTTGACCCGGACCTTGAACCCCATTGAAATCAATGGGGACCTGAACTTTTAGGCACAAAAATGGCTGTAAGAAAGTCCTGGAAAGTCCTAGAGGTCTGCAAAAGGAAGGAAAATGGGGGTAAGGGTCGGACAAGTGCCCTACAAAGAAATGGGGATAGGGAAATAACTTAAAATAATAAAAAAAAATAACATAAAAAAATCAAAAATGGAGGTGGATGTGGACTATCTTAAAACTGTGTGAGAAAAATATAAATTAGCGGGGAGAAGCCATATCACTGTTCTAAGAACAGTGATCTGGCTTCTCCCAGCTAATTTATACTTTTATCACACAGTTTTAAGATGATTGTACATTCTACAATCATCTTAAAACTCTGTGAGAAAAGTATACATTAGCCGGGAGAAGCCACATCCCTGTTCTTAGAACATCTGCAAACTGTGTGTGAAAACTATCAATTAGTGGGGAGAATCCAGATCACTGTTCTAAGAACAGTGATATCTCATATCACTGTTCTTAGAACAGTGATCTGGCTTCTCCCCGCTAATTGATAGTTTTCACACACAGTTAGAAGATAATTGTAGAACAGTGATATGATATCACAGTTCTACAATTATCTTCTAACTGTGTTTGAAAACAATCAATTAGCGGGGAGAAGCCAGATAACTGTTCTAAGAACAGTGATATCTCATATGATATCACTGTTCTACAATTATCTTCTAACTGTGTGTGAAAACTATCAATTAGCGGGGAGAAGCCAGATCACTGTTCTAAGAATAGAACAGTGATCTGGCTTCTCCCCGCTAATTGATAGTTTTCACACACAGTTTGCAGATGTTCTAAGAACAGGGATATGGCTTCTCCTGGCTAATGTATACTTTTCTCACACAGTTTTAAGATAGTCCACATCCACCTCCATTTTTGATTTTTTTATGTTATTTTTTTTAAAAATTATTTTAAGTTATTTTCCTATCCTCATTTCTTTGTAGGGCACTTGTCCGACCCTTACCCCCATTTTCCTTCCTTTTGCAGACCTCTAGGACTTTCCAGGACTTTTTTACAGCACTTTTCAGAACTTTTAGTAAAAGTAACCGGAACCCCGGACCCGAACCCGGACTTTTTTTGAAAAGTCTGGGTTCGGGTCCGGGTCCCGGACACCCA
>BLSH010119795.1:863463-880132 GCA_018402905.1 Glandirana rugosa
TGTGAAAACTATCAATTAGCGGGGAGAAGCCAGATCACTGTTCTAAGAACAGTGATATGAGATATCACTGTTCTTAGAACAGTGATCTGGCTTCTCCCCGCTAATTGATAGTTTTCACACACAGTTTGCAGATGTTCTAAGAACAGGGATATGGCTTCTCCTGGCTAATGTATACTTTTCTCACACAGTTTTAAGATAGTCCACATCCACCTCCATTTTTGATTTTTTTATGTTATTTTTTTTAAAAATTATTTTAAGTTATTTTCCTATCCTCATTTCTTTGTAGGGCACTTGTCCGACCCTTACCCCCATTTTCCTTCCTTTTGCAGACCTCTAGGACTTTCCAGGACTTTTTTACAGCACTTTTCAGAACTTTTAGTAAAATTACCAGAACCCCGGACCCGAATCCGGACTTTTTTTGAAAAGTCCGGGTTCGCGTCCGGATCCCGGACACCCAAAAATTCGGTACGGACCCGAACTTTACAGTTCGGGTTCGCTCAACACTAGCTGTAATTCAACAATACAAATGTTCAACACGTGTCTGTATTGTACTGGGCAACTTGTGGAAATTCAATTATCACTGTTCACCCAGAGCAAAGTAACAGATCTACATGATAGCCCAGTTCCTCTGCTGCAAGTTACTTTTCCTGGGCTCCTCCCCAGCTGTTCACACATTGAATCCCTGTGATGCCCTGAACATACAAGTTAGGATGACCATGTGTCTCTTCCACCCATGATGAAGCACTCTAGGTCAGTGGTTCTCAACTCCTGTCCTTGTGACCCACTAACAAGCCAGGTTTGCAGGATAACTGAAATGCATCACAGTTGATATCATTTGCTGCTCAGTGATTGCAGTATTCTAGTCTGCATCTCCCCAAGGTAATACTTAAAATCTGGTCTGTTGGTGGGTCCTGGGGACAGGAGTTGAGAACCACTGCTCTAGGCAGTCAATTCAACACTCAAGCTTTCCTACTTTTACCCTGATTTAATTTAATTTTTCAAAAATCTTCCACTTGCTGTCGCCATTGTGGCAGTAATTTAAATGCATCTGTATGCTTTCAGTCCTCTCTATAAAAGTCCTCTATATAATACACATTTTTTTCTAAACAGGTTACTTTTGACACCCAAAATGCCTTTTTTGATTTGCTAGGCCATCAATTCATGCTATTGACAGATTTGTTAAAAGCACAGTTTAAATGTGCAGAACACTTGGGTCGGTGCTCAGTCTTCTAAAGTACTTTAAAATTGTCTAAATGTGGCTTTTAGAGATTTTTCCACCAAAAATAACTACACTCTGGAAGTAAATTAGTTAAAATTGCTTCTGACATCCTGCTATTGACAGCCACATTTTCTGCTTTTTCATGGTGTTCTTTTTTTGACAAACATGAGGAATTTGCAAAATAATAATGCATGCCATATTAAGTATATTTTAGATACAATATGTTGAAGACAGGTATCACAATAACATTGCAATAGCTGAGAAACATTAGTATTAGCACGCTGCCAGTGATGGATTTTGTATTGTGCACAATACGTCGGACTAGAAAGCAAGTGTTTTTTGAGGGGCCTGGACCCAAGGCCACTGCTGGATTGTCATTTTCTCACACAGGCAGATATTCCAAACATTATCAGTAATTCACAACTATGCTGCCCGGCTTTCTGTAAGTATATATGACTTGCTTAGGCTTTTTTTCATTTCACTGTAATAACAGTGAAATGTATGCTCTGTATGATGTGCTCTCTGAAAGTAATTTTTTGTTTGTTAATAACATGGTAATTCCTTGCCCTTTGTTAAAGTCATAATTAAGCCCAAACTCTGGGTTCAGCCCCGCCATACAATCCTCCCCCGCAGTGATGCACTGAGTCTTCTTCCTTTTCTGTCCTCTGCCGATACAATGACTTGATAACAACAGCGGTGATCTCTTTTTTAGTACACTTTGAATGAAGGATGCCTTGGTGACAACCCCTTAGGCTACTTTCACACTGGGGCAGTGCCGGCATTAGTGGTAAAGCTCCTTTTAGCAGCATTTTACCGCTGTTATAGCCGCGCTTTGGCACCGATTTTAGGGCGGTAGCGGGGCACGTTTAACCCCCAAGTAGAGGTTAAAAGCACCATGTTCCGTTGCTTCAGAAGCGCTTTTCAGGCACTTCAGAAGCGGTTCCCATTCATTCCAATGGGCATATATACACCACTCCCAAACCGCCCCAAAGATGCTGCTTGCAGGACTTTTTTTCCGGTCCCGCAAGCACACTTCCCCAGTGTTAAAGCACTCAGGCTTTCACACTGAGGAGGATTGAGAGGTGGTTTTCAGGCGCTTAACTGGTGCTATTTTTGGAGTTAAAGCGCCTGAAAACTGCCACGGTGTGAAAGGGGTCTTAGGGGATAGGGTTGTGTTGCCCTTCCAGGCTGAATGATGCTGAATTTCCCTGAACCTAGATGTTTAAATGGGGGTGTTGGAGGGAAGGGGAGTCAGTGGCAGATTGAAATTATTACAGCCTGAGCTGTTTTTTAATTTTGTACCCTGCCTGTGTGCCATTTTTATTTAACCTCTTCTCGCAAAATCACATACCTGTACGTCATTTTGCTGAAGTGGTGCAGCTACAGGCTTCATCCCTACCCCCTTTTTTAGAGCTTTCTAGTAATAACAGCTGATGAGGCTAAGCAGCCGCTCAGCTGTTAGTACAAGGAGCGGGAGGGGAAGTCCCCCCCCCCCTGCCTTTCGCAGATCCGCCCAGGTCTCCCGCCCCACCGGGATACCCGAGCTACCACCGCCGGCTTGCCAATGTCCCAAACAAAGCCAGATTCCGCTTTGATCGTGTCTCCGATGTAGAAACCCGGAAGCGACGTCACAATGTCACTTCCGCTTTACTTGGCAACCAATGACGCAGATTTAAAAAAAATTACAGAGTTCAAAAATACAGATCTTGGCATTTTGAATACTTTTTAAGTGCAAAGGAGGGGTTTGGGGTCTTTTAGACCCCAGATCCCCCCATAAAGATACTTTTTAAAGGGACAGTGTAAAAAGAAAATAAATAAATAAATAAAATGAATAAGAAAAAAAAATTAAAGTGCCAGATCCCTCCATGCTTACATGCCAAAGATAATGCATACTTAAGTTGCACCCGCAAATGCAAACAGTGTTCAAACCACACATGAGGTATCGCCACAATCGTTACAGCAAGAGCAATAATTCTACCGCAAGACCTCCTCTGTAACTCTAAACAGGTAACCATAAAAAAAATGTAAAGCATCGCCTATTGGGATTTTTAAGTACCATAGTTCATCGCCTTTCCACAAGCGTGCACAATTTAAAGTGTTAGGTATCTATTTACTCGGCGTTACATTATCTTTCACGTTATACTGCTTAGTTTTTTAAATTCATTGAAGTGTGTTTTATCAAAAAAAATTGTGTTTAAAGACCGCTGCACAAACACAGTCCGACATAAGATATTGCAACAACCGCCATTTTGTTCTCTAGGGTCTCTGCTAAAGGTAAAAATATATATAAATAGGCCTGGTCTTGAAATGGTTAAAAAAAACACTGCCCAGAGTCAGGCTTTAAGTAAAAATCTACAGTATGTGTATAATTATATAGTTAATCTGGTTGCAAAAAAAGTCCAGACAGTTCAACTAACAGAGAAAAAAACAAAACAAAAAAATGCACAAAAAAATAAAACCTCAATATACACCATCCAATACCCATAGCTTATCCAGAGGAAGGCAAAAAAAGCAATGTATGTATAAATATTAGTATCCGGTTAAAATATGTGCATTTAGGAAAGAATCCAGGACTTTCTTAAAATGATCTACTTGAAAACAATCTATTTTACTCCAGATGTAAAGAGTGCCCCCTTGTCCTCTGTGATGACCTTAAAGTGGTTGTAAAGTCAGAAGGTTTTTATCTTAATGTATCCTATGCATTACGATAAAAAGCCTTCTGTGAGCAGCAGCCCCCCTCAGCTCACTAATTACTTACCTGAGCCTTATCTCAATCCAGCGATGTCCACGAGTCCTTTGGCTGTCCACGACTTTCCCTCCTGATTGGCTGAAACACAGCAGCCATTGGCTCCTGCTGCTGTCGAAGTCAGTTAGCCAATCAGGAGAGAGAGGGGGCTGAACCGCAGCTCCCTGTCTGAACAGACACACAGAGCTGCAGCTTGGCTCACTGTGGGGGCACTTCACAGGAGGAAGGGGCCAGGAGCACAGAAGAGGGACCCAAGAAAAGGGGGGTCCGGGCCTCTTTAAAGTGAATAACTCTACACTAAGTTTACTTTCTGGACCACGTACCGTATGTACTTATTTTGTGATCAAAATTAGTATAAATCAGTATCATAATTTTTAGGGACAGACAAACTCTTTACTGGTGGCATGGTTTTTAACCTGTAGAGATCCGCGCTATAGACGAAAGACGTCTACAGCGCGGATCTGAATCTCCGGGAGGACGTCTATAGACGTCCGCCCCTTTACATGCCCCCTGTGCGCACTCACAAGCGGCGGCAGCGCGCGCGGCTGGCGCACGCTGCGTGGGCATGCCCGCGGGTCGGGCGGACTCGATGTCCGCTCCTGACCCGCGATCGCCTTACAGAGCTGTAGAAAGGGGAACCACTGATGTAAACACGGCGGTTCCCCGTACTGTGAGAGGGGGACAAGCAGATCTACTGATCCCTGTCACTGGGATCAGTTAGATCTGTTATGTCCCGGCCAGCCCCGCCCCCCCCCCCCCCACAGTTAGAACACACCCAGGGAACATATTTAACCCCTTCACTGCCCCCTGCAGGTTAACCCCTTCACTGCCAATGACATTTATACAGTAATCAGTGGACATTTAAATTTCTGATCGCTGTATAAATGTCATTGGTCCCAAAAAAGTGTAAAAAATGTCCGACATGTCCCCCCCAATATCGCAGTCCCAATAAAAATCGCAGATCGCCGCCATTACTAGTAAAAAAAAAATAATAATAAAAACGCCATAAATCAATTCCCATAGCTTGTAGACGCGATAACTTTTGCGCAAACCAATCAATAAACGCCGAGGGCGATTTTTTTTTACCAAAAATATGTAGAAGAATATAAATCGGCCAAAACCGATGAATAATTGTTTTTTTTATTTTTTATTTTTGGATATTTATTATAGCAAAAAGTAAAAAATATTGTTCTTTTTTCAAAATCGTCGCTCTTTGTTTGTTTATGGCGCAAAAAATAAAAACCGCAGAGGTGATCAAATACCACCAAAAGAAAACTCTATTTGTGGGGAAAAAAGGACATCAATTTTATTCGGGTACAACGTCGCATGACCGCGCAATTGTCATTCAAAATGCAACAGCGCTGAAACCTGAAAATTGGTCTGGGCAGGAGGGGGGTTTAAGTGCCCAGTAAGGAAGTGGTTAATTAAAATCTTGGATTTTCCTTTTGTTGTGTGACAATAGGCAGAAAAAAATGATAAATAATTAGGAAGCAGTGGACTCAAAATTGTGGATTCAATAGCCCTTTATTATAGGTATTACATTAAATCATTCCAAACCATAGCTTACAAATTCATTAATTAAATAACATACACTACAAATACAGATAATAAATTATACCAGAAAAAAGACTTAGCTCAGTTATTGAAGCTCAAGCTAACCATTTCTATAACCTATAGTCCCCTTTCATAAGAAAGGGATAAAACCTCATAATAAGAGCTGCAATAAGGGATGGGAGTACGGGATGTGCCTTTTCTTCTATACGACCACTGACTGCAACCCTTGTGGTGCATATTTCTCTTTATATAGGAGTCAGCTTGTGCTAGGACCGTTTAAAACATCATGTGACATTTCAACTACCAATCACAGGTAAATAAATAATGGTTAACTTTAATCTCGAACCTTCTTTAGTCTGCCATGGTCCTACAAGTGGTGAGCATATTATGCCCTACCCCTCACTTTTATTCTAGTTGTTGTGATTAATCTAGAAGTCATCCTGCTTGCATATCAAAGTAGTAGGGGGCACACTGCAAAATATATGAACGAGAATCCCTATGAACTGCCCAGCATCCCTAATTGATTTAATTTATGCAAAATTTCCCCTTCACAAGGTTGAAGGCTGTTTTAAGCAAAACTCACCTCTGCTTAGCTGAAAAATCACAACGTTAAAGGATAATACTTGGAACTAGGAAAAAAGGAATAATTTATAATCAGTCCATACATACATTAGCGCCAACCCAAATCAAATAAAACAAACTTATATAAATGCCTATAATAGTCCAAATATTTTGTGCACACACTAAAAAGTAACAAAGTGCTTCCAAAAGCGCTCTTCAGTGCTCCAATAAGGTACTGTGTGAAAAAAAGTGACAAAGTGACCGGTGACCCTCTTGAATGAACGCATTTCGCTCGTAACTAGAGCGTTATCCGTGATCCGTCTGTGATGACGCTCTAGTTACGAGCAAAACGTGTTGACGTCACTTCCGGTCCGTGACGATCACTGTCGTCATCTCCGCCAGCGGTGGTTGCGAAGTGGAATGCACGCCATCTCAGCACTCTGTTGGAGTTCACCACATGGCTTCTGTCTGCATAATATTGGCTTTTTGTAAGTAGAATTCTTTTGTGCAATAAATTAATTATGTTTACAGTGTGCACTATGGAATCTTCCTTTATTTTTTGAGTATCCTTGGATCCATTGGACATTGTTGTGTATACGTGTGGCTTACTCCTGGATCATTGCCCAATCAAGATCGCTGTCCTCACCAGATTACAGCTTGCTTGATCTGCTGACTGCAAAGCAGCAGGTCAATTTGGTCTGGTGAGTGAGGGCACAAGAGGGTCACCGGTCACTTTGTCACTTTTTTTCACACAGTACCTTATTGGAGCACTGAAGAGCACTTTTGGAAGCACTTTGTCACTTTTTAGTGTGTGCACAAAATATTTGGACTATTATAGACATTTATATAAGTTTGTTTTATTTGATCTGGGTTGGCGCTGATATATGTATGGATTGATCTTATGGGCAGGTATTACCTGAGTACAGCAGCCCCCAGTTTACATATCCACAGCACATTAGCTGATCTATCTAGCACTTACACACATTGATACTGTATTTGTTATTTCATTCAGTTATATGGATTATGACCACTTATTTGTATTGGATTAATGATTTGGGTTGGCGCTGTTTTAGATTTGTATACTTAATTTATAATCAGTGTTCCTTTTTTTTAATCAGTGTTTTTTATTTTATTTGTATCTTTATCTGTGCTTTATATTTACTTGGGCAATGCTATGCAAACAATGAAAAAAGTATGCCTATGTAGTTTTTCAAACAGCTAGAATGACAGGTGGCTAAATGGGCAGGCCAGTCTGACTAGTCCTTTACAAGTACATAGAAAGAACTTCTTGTGAGTCCTAGATCACTAGCGAGACAATCATTCTAGCTACTTCAGTGGGTTCCTCCTGTAGGCAGTGTGGAACTGAAAGAAATATAACTATGAATTTAAAAATCATATCAGTTCTCTAAAATTATGATTGCCACCAAAGTTGAAACATTGGCAGATAAAGGTACACTTTATCACTTTTACAGCACTGGGAAGGGTCGCCCCCACCTTCTGCCAAACACCCATGATAGTTCCCGGGCTCTCCTGTTCCTTCGAGGGGAACCTAGGACCATGGTAAGCAGCCCTCTCAGCTGGGGATAGAGGAATACATCTGAGAGTAATTGTCCGTAGAAGTGATCGGCACAGCCGATATTGCTGTAAAATCTTGCTTTTATTATAAAAAAACACAGTGTAAAAGTTGCAGTTAGTCAGTTGACATGTTTCAGCCTACACGGCTTGATCATTATAATTAAAGCTGTGTAGGCTGAAACGCGTCAACAGACTGTAACTGCAACTTTTAGAATGTGGTTTTTCTAATAAAAGCAATGGACTTTTTTGGATATTGCTTATGCACACTTAACATTTCAATATGTTCCCTATTTACTGTATAGCAAACCTTCATTCTTTGAGTTCAGGTCCACATTAAAATGATGTTTCTTACATTACAATTATGATAATAATAAAATAACACTACAATAAACTTGGTCCTTTTAATTCTGGAGAGCATGGCCTTCATATTTTATTAAATAATCGGTGACCTTTATATTCGTAAGAGCATGCCTTCACCAACAAATTCATGGAAAACTAAGAACGAGACTTTTTACTTAAGAAATTATTATACTGACAGATGCCAAACACACAACAGTAAACAGCGATGTCTTTTGTTCCCTTAGCATGGCTCACTGCTTTTGGCAGGTTCCTTGGTCTAATGAGCAAGTTGCCTGGCTGAAAAAGATCTAAATTAAGCAACTGAAAGGCCAGCTGTCATTTCTGAAAATACTACATGTGTGCATTATCATTTTCAGATTTTACATTTATATTACTGTATCCAAAACATATTTTTATTGGTAAAAATGGCTTTCATTGCGGTGTTAATAAATCATTTGCCCATGTTAGAAAAAAACAAAAGAATATATTTTCTGCAGTTACACATTAACCGGGGACTAAATCACTGTCCTAAAAATGCTACACGTGTATAATAGGGAAAGAGATGGAGCGACTTGAATTTAGACTAATAAATTCATCATGTCTTAAAGTACATCTGCATTTTGTCCATGCTGGGTAAAGCAACAGTTTCAATTTAATGCACAATGCCGCAGCCCCTAGAGGAACATAGCAAGTTGCAGCTTACACAGGACTATGGACCATAGTTACCAAGAGTCCTGGATTTGCCGGGACAGTCACAATTTTCAGACAGATGTCCCGCTACGTCTGTGTCCCGTGGTGTGTCCCAGTATCAGATCCTATCAGTACTGTGCTCAAACTCCTCCCCTCTCTGTTTACTAAAATGATCCTCCCATCTTTCCGCTCTTGCAAAGCCTCTGCATGCTACTATATCCA
This sequence comes from Glandirana rugosa, assembly GCA_018402905.1. Lineage (NCBI taxonomy): Eukaryota > Metazoa > Chordata > Amphibia > Anura > Ranidae > Glandirana > Glandirana rugosa. Next base: position 872,370 of record BLSH010119795.1, read on the forward strand.
CACCCTCTTCTGCAACATTCTCTCACATTAAAGCCAGCATACTGTCCAGCAAAGACCCCACCTCTGTACCCGCTTGCTCACATTGTCCTGGCAGTTGCTCGCACACCATGTCTGGTCTATGGACATCGATGGCTGTAGAATGCCCTTGAATGAGAGATGAGAGTTTGAAAGCGCTCCAAACCTGCTGTAGGGTCTCGGTTATACAATACATACATATATATATATATATATATATATATATATATATATACACATATATATATATATTATATACTGTGCATAGACAATATTTTTTTCTATCATTCTATCTTTACAACTACTACTTTACCTTACATCTTTACTACTGCACGAGCCCAGTCTCAAGGACTATATGTTCTGCCCTCGTAAATTTATCTTTTTTTATAACTTTCACAAGCATAAACAAATAGCTGTTCTAACCTTGGCCATTATGCCTCAGCACATTTATATAACATGAAGTATTACATAAAAAAATGTAAGTTAATTGTCCAAACATTTTTTTCAAGAAAGAATCAATGCCAAATAGGTCCTTACACAATGTGAAACCCCAGAAGTCAGTTGATCTTTCCGTTTCTAAGCCAGATTGTTGAAATGAAGGCATCAGTTAAACAGATTTGTCTAGATTTCATGCCAAAGTCATAACTACATTTTTTTCAATCATTTCCAAATGTATAAGTTATACTTAAAGGTACACTTTAGTGCAATATGTTGAGCAAATTTCAATATTATTTTAAAAGATAATTCCATACAGTTAGAAACACTATCTGCCTTTTGTTGCAAAAATTTGCTGAATTGTCTTGGACAGGAGGTGGGGTTACATTTCCTAAACAGGAGCAAAGTCAGCAGTAAAAATGTAACAGAAGTTCTAATCCTTCTGCCTCTAGAATAAAAACTGTATACTACTATCTGTGTAGGGGAAATTACTCTTTGTCTTCTGCCTGTGTCACCACATGTCACAGGAACTAGACGTGAGTGGAAATCTTTATAATAGTGAAACAGGGAAGCAATACAATCTCACAGAGGACCTAGCTCTTCTGGTTGGAGTTATAACTCAGTTCAGCAAGTTCTATCAATTGCAATAATTTTGCACGGTTTCCTATAATTTGTAAGATACATTTACTGTGTGTATACTGTATATACAGTATTTCACAAACGTGAGTACACCCCTCACATTTTTGTAAATATTTAATTATATCTTTTCATGTGACAACACTGAAGAAATGACACTTTGCTACAATGTAAAGTACTGAGTGTACAGCTTGTATAACAGTGTATATTTGCTGTCCCCTCAAAATAACTCAACACACAGCCATTGATGTCTAAACTGCTGGCAACAAAAGTGAGTACACCACTAAGTGAAAATTGGGCCCAATGTGTCAATATTTTGTGTGGCTACCATTTTTTGCCAGCACTGCCTTAACCCTCTTGGGCATGGAGATCACCAGAGCTTCACAGGTTGCCACTGGAGTCCTCTTCCACTCCTCCCTGACGGCATCATGGTGCTGGTGGATGTTAGAGACCTTGCGCTCCTCCACCTTCCATTTGAGGATGCCCCACAGATGCTTAATAGAGTTTAGGTATGGAGACATGCTTTGCCAGTCCATCACCTTTACCCTCAGCTCCTTTAGCAAGGCAGTGGTTGTCTTGGATGTGTGTTTGGGGTCGTTATCGTGTTGGAATACTGCCTTGCGGCCCAGTCTCTGAAGGGAGGGGATCATGCTTCAGTATGTCACAGTACATGTTGGCATTCATGGTTCCCTCAATGAACTGTAGCTCCCCAGTGCCGGCAGCACTCATGCAGCCCCAGACCATGACACTCCCACCACCATGCTTGACTGTAGGCAAGACACATTTGTCTTTGTACTCCTCACCTGGTTGCTGCCACACACGCTTGACACCATCTGAACCATATAAGTTTATCTCGTCCTCATCAAACCACAGGGCATGGTTCCAGTAATCCAGGTCCTTAGTCTGCTTGTCTTCAGCAAACTGTGGGCTTTCTTGTGCATCATCTTTAGAAGAGGCTTCCTTCTGGGACGACAGCCATGCAGACCAATTTGATGCAGTGTTCGGCATATGGTCTGAGCACTGACAAGCTGATCCCCCACCCCTTCAACCTCTGCAGCAATGCTGGCAGCACTCATACGTATATTTCCCAAAGACAACCTCTGGATATGATGCTGAGCATGTGCACTCAACTTTTTTGGTCGACCATGGCGAGGCCTGTTCTGAGTGGAACCTGTCCTGTTAAACCGCTGTATGGTCTTGGCCACCATGCTGCAGCTCAGCTTCAGGGTCTTAGCAGTCTTCTTATAGCCTAGGCCATCTTTATGTTCTTTGCCATGAGTGACCAGTATGACAGAGTGAGAGCGATAACACCAAATGTAACACACCTGCTCCACATTGACACCTGAGACCTTGTAACACTAACGAGTCACATAGCACCGGGGGGGGGAAATGGCTAATTGGACCCAATTTTGACATTTTCACTTATGTTGTACTCGCTTTTGTTTCCAGTGGTTTAGACATTAATGGCTGTGTGTTGAGTTATTTTGAGGGGACAGCACATTTACACTGTTATACAAGCTGTACACTCACTACTTTACATTGTAGCAAAGTGTCATTTCTTCAGTGTTGTCACATGAAAAGATAGAATAAAATATTTACAAAAATGTGAGGGGTGTACTGACTTTTGTGAGATACTTGAAGTTTACCATAATAGTAAAATTCCTCTTACAGATGGTGTGTTTTAAGTGTTTATTTGTTAACTATGGTTTTAATGCAAGTAACTAAATAAACAAATATAGAAGATCGTTTAAAAAAAATGTTTCCTTAAATAACCAGATGAGTGATACATCTTTGTGTGATGGAAAAGTTCTCAGTGTTTAGTCCAGCTGGACTGCCAGCTAACTGATGTACTTGCTCAGGCAATAAACAGTTTGGTCAGTCATAGAAGATAAAATTATGTTGTCACCTTTAGTAATTAAACTACGCTACTGTCAAAGGCAAACGAAAATCACACAAAAACTGGTTTTATGTTAATAAACAGAGTGGAAACAATGCATCAATAAAATTTACTTTTGCTAGATCATCATGGCTTTAATTAAAATGCATATTTTTTTAGCATCGTCATTATGCTATTTATCATCTAAATAAAGTGATTTTGGTATTTTAATACATTGTCCCTTTTCATCTGGGATTCATCCAGCGAGTGGGCTTAGGATAGTAATAATACACTGTAATCAAACAGCAGGAGTCTGATTTTCTATGATAGGTGAAATTGGAAACCTGGTTTGTAAAACACAAATGTGGATGGGACCTGCTGTGCCAGAAGACAGCCTTTTAGTAATGAGCACTGATTACACTCATATTTTAAGTTCTGCAATGCACAAATGAAGGACATCTGTGAAGGTCAATGAAAGATCCAAAAATCTAGAACATTTACTTAAAGCAGAACTCCAGATAGGGAGCCTATTGTGTGTGAGCCTGGTGTGTAAACAAATTACATATACACCACGTCCAGATCTCTGCTCTGCCCTAAAATGTATTATTTTTTTCATACCAGATCATGCTGTACTTCCAGCCCACTGCGCATATGAGAGCCAATTGGCTGCAGCCATTGATCAGTGTACTTTGACAGCAGGGGGTGCAGTTGTCAGAACACAATGCCCCAGAGGGGAATCCCTCCATCCACCTCTTTGGTGTGGACAGATGAGTCTGTTTTTTTTTTCATTCAGCCACCTTCAGTAGCGGCTTGTCCATATGGGTCGCAGGGGCGCCGCCCCCCTAATCCCCATGCCCGGTCCCTAATCTACATGCAGGGCACCGGACGCATGGATTCCAATGGGGGTTTATTTATTTTTTTTAGAAGCACATGATTAGAGCCAGAGGCTCTAATTGGCTTCAAAAAAGGGTGGGCTCGCCCCGAGCCCACCCAGTTGTATGACAATAGCAAATTAATATTCCCTATTTTCTTCCTTATTCTCCTCCCGTCCAATCAGGAAGCTGGTCCTGAGACCCGTCATCTCATTGGAGAAGCAATCCTATTGGCCGCCTAGGAGGAGGAGGGAGGAGACGCACAGCGGAAGCCGCCGTGATGCCGAGGAAGAGGAGACGCAGGAAAAGCCACCGCCCAGAGGAAGCACTGCCTGCGACCTAGGTGGGGTAAGTGTGGGTGCTGGTGACCCACCGGGACCGCCCACCCCAGAAAATATATCACCAGCCACCACGGGCAGCTGCCTGAATAAACTAACAGTGCATGGCCAGCTTTAAGCAATCTACTGCAGTGCATTAACATGCATTATGATGCACATTAACATGAGTTGCATTGAGGCCGGCAGTTCATTAGAAATTGGCTCTCAAAAATACATTAATCCAGCAGGTGATTCTACCCACCAAAACCCATTCTAAACACTTAGCACAAGATTTGCAAACAACATTGTTACAATGCCCTTTACTGCTTTTCCTGTCTACTTTGGTTTCACTTATGAATATCTCAGGATATCCATTATAATATTGTAATGAGGTAGAAAGCTTCTGTGTGCAGCCTGCAGATTTGTTTCCATATTTAAACAGGCAAACTCTTCTTTCCTCTCCTATTCTAAGAAGTGTACATGTTAGAACGTTGTTTTAATCGAAACCTGTTTAAATGTACTTTGAAAATTGAAGTTTAGTCTTGATGCTGGATTTCATGTCGGTTTCTGTTAAAGGAAATATGAACTAAGAGATAGGCAGGTGTTCTCTGGCTGCCCCTATCTTTAATACTCTCTGACTAATGCTTGTGTTTTGGGGGTCAGTAAAAACCCACAGCTGAGGCGCACTTTTACTGCCGCCTGACTGCTCCCCCTAAACTGCAAAGGCAGATGTATTGGGGTATACCCATGCCACAGCAGTCACATTTGGCGGGCAGTACTGCATGTTGAATATGACTCATTCAAGTGGGCTTTTAGGGGTTAAACCAGGCAGGGAGGAGGTGACATAATGCCTTATCACTGCCTGTCAAATGTGAAAGTGATCCAGCACAAATTTCTCTTCACCAGGCGATGCCAATGTCAATGAACCATTACGTATTGGTGTCAGAGGGAACACCTAACACCTGATGTGCATACTTCTTCCAGGTCAGTTGGTCAGAATGCACTGACACCACTGAATTACTCAGATCACTAGACAACAGTTCAACAGATTTACAGAGTTACAGTTTAGTTTTTAGTATATCTCTGAAGGTTTACCTCTACAACAATTACCTTTTTCTGCCTCATATATTAGTATTTAGCCACTTTCAGCCCAAGGACGTCTATTGACATCCTAGACTTTGAGTGGCGATATCGGAATGGTGCCTGCAGCTACAGACACCATTCAGATATCATTTTTTTTCTGCCGGCGATTCTGTGTAAGATAAAATTGGTCTCCTCAGTGGATTTGCCGCGAAATCACTTTTTCAGCGCCGGGAGAAGTGCCACCCCCCCCTCCGTGAGCAGAAGTTGCCACCCACACGGCTCCATAACATTGCAGGGCGGAAGCGATGTCACAAGTCACTTCCGCCCATAGCTCTTAAAGGGGACATTTTTTTCAAATTTTTTCTTTTTGTTGCATTTAACTGTAAATATGAGATCTGAGGTCTTTTTGACCCCGGATCTCATGTGTAAGAGGTCCTGGCATGCTTATTTCCATTACAAGGAATGTTTACATTTCTTGTAATAGGAATAAAAGTAATCATTTTTTTTTTTTTAAAGAACGGTGTAAAAATAAAATATAAAAAGTAAAATAAATAAGAAAAAAAAATGTAAAGCTACCCGTCCCGCCGAGCTCACACGCAGAATATATAATGTTTGGGGGATTTAAGTAATTTTATAGCAAAAAACCTGATTTTAGCTTGTAAACACTAAGTCCAAAACATAGGCCCGGTATTGAAGTGGTTATATTTACAGAGCTAGTCATCCTGTGAAACTGAATGTGCACTGATTCTGTGCAAGTACTGGCAAAATCAAATGCTTATAGGCTATTTTTTTCTCCAGGTTGGCTGTTCTTCATTCATAAGAATACTGTGAATCAGGAAAATACCGCAATTGGGCCACTAGGTGGAGCAGATGATCATACGAAAGACTTATTTACCATATGTCATCTCCATCTACTGTCCATAATGTGGTATTTTTATGATTTCCGCTCTCATGAATGAAGAACAGCCAACCTGAAGAGGAAATAGCCTAGCATCACTTGAATTTGCCAGCATTTGCAAAATATGCACATACATGCAGTTTCACAGGACAAATAACTCTGCATTTTTTTTTTTATTAAATACACATTTTAGAGTTGTTGCTAACCATCCCGCAACACATGGTCATAACAGACAGAAGTGCTCTGGTTTAATGCGCATTCCTGCTCTATGCCAGGGTGTAGTTGGATGTGGTTGGTCAACAGCACTTGTGGTTGTCAGACTACCAAGCACGGAAGGATGCCCTAGAAAGGTACACCGGCAATCAACCTGTACATGTTGTTCAGAGTGCAGTTGAGTTTGTGTGCTGTTGGGCCTACCGTTCTAGTGAGCACATTGAGGTGCAACTGAATTGCTCCTCAAATAATGACTTTATCTGACATATTTCAAAAAATTTGGACTTAAAGCTGAGTCATCTATGAGTGAAGGAAATTAACCTTTTATTCATCTGCCCGTCTTCCATTGATGGGTTGCATTTCATTGATGGAGGCTAGAGCACAGCTTCTATGAATGAAGGGGAGGGCATAAAGGATGGGCTTATCCAATGGTTTACATTCTCACAGCAGTTGTTAAGTAAACATCTGGTCCAATAATTCTCAATCTGTATATTGCACTCTTGATGAGTGCCTATGACAGGTCATATAAACCTTGCAGCACCAGAATATTTTGATTGTGGGGGTATGGAGGGGAAGAAGACTAACTAAAAGTGAAGCCAGCAGCATAAGGGAAATGTCACATCGACTGTAAGCACAATCCCTTGTGCTGATTTTTTTTTTTACGTTTTGCCTAAGCTTAGGCTTTAGTGAGAATATTTTTTTTCTGGATAACGTATCATTTCCACCATAGTAGGGAAATTTGAATGTGTACAAAATTGTCCATTACAAACTGCATTAGCAATAGAGTAGAAAACATATTTTTCAGGATTATCCAATGGTTTACATTCTCACAGCAGTTGTTAAGTAAACATCTGGTCCAATAATTCTCAATCTGTACTTTGACCTTTTACCAGAAAAATCTGGCAAAAGCTTGCAAAAATGATAAAGAAATATGAAAAATATTTCAAGGTAAATATAACATCACAAAGATAACATGCATTTTTTTTTTTTTTTTTTTTTTTTTTTTTTTTTTTTTTTAACTATTTCCAGGTAGTGCCCAGGATGGAGAGATCTGACCTCCCTGACCCCCGCCCCTGACCCAGATGTCGTCCTAGGGAAATCCCCATCGGGGCCAGAAGGAGGGAGATCCGGGAGCCTGATGATTAATTAACAATCCTACTCCCAGCCTGGATGTGATTTGTATTATATAGGTTTACCATCCCGAGGTCCAGGAAGGACGTCCTCTTGTTCCCATATGAGAAGCCAAAAGTGGTCACTTAAATGGACAAATTACATGAATTAGGCAAAATATAAGTTGGATTGTACCGTTACAAAAAAGAGACGTATACAGATGTAAATGACATACCTTACATTATGAATTATTTCGAAAAAACTTTAAATTTTTTTTTTTTTTTTTTTTTTTTTTTTTTTTTTTTTTT
>BLSH010119795.1:880220-891377 GCA_018402905.1 Glandirana rugosa
TCGAAGGAGTCAGCTCCTATTTCCAGGTAGTGCCCAGGATGGAGACATCTGACCTCCCTGACCCCCGCCCCTGACCCAGATGTCGTCCTAGGGAAATCCCCATCGGGGCCAGGTAGAGGGAGATCCGGGAGCCTGATGATTAGAGGTAGGACCCGTGATGGACCTTTATCCTCGACTGAGGAAGCTCCCATAGAGAACAAGAATATCTTCCTGTGATAACAACAAAAACCAAAGGCCAACCTAGCAATCAGAGGCTCCCCCCCTTATCCCCTGTCTCAGAGAGCATGGGGGGGAGTCGGAAAGAGAGGAGAGAGGAAAGAGAAAAAGAATAGGAGGGAGAAGAGTGGATAGAAGTAGAGTGGAGAGTAGGAGAGAAGTATGTTCCCCAGTCATCCGAGTGTTTTCCGATGGGGATCCCTTATTCCTGTTCCTAGGTAATATGGGAGAATGTCATAAAAGATTCCCAGGTCCGTTCAAATGTTGGTATTTTATCTAATAGAATACTCACTGCCTTTTCTTGGGTTAGGATCCATGAAATCTTACGTCCAACTTCAGAAAGAGGGACATTGGGTTTCTTCCAATACTTGGCTATGGTAATCTTAGTGGCAGTCAGAATGAAGAAGATTAACCTATGGTGGTACTTATTAAGATGGTCGATTTTGTGATTGAAGAGTGCTATCCCCGGAGATTGGGGAATAGCCACCCCTGTGATTTTGCGGATGAGTGTGAAGATCTTATTCCACAGTCCTCTAATTCGTGGGCATGACCACCAGACATGTAGCATAGTGCCCGTATGGGAACAATTTCTGAAGCATAAGGGAGAGGTACCAGGAAAGATTCTTGCTAAAGAGTAAGGAACCCTATACCATCGAGAGATCACTTTAATATTTGCCTCGATCAGGGAGATGTTAACTATACCTTTAAATGAGGACTGTATACCCCCGTTCCATATCTCTAAGGGCCACGAGTCTTCTAATTCCTTCTCCCATGCTATAGCATAGGATGGTTTAGATTGGTTATCAGCAAGTGCGGTGTATATAAGCGAGATTCCTCCCTTCTGATCTCTAATATTAGAGCACCAGTTCTCGTAGGGCGTGATCTTTGGAGGGTTAGGTTTGTCAGGCCATATTGAGTATAGGAAATGGGAAATTTGCATATGACGGAATTTCTCCGTGGAGGGCATTTCCAATTTGCTGCTACAGTATCCCGTTGTCAGAGGACCAACCGGGGAGAAAAAATGTCCGATCCGGAAAAGACCCTTGTTAAGCCACTACCTAAAAGCACAAATATTGAGACCCGGAACAAAGCTCGGGTTGTTAAACAGATGAGTCAGAGGGTGTAAGGGAGAGATTAGACTGGGGACTTTGAGCAGGCGGTCACAGAGGGCTATTGATTGCGAAAGTGTAGGGGAGAGAATTGGAGGTCTAAGGTTCCGGGGGGACCAGATCAGATAATCTATCGATAAGAAGCCAGTCAGGTTTACCGCTACTGGCATATGCCATAGAGATTTGGGTCAGCTGGGCTGCCTGAAAGTACCACCAGAGATTTGGGACTCCCAATCCGCCCTGGGATTTGGGACTCCCAATCCGCCCTGGGATTTCAAGCGGAACATGATGTGCCGAGAGCATCTGCTGCCTTTTGAACCCCAAATAAATTTCAAAACTTTAGACTGAAATTGGGTTACTTGGATTTTCTGGATGGGAATGGGCAGGGCTCTAAAGAGATATAACAGCCGCGGTAGCAATGTCATTTTGACAGCGTGAATGCGACCTAGCCAAGAGAGCTCCAATTTGGACCAGGTAGCCATGTCTGACATCAATTTGTGATAACATGCATTTTTAATACAAGAAAGGTCCCTTTTAATGATCAAGGACGTACAATTGTAGAATACATTTACTACTAAGTATTCAGTATAAAACAAGCTCAGCCCAAACGCAGTCATGCCATATTCCAATGTTCAGTGACATTTTTAGCTTTTATGTTTTATTTTTGAGGTACATATCTTCTGTCACCATAAATATGTCTGATGCCTATGTACACAATTACATTACATTTTTTATGCTTCTGTAAATATGTCTATTTTTGTTAAGCTAGTAATAGGAAGACATCGAAAAAACAGAAATATCTGTGCATGCAGCTATTAGAAACTGAATGTTATAAAAATCCAAGTCCCCTTTACACACAGAGAAACTGCAATTTTATGCTTTTGAAAGCTAAACTTTTGCATAAAATCTAGTTAAGTTTAATGTGAGAGTTAAGCAATAATGGTCATGTTTTCATTTTTAGGTTATTCTATAATTCAGTTTAGTGATGAGCAAAATGACCTTGGAGCACCATATAAGAATTTAATAGAGTGAAAACAAGCAGACAGCATAGTACACCATACCACATATGCAGTGCTATTAAGTAGGCATCAGAGTTTGACCTAATGCATCAGTCATCCTCTAACAGACCTGGTCAGACACCCCTCTTCTCTTCCTTTACGCTACAGCAGGGGTCTAAGGAAGGGGCTAATTTTTTGTCCTTCAGACTTTAGGGGGGGAGAACTGTGGCCAGCAGCAGTGGACATGTTCTTGGCATCAGTGGGCGTAAACATCTCCATATTTGGTATTCATGGGAGGAATAGTGCCCCATCATTGACATCATTAACCCCTTCCTTCCCGGGCCATTTCTGACACTCCTCTCCTACATGTAAAAATCATAATTTTTTTGCTAGAAAAATACTCAGAACCCCCAAACATTATATATTTTTTTTAGCAGGGACTCTAGGGAATAAAATGGCAATCATTGCAACTTTTTATATTCTTCTATATATTCTTTTTATATTCTGATTTTATATCACGATATTTGCGCAGGAATTTTTCAAACGCGTTTTTTTTTGTAAAAGAAACAGTTTAGTGAATTAAAAAATACAAAACAGTAAAGTTAGCCCAATTTTTTTGTATGTTGTAAAAGAGGATGTTACGCCGAGTAAATTGATAACCAACATGTCATGCTTTAAAATTGCGAACACTCGTGGAATTGCGCCAAACCTTGGTACTTAAAAATCTCCATAGGCGACGCTTTAAAAAAATTTACAGGTTACAAGTTTAGGGTTACAGAGGAGTTCTACTGCTAGAATTGTTGCTCTCACTCTAACGCACACGGCAATACCTCACATGTGTGGTTTAAATGCTGGTTACATATGTGGGTGGGGCTTACGTATGCGTTCCCCTTCTGCGTGCGAGCACGCGGGGACGGGGGGACTTTAATTTTTTTTTATTATTATTATTTATTTTACTTTTATTTTTTTATTTTTACACTGCCTCTTTAATTTTATTTTTTTTTATCACTTTTATTCCTATTACAAGGAATGTAAACATCCCTTGTAATAGGAATGGTGCGTGACAGGTACTCTTTATGGAGAGATGGTGGGGTCAATATGACCTCACATCTCTCCTGCAGGCTGGAAAGACTGAGATCAGAAAAAAAATTCCGATCCCAGCCTTTCCAGCCGTGATCTCGGCTTTGTTTACTAAAGCCGGCCCGGACGTGAGGTCATAACATCGCGCCCGGGCCTCCGAGGGTCATAGAGATGACTGGTGATCAGATGGTCATCAGTCATCTCCCTGACGACAATCCGGCGGCGACGGATCTCTTCTCCCTGCCGCCGATCGTACGGGCGGCACGGGAGAAGCGCTGAACTGCCGCTATGATCGTTCTCATGGTGCACAGAATCACCAGCCTGAAAAAATGATATCTGAACGGTGCCTGTAGCTGCTGGCACCGTTCAGACATCACCCCTGAAAGTCCAGGACGTCCATGGACGTCCTACCGGCGGGAAGGGGTTAAAAGAGGAATGGTGCCCCAACCTTGGTGTCAGTTGACAGAATAGTGTCTCATATTAGTGAGAGGAATAGTGCCCCAAGGGCTGTATAAAGGCAAACAAAGGGCCACATCCGGCCCCAGGGCCGCCGTTTGGAGACCACTGCACTACAGTGCCTATTTGAAGTTGCCTATGGTGAGGACTTTCCAAAAGGAGAAAAGGAGGTTTTACAGAAAATCAAGCAGGTTCTCACACTAAATAACTGATGGCAAATCCAGAAAGTAATTGTATAATTCATTTGTAGCATGGGTTCCAGCTTAAAGCGGAACTTTACCCATAACAACTTCTTCATTCTTTAGCAAGGAACATACATTCCACATGAATAATTATGCTCCCAAAATGAGTGTACTGTAAATTGTCTTCAGCATTGTTCCAGTTTTTTCTTGCTGGAGGCTGCCATTTTGTTGTAGCCGAGAGCCCTGAGCAGCATTAAATCTTTAGGCTGTTAGTAGATCGGCCTCCACATTTTCGGAACAGTCCTGAGAAATAGAGGGCAACTGAGCATGTGCAGAGCAGGGTGAGACAGTCCTGAGAAATAGAGGGCAACTGAGCATGCGCAGAGCAGGGTGAGACAGTGTATTACTGGATTTTATACAGTATAGACACCTATTTTTAATGTTTTATATAGCTATACCTACAAAAGCGGCCAGCCTGATGTAATCTAGCAGGACTTCATTTTCTAACTAAAGTTCCACGTTAATAGATCCTATGTAAAGCACATCTAAAGAAATTAAGTTTAGGTGTGGCCAAATGCAACTGCACATAGAATAAGCCACAAAATAATATCATGCCTGCATATAAAGATTAATGTGGCTGAACTAATACCTAATTTTTCATAAAGTAAACACATTTGAAGCTATTATTGGCAGATAAGGTTTATAATGATGATCATATTTTGTCTAATTAGACAACTAACTACATGGGCCAAAAATGAGCTATGCTTTGAGCTCATTTACAAATAATTAGAAAGCACACCGATCAATTATGTCCAAAGTTCAGTGACACAGAAATTAAAATTCTGTCTACTGTAATAACATTAAAGAAATATTAATTCTGATTTGTTTCACACATAGTACCTGTATTTCTAACATTACAGATCACTATAAATGGACTGGATGATCACGGCAAAATAAGTGTAGGGTGTAACATAAACTTAAATCCAAATTATATAGTAAATGTTTCCTTGAAAAATAATGCATAAATACAAATAAAGAAAACGATATAAAACAACAGTTTCTGAACATGTATAGTTTAGAAAATAATAAAATGATTATAGTTTCCCTTTGAAACGCATTAAACTCAATAAGTTTCACAGAAGATAAGCGGGTTATGTGAAGTCTGAGGTCTTTTTTTTCAACTCACCCCTGTTAAGAAAGACTGATTATCGGGGAATGTCACATCATAGATACTTATTCAGTCAGAACAAGTACACTGCCACACAGCTAACCCCACTAGCTACTCTTTGGAAGTTAAAGGGCAGTAAATGAATAAACATCCCCATCTGGGGAATTGGTTTTTGATAGACATTTATGTTTAAAGTAAAAAAATACACATTTTGTTTGCTCAAAAAATATATAGTATAGAATATACTTATGTTTTTGGAATCTCCCTGGTTTATTAAAGATAAGTAATTATTGATATAAGTGTACACACTGTACAATCACAAATATGGCCCCTTTATATTTCATATTTCAACAAGGTGAAGAGGTAACTCATACTGGATCTTGGAAGAATGCCAACATGATAGACACTGCTGAAATGAAATTTAGTTACGGTAGAGAATGAAAACTTAAACAGTCCCTGAAGAATCAGGCTGGCAGAAATAAGAATGGCACATTAGATTAGGACAGAGGAGGAAATGTCTATTGGAAAATCCTCAGATTGCAACTACAGCACTGATAAGCTGTCACCAAGGACAGGTGCCAAGTTGCTCTTTTAGAGAGCAAAATCCTTCTAGCTTTGTGCGCAGTTCAATCCAAATAAAATCCTGTATCTAGAAGACACATCATCCTCTAGCCTTACAGAGCATGCACATACACTATTCATTTTTAAGCATTTAGAGAAATTACTGCAACAAGTCAATTAATACCTAAGTTACAGCAAAACAAATGTTTTACATGAATCCCATTCCTCCTACTCATAACAAATATACTGTATGTACTAGTGGGCTAGTTTTTTAACCACTTCAATACTATGCACTTAGAACACTTTACTACCAGACCAATTTTCAGTTTTCAGTGCTGTTGCGCTTTGAATGAAAATTGCGTGGTCGTGCGACACTGTACCCAAACAGGTTTTTTATCATTTTGTTCCCACAAATAGAGCTTTCTTTTGGTGGTATTTGATCACCCCTGCGGTTTTTATTTTTTGCGCTACAAATAAAAAAAGACCGAAAATTTTGGAAAAAAAAAATTCTCTATTTTTGTCACAAAACTTTGTAAATATATATGTAAAACTTATATAAGGAGGTTTGGTTCATCTCTGTGTATCATCTGAGGCTGTTCACTTCACTGGGTATATTTGAGGGTTTACATCCACTTTAATTCAAGTTGCATACTTGTAGGCCATATTGGTCCCCCTGAAGCCTCTCAAATAAACTACTATTGGCAGCTCTACCCTTCCCCCACCCTGCCCATTCCTATCCTGATTCCACAATGATTGAGCCATTGGGCGTTCACCCCTCAGCATCACAGGAGCGAGTGCCATTCCTGTTCATGGGCAGTGTGTGCTCTCTCTCCCAGCAGCAGCAACAATGGGCTCAGAAATAGCTGCTACAGGGATCGAGAGTGTAACACATTTCCTTTCAGTTTCTTAAGATGGGAAGAACATTTTTAAATATTTAATTATGTGGTTCAACTTGGATGCCAAGAACAATTTATTGTCTATGTGCACCTTGCTTGAAATTAGGAATCAGTGGGAGCCATTCTATTAGGGTTGCCATATCATCCCTTTAATCCAGGACACATATTAATTAGACAGGTTCTGTGGCTGATTAAGGTGGTAATTACACTCACTTGGTGCCTTATCTGCAATAAATTAGCCTCAGAACCTGTGTAGTTCATTTGTGTCCTGGATCAAAGGGATGATGTTGCAACCCTACTATGAGCCTACACCCAGTGGAGCACATACATAGACAAGCACATGGAGACAACATTCTTTTTTATTTAGGGTTCAGACCTGTTTGATCTGTCTGTTTATTTTTTTAAATCAATATTTATGAATGGTAAAGAAACATTAAAATGTTTTAAAGCAAGCCAAGTCTATAAAGAAAGACAGTACATACTGGCCTTTCCTGCAGCCTATGCTGCCGATCACCACTGTGATTATGGGAAATCTTTTATTGAAGTTGGCACTGAAACCAACACCTTCGAAAGTGTAGATCACCTGGGTATCTTGCAGCTCACACTGGTTCCTCCTGCTGATCTCCACAGCAATATTGTATCCTGTAATGGGTGGAGCTCAGGGGGAGGAACTAGTGAGAGCCACAGAGGACCCAGAAGACTGACAACCATAAGTGTCGGGTTCAGATTTTTCACGTTCGGAGGGCATTCTGTGGCACAGGCAACAGGCAACAGAATAGGTAATGGTCCCCTTAAAGTCATGGGTATCCAAAAGTAGCAAGTCTCTATCTTTTTTCACAGCAAAGTTTTTTTTTTTTGGTGGGGAAAGTGGGGTAGTCATTCATTTATATGCAAATAATGCATGTATAAAAATGCAATATTTTAGTTTTCGCTGTCTTTTTCTTGATTCATTATAATACTTCATTTTTAAATGCTGTATTGAAAACTACATTTCACTATATAATTTTTGGAGAATCATTTAAAGTCTGTATGCACTGTGCTGAAAAGTAAAGTGAACAGTAATACACTTCTCAAAAGATTGGCTTCCTAATCTTTTTGCAAAGAAGATAATGCCATTTCATCTTGCCTTGATCTTCTTTCTGTGAGCAATAATCTTTGTTTTACTAGCAGAAAGGTTACTTAGCACATATGGAAATCCACCATTCATCTTGTCTTACCTCCTAAATCTTATTGGGATTGACTGTAGCCATCTGTGCTGATTATCACACAGAGTAAATAGCTCCATAATATTAAAGGACCTTTCAAAATGAAATAAATTGTCTCATAAACCATGATTTTGTATAAAATAAATGCCAGTATGGGAAATGTTTTATTGTAATGTTTAACAATGTTTATTCTTATACTCCATTTTGTTCCAATCTGTGCAGAGATTTTTACAGAGTTCCCACCCAACGGGGCTTGAAATCTAGTTTGGTTCTATGGCACCTGGGACAGCAGGAAACAGACTTCTTCTCTATCTAAATGTCAATTTGGATTATGACAACAACTTTATTCAAACACACGGCATGAGAAGACCTATGAACTCCGATCATTTGAAGACAACAGATGGGAATAAACATGTTACATCTATATTATAATTTATATTAAAGCTTCAGTTCCCATTTGTGATTGTAGCTTAATGTGTATGTAAATCCTAACAATGAACTTCTCTTATTTGCTCCCTTTTGGTCTGTTAAATATACCATTAAACACATTTTGCTAGATCTATTTGACAAGTGCAAACTATAACTGTTAAAGGAGAAGTGTGGGAAATAAAGAAAAAAACAAACATACATACTATACTCATCTCTATCGCTGTAGCATCGGTCTGATGCTGCAGCTGTCCCCCCCTGCCTCTAAGACGAAGAATTGAGTGATCACATGACTGCTGATCGCTCAGTTCTAGTCTGCTCTGAGCAGAGAGCAGTGACTGTAAGTCGCCACTCTCTGTTCTGACCTCCCAGTGCTTACTAGAGTGCTGGGCTTGGATGGAGAGTGAACAGCTGGCTCAGGCTCTCAGAGCCTGGAATGACATCAGACGTTAGCCCGCTGCCTTCCGATAAGGGGGTTTCAGTAAGTGCACTCCTGTGACCAATAAGAGAAGTATGGCCAGAAAAAGCTTTGACCAGACTTCTCATTTAGGGCCAGTTCACATCAGATGCCATGCAGTGCCTTTTTTATGCATGAAAAATGCAAGGAAAGTTGATCACATTAATGTCAAAGGCATAGTTCACACCACTGCACTCTGTTCCAGTGCGTTTCAGAAAGAAAAAAAAAATTGGTTGTGCTGCATTTTTTATGTAAAGAACTGTACTGGACCGCAGTAACTTATCAAAAACGCACCGGAACATACCAGAAATGCACCGGAAAGCGTAAAAAGGCACCGGAACGTACCAAAAAATGCAGCAGAACTGGCCCTTAATGTTAAGAGACAAGAGGGGAAAAAATGCACTGGAACACACCAAAAAGGCATCTCTATGGTGTGAACTGGCCCTCAAAGTGGAAGTAAAGTCACACTATATATGTATATATATATATATATATATATATATATATATATATATATATATATATAAAACTGTTCTTTAAAATGTTCCCTTCAACCTCTTACAACCTATCGTGCCTACCCTGTATAAAAAATATATGTATACTTACCTATTTTTAATATGCTCCAATTCAGTGATGTGACCTGCTGTTCCGGCTCCCCTGTGTCAGTAAGCGGCTGCTGTAGGAAGAGGAAGAAGTGCTGACAATGTCTAGGTCATGGGAGCCTATAGGTGATGTCACGGTTCTGGGAATTCTCAGCCATTGCCAAGTGATCCCATACAAAGGGGAGCTGGAGCTACAGGATCATGTGACCAAACTGAATTAAAAATAGGAAAGTACAGAGATCTTTTTTATACAGGGTAGACTAGATAGGTAGGAGGAGGGGGGAGGGAACATTTTTATAAATAATTATAGTTAGACTTCGCTTTTATTTCAATCTTTCCTGAAATCTTATGAGTTAAAGTGGTTGTAAACCTCAGTCATGGAATCTGAGCAAAGCACATATATCTGTAGTATTTACTTATCTCTTTCCAAAGCTCTAAGCGTTATTTCTCTCTAGTGCTTTGTTCCACATACCGTATCTCACAAAAGTGAGTACACCCCTCACATTTTTGTAAATATTTTATATCTTTTCATGTGACAACACTGAAGAAACGACATTGTTACAATGTAAAGTAGTGAGTGTACAATTTGTATAACAGTGTAAATTTGCTGTCCCCTAAAAATAACTCAACACACAGCCATTAATGTCTAAACAGCTGGCAACAAAAGTGAATACACCCCTAAGTGAAAACTGTCCAAATTGGGTCCAAAGTGTCAATATTTTGTGTGGCCACCATTATTTTCCAGCACTGCCTTAACCCTCTTGGGCATGGAGTTCACAGAGCTTTACAGGTTGCCACTGTATTCTTCTTCCACTCCTTCATGACGACATCACAGAGCTGATGGATGTTAGAGACCTTGTACTCCTTCACCTTCCTTTTGAGGATGCCCCACAGATGCTCAACAGGGTTTAGGTCTGGAGACATGCTTGGCTAGTCCATCACCTTTACCCTCAGCTTCTCTAGTAAGGTAGTGGTCTTTGGGGCCAGCCTCCGAAGGGAGGGGATCATGCTCTGCTTCAGTATATCACAGTACATGTTGGCATTCATGGTTCCCTCAATAAACTGCAGCTCCCCAGTGCAGACCATGACACTCCCACCACCATGCTTGACTGTAGGCAAGACACACTTGTCTTTGTACTCCTCACCTGGTTGCCGTGCTTTACACCACCTGAACCAAAGAAGTTTATCTTGGTCTCATCAGACCACAGGACATGGTTCCAGTAATCCATGTCCTTAGTCTGCTTGTCTTCAGCAAACTGTTTGTGGCTTTTCTTGTGCATCATCTTTAGAAAAGGCTTTCTTCTGGGACGACAGCCATGCAGACCAATTTGATGCAGTGTAGGTTGGTGTATCCCGCGCCCCTGGGAAAATTTTAAATATTGAATGGTTCTATTTGCAGCTGCTGTTGTGACCTATGTTGCCAGTGGTGGGTCTATAGGGTGATGAAAAAATTTTAAAAGGGTCCCCGCGCCCTATGTGGTTGGATGTGACGTAGTTTAACCAGACGTACCGACAGCAGGGTCTTCTTTCGGAAAAGATTTCTACTACGTGTTCTTTTCGGTGTTTGTCAAACGACTTCTGTTCGTCTGATTCCTGTACCTAATGACCTTGGTACAGGACACCAGACTACTCTGGTTCTATTTGAAGAAACCAAGTCCACCACATTTCGTGCCGTTGGTCCACTCCTCATGTTTCTGTTCACACAGAACGGATGTCAGTTCGTACCACCACCCTCACAGTACCAGACGTGACCCCTCGACGTCAAATAACTCCCTTGGTACTTACGGTTGTACATGACACT
>BLSH010119795.1:900203-977143 GCA_018402905.1 Glandirana rugosa
ACATATACACGGAGGGTGAAAAATTCCCTGGTTTTCATTACCCTGTTAACCGACGAGTCGACAAGGTACCGGTCCACACACAATAAGGGAGTAATGGGGTAAATGTTCCTCGTCTATTTTCCAGGTCTCAATTAAAGTTCACACGATAAACGTAAACCTTAGACAACGACAGTTGAGAGTTATATTCTAGGTTTCTCGACAGTGATAGTCACTTCGTTCGGTAGTAATCCGACTTTTTTGTTTTGTTTGGGTAGTCTCTCTATCGTTTTTGTAATTCACACCGGTTTAGTTGACAAACCTTGTAGGAATTTTTCTTTCTTGCGTAGCCACTCGGAAGGGTGTTTTCTTCACCAGGGAAAGAATTCTTCAGTCATCCACCACAGTTGTTTTCCGTGGTCTTCCAGGTCTTTTGGTGTTGCTGAGCTCACCGATGCGTTCTTTCTTTTTAAGGATGTTCCAAACAGTTGATTTGGCCACACTTAATGTTTTTGCTATCTCTCTGATGGGTTTGTTTTGTTTTTTCAGCCTAATGATGGCTTGCTTCACTGATAGTGACAGCTCTTTGGATCTTATATTGAGAGTTGACAGCAACAGATTCCAAATGCAAATAGCACACTTGAAATTAACTCTGGACCTTTTATCTGCTCCTTGTAAATGGGGTAATGAGGGAATAACACACACCTGGCCATGGAACAGCTGAGCAGCCAATTGTCCCATTACTTTTGGTCCCTTAAAAAGTGGGAGGCACATATACAAACTGTTGTAATTCCTACACCGTTCACCTGATTTGGATGCAAACACCCTCAAATTAAAGCTGAAAGTCTGCAGTTAAAGGGCATCTTGTTTGTTTCATTTCAAATTTATTGTGGTGGTGTATAGAGCCAAAAAGATTAGAATTGTGTTGATGTCCCAATATTTATGGACCTGACTGTACACTGATTGCGATTTTTTTTACCAAAAATATGAGGAAGAATATAAATCGGCCAAAACCAATGAAAAAAATGTTTTTTTTATATTTTTTTGGACATGTATTATAGCAAAAAGTAAGAAATATTGTTGTTTTTTTTTTTTTGCAAAATTGTTGCTCTTCTTTTGTTTATAGCGGTGATCAGAAATGACGAAGAGGTGATCAAATACCACCATTTGTGGAAAAAAACGTCGCACGGCCGCACAAAAACTGCTCTGGTTCTAAGCTGGGAAATCCTTCCGGAGCTGAAGTGGTTAAGCCTTGTCTGTGAGTTCTGTTAAAATAAAGGGAAAGGCTAAAGAAAAAAAAAAAATACTTTAAAATATTGCCTCCCTACTGCTCTCCATACATTCACACATATAGTACACACAGAGGAGCTTTAACTTTGCAGAAAAACCTGAAAAAAAGGCATTTACAGCAGGTTTATTCTTTACCATTTACTTCTGCTTTAAAATTTTACCCCAAACCGCTAGCCTCGCAGTAGGAAAAAACCCTCTAAGATGCTGTCCTACGTACTAAGCCTTGTACACACGGGACGACGTTCGTACGTATGATCGTCGCAAATCGTATGTTGCATAATGTAACTTGCATACTGACTGCACTACTCGATCGTACGAGCACAGAAAGAACGTTCAGGTGCATGTAATTAGCATCCGGCCGTTCCTGACTTCTGAGCATGCGTGTTTTGCACAATACAACTTGTTGTAGCGACTGCTCTGTACCCACAATACAACGGTCGTATGAGCGCTTGTTGGTACGACCAAGTTTTCTAGTCTGCTCATACAACTCCTTTGTACGACCGTCGTATGTTCGGCTGTTCTAATCGCGCATACGAACGATCGATATCGCATGCAACGGTCGTCAGTACGACCCGTTGTATGTGATCGTCGTCCCATGTGTACGGGGCTTTACTCTACTAGGCCACGTATCTGTCTCTGTCATTGTGGTATTAGAGAAAGTGTATACATGTCAAACTCTCAAAAAAAACCAATAAATTACAAATTTAGTTCAAAAACTTCCCCAAAAATGCTATGAAACTGAATGATATTCTAAAATCAAAGGGATTTTTAGGTTTAACATATACTGTTAATGTCAAAGGAAAAATAATAAAAATATTCACGCGGAACTGCAGATACTGATACAGTATACATTCCAGACATGTCATAATATATATATATATATATATATATATATATATATATATATATATATATATATATATATATTATAGAGTATAATAGCTAAAGGTGCACAAAAAATTGTGAAACAAGAAAACCCATGCTTTGCTCACATCAGTACTTCCAGGTGTGGAGGACCATGTAGCCTACTCCTTGTGAAGGTGATGGGCCAATCAGCGCTTTCGCACAAGTAATCCCCAGACACATACCCTTTGCTTCTGATGGATTAAAGCAGAACTTCAATCTCTCAATCGACATTGACTATTTTTAATTCTTATGCTGATAGCATGAGCAAATAGATAGGATAGGAAAGTATATAATATTTATGTGTTTTAAACCCTGTTTTACCTTTCTTCAGTTACATCCCAGGAGTCTCCAGGAGGGGAGGAGGAGTTTTCTAAACTAAGCACACCCTACTTTTCTGACAACCAATCAGCTTATACTTTTAATTTTCAAAAGATTAACTGAACAAGCTGAATTTTAAGCGAGTTGGTTGGCACGCACAACTGCTCTAGATTCTGTCTCCTCCAATTTTGATAAATGACACTACTTGCATAGCTAGGGGTGGCATAAGCAACTTATGTTTGTGCATGAGCACTCAGAAGGAGGTGGCTGGTACAGGCCTCGGTCCCAGAGAAAAAAGCATGCAGGTGGGACCATTATTCTTACTCTCCTGGATGTATTAAATGTTTTTGCACATTTAAAATGTGCGGAAGAGAGTAACTTCATTAAAGCAAACAAGTTGTGATTGTAAGTACCAACAGTTTTGTAAATCTGTCCCAGTGTTCCATATATGCTAAGAAGTATTCCTATACATGTCTGTCTCTCTCCACCCCCCGGAATCCCAGGGATTAGCTGTACAACTGATCCATATTGACAAGGCACATATACAAGATTCTGTTAGTTTTCTACTTTCTGATTATCAGACAATAAGTATGGCTTCAATTTGCTTATTGCAGTGGATTGGAGCTGAGTACATACCATCTGGACAGTGTAATGAAGATAAATGCTCATTTGAATACAAGGTAATGATATGCATGATAAGTATGCTGAAAGTCAATATACAAATGTTCATTAACAATCATTTACATAATCCCTTGTGACAGCAACAGAAACATACTGCAGCTGTGAATGTTGCTTTAATACTGCCCTACTCCTAATACGTTGCACCATAAAGTCCTTTAATCCTAATATGCTTCAGTAGCCAATCACCTACAAGCCAAACTACACATTTATGATTAAAGTAGTATTAAATGCTAACAGTTTTTTAATGAATGCCTTTATAGCAACCTGTTCCCTATTCTCCGGAGCGTAAATCACTAAATACCACCACTACTGGCTCCAGGTTGTGCAGCGCTGCTTCCCTGAACTTCCAGGAAAAGAAATGCTGAGTATCCCCCATGCACTGTTCAGAAAGGACAGCACAGGCGCAGTGAGCAGGGGTGAGCAGGGGAGAGGTTTGCTTCAAGACTGTGTTTGAGTTGATGCTCACAGCATGTGCACTAGTGTTGGCTTGGAGCATACACATAAGGGTGTCCATAGAACCCCGCAAGGAAAAGAAGCCACCCTAAATCTGCAAGACAGCACAGAAGACTTAGCCCACTCTAACCCTAAAGGCCCTGTAGAGATATTATGCCTCCCATATGTGATTAGAACATCATAGTCATTACACAAAGTCACAAAGAACATAGAATGCATTAAGGTAAAAAAACCTTGAGTCTTTAGAACCACTTTAAATAATGCTACCAATGATGAATCGGAGTCAAGTGTTATACATGATGAAATGGTGTGCAAGCTTTACGCCTCATACACACCAACGTTTTGTTAAAATGAGCTGTAACGTCGGGTCCGATGCCAGGAAAAAAATTGGCGTTAAAAATGCAATTTCGTCTGCGTTTTGCATCAGTGTTAATGCACCTTATTGAGCGTCAGTGCTACGTCACGTTTTGTTTAACCACTTGCCGACCGTCAACCGCAGGTTGACGGCGACAAGATGGCTCGATATCGCAAAACGCCGTCATACGACGGCGGCTGCGATATCATGCACTGTGAGCGCGCCCGCACGCTCACTGTGTTGGGGGGGGCCAGGGAGCGGGTGCGGCGGACTCGATCTCCGCCGGCTACCCGCGATACCCCCCCCCCCGCAGTGAAAGAACGGAGGTCAGTGTAAGGAAACACGGATCTCCGTTCTGTGAGAGGGGGAAGGGCTGTGATCACAGCCTTCCTCAATATGGAAGCTGTGATCGCTCCCCTTCCCCTGCTAGGGCAGCCCACACACAGTTAGAACACGCCCAGGGAACACAGTTAACCCTTAGAGCGCCCCTGCAGGTTAACCCCTTCACTGCCAATGGCATTTACACAGTAATCAGTGCATTTTTATAGCACTGATCGCTGTATAGATGCCAATGGTCCCAAAAAAATGTCAAAATGGTCCGATATGTCCGCTGCAATATCGCAGTACCGCTAAAAATCACAGATCGCCGCCATTACTAGTAAAAAATAAAAAAAAAATAAAAACCCCAGAAATGAATTCTCATCATCCGTAAACGCGGCCACTTTTGCGCAAACCAATCAATAAACGCCGATTGTGGTTTTTTTTATCACAAATATGAGGAAGAATATAAATCGTCCAAAACCAATGAAAAAAAATGTTTTTTTATATATTTTTTTTGGATTTGTATTTTATCAAAAAGTAGGAAATTTGTTTTTTTTTGCAAAATTGTCGCTCTTCTTTTTTTTATAGTGGCGATCAGAAATGACGCAGAGGGGATCAAATACCACCAAAAGAAAGCTCTATTTGTGGGAAAAAAAGTACGCAAATTTCGTTTGGGTACAACGTCGCACGCCCGCGCAATTGTCAGTTAAAGCGACGCAGTGCCGAATCGCAAAAAGGGCTCTGGTCCTAAAGTGTGAAATCCTTCCGGGGCTGAAGTGGTTAAAAAAACATCTCTCTGCTATTTTTGGACATTTTAAAACAGAAAACGCCAGAGCTAAAAACGCTGGTTAACGTCGCTACGGCACTAATGCGCGTTAGTGAGCATTTTGCCGGTTCAGCATCAAAAAAGCCATAACGCTGCAGCTTCGGAACGCGAAGGTCCTGCGTTAGATTTACAGCTTAAGAACGCCGACGCCTTCTACAGCTCAAAAACATCAAGGTGTGTATGAGGCCATAGAATACATGGTGTGGCGTTCTTAAGCTGTAAAAACAGCTCAAAACCGCAGCGTTAATAACGCTCGTGTGTATGAGGCCTTAAGGTCGTATTTAGGGAGACAAAGTCATGATAGAAGGGAGGCAGAATATCATGGAAAAGAGGACATTATCCAGAGGAGGGGCTATAAGTAAAGGCAGCTATGCAAAGCCAGATTTGCATGGGATGTAATCAAGTGTAAACTGCAGTTTACATCTCAGTCTAAGAAATCTAGTTATCCTTTCTTAAAGATAAATGGAGGTCAACAAGCACAAGAAAAATTTAAATCCTCAAATGTTTGCTTACCTGGTGACAAAAATGTCACCAAACATTGGTGTAACAGTCATTCATTCATTAGTCATATGCATTAGTGGATAGGTTAAAGTATACGTACTGTATTTAACTTACAAAATATATAATGACCAATAAGTTATGTGCATAAGGAGCTAACAACGTCCCTAGGTCTCAAAGGGCAGTAGTACTAGTGCTTAGGGGTTAAAACAGCACAAACATTTGTATAGAGAGGATTTATCTCCAAAACCTTAGCACCAGATGTTTTTTTTTTCAGATAAAAAAAAATAATCATCAATGTTCTATGTAACAAGAGAGAAGCAAAACCTTGTCCACAAAGAAAAAAAAATCACAATATACAACATATACAGTATCTCATATTTTTGTACATATTTTATTGTATCTTTTCATGTGACAACACTGAAGAAATGACACTTTGCTACAATGTAAAGTAGTGAGTGTACAGCTTGTATAATAGTGTAAATTTACTGTCCCCTCAAAATAACTCAACACACAGCCATTAATGTCTAAACCGCTGGCAACAAATGTGAGTACACCCCTAAGTGAAAATGTCCAAATGTGGCCCAATTAGCCATTTTCCCTCCCCGGGGACGTGGGACTCGTTAGTGTTACAAGATCTCAGGTATGAATGGGGAATAGGTGTGTTAAATTTGGTGTTATCGCTCTCACTCTCTCATACTGGTCACTGGAAGTTCAACATGGCAGCTCATGGCAAAGAACTCTCTGAGGATCTGAAAAAAAGAATTGTTGCTCTACATAAAGATGGCCTAGGCTATAAGAAGATTGCCAAGACCCTGAAACTGAGCTGCAGCACGGTGGCCAAGACCCTACAGCATTTAACAGGTCAGGTTCCACTCAGAATAGGCCTCGCCAAGGTCGACCAAAGATGTTGAGTGCATGTGTTGAGCATCATATCCAGATGTTGTCTTTGGGAAATAGATGTATGTGTGCTGCTGCAGAGGTAGAAGGGGTGGGGGGTCAGCCTGTCAATGCTCAGACCATAAGCGGCACACTGCATCAAATTGGTCTGCATGGCTGTCTTCTTAGAAGGAAGCCTCTTCTAAAGATGAAGCGCAAAAAGCCTGTGAACAGTTTGCTGAAGACAAGCAGACTAAGGACATGGCTTACTGGAAACATGTCCTGTGGTCCGAAGAGACCAATATAAACTTATTTGGTTCAGATGGTGTCAAATGTGTAACCAGGCGAGGATTACAAAGACAAGTGTGTCTTGCCTACAGTCAAGCATTGTGGTAGGAGCGTCATGGTCTGGGTCTGCATGAGTGCTGTTGGCACTAAGGAGCTACAGTTCACTGAGGGAACCATGAATGCCAACATGTACTGTGACATACTAAAGCAGAGCATAATCCCCTCCCTTTGGAGACTGGGCCGCAGGGCAGTATTCCAACATGATAACGACCCCAAACACACCTCCAAGATGACCACTGACTTACTAAAGCTGAGGGTAAAGGTGATGGACTGGCCAAGCATGTCTCCAGACCTAAACCCTATTGAGCATCTGTGGGTATCCTCAAACGGAACATCCACCAGCTCCATGATGTCGTCATAGAGGAGTGGAAGAGGACTCCAGTGACAACCTGTCAAGCTCTGGTGAACGTTGTGCCCAAGAGGGTTAAAGAAGAGTTCCACCCAAAAGTGGAACTTCTGTTTTAAGGGAAGGTGACCCCTTGACATGCCACAATTGGCATGTCATTTTTTTGGGGGGCAGGTCCACTTCCTCTCCTAGAGCCGCGCCTCCGGAAGGAAGTTCACCTCCCCCCTCCCTCTTGGCGATCTTCTGGGATATGTTTCTGGTGGAATGATAAAAGGTGAAAAGAATCATTCGATTTCAAGAAAACATCAAGGCTGGGAATGATAAAAGGCAAAAAGAAAAATTCGATTTAAAGAAAACATCAAGGCTGGGTTCACACGATTGCGAATTGGATGCGGGTTCCCCGCACCCAATTCGCAATAGCAGGACATTTTGATCTGATCTCTATGGAGCCAGTTCACATATCTCCGCAGCAGGTCCGGTGCATTTTTCACATAAACGCTGTGCGACTTTTGGTCCGTTTCAGGTCTGAATTCAGCTCAAATTTCGGACTGAAATCGGACCTGTAACGGTGAACCAGGATGCATCGGACCCCTGCTGTGAGCCGCATGCGGTTCATATGTGAACCCAGCCTAAGGTTCTCATGCTGCCTGCATTGCTAAACACTGTTCTGTTGATGAGAAATCCTTGGCTAAAGTTTCTTCAAGAACAGAGAGTGCTGATTTCCTGGTACTTTGCAGCACTCTGGTTCTTTCAACCCAACTCTACGTTTCTCCAGGCAACCCTACATCACTACCTTCTCATGTGTAGGGAAAAGCTATGTTATACCTGCATCTAAGATAAAAGTCACACCAAATTTAGGCCACCAGCACCTGTCTGATTGCCATTCGATTTCTTCAGTATTAATGAATGGGTTACACTCATACCAAGTACACAAAGTGTAATACTTTACATTAGTTTTAGTATTGCCCCCCTGCAAGGGCAGCCCCTTGCCCATAACATCTTTCTGCTCCCTGTTCTTATTCCAGCAATACCCATTAAAAGTTCCAGTTTATAGGTAGTGTGAGTTGCAACGCTGTACTAACTAGACTACAGCCTAAATAAACCAAAGCTTTGTATAATACTATACCATTGTAAAAAGGTGTCAGTAAGAAATGATCAGTCTTCCGAACAGGTGGCTTAATTGGTTGGATAACTATACATCTAGGCTTTTTTTGGCTGGATACTCCTACATGAGTGCTACTTAAATCGCTCTAGATTTGTACTTTATTTTTTGCTATCAATAAATATAGTCCAGCTGTTGCCAATGACGTTTCCAGTTTCAGCTGTGAAAGCTGAGCAGTAATCATTATGCAGATAATCTGCCATGGCTTTGTCTCCTTCAATACATCTTTGTTTTTGGAGGAATATACAAATCAAGGTTTTTAAATAGGCTTCATTACTGAAGAGCCTGGCTTTAGCAGCAAAGTAATTGGTGCCAGTTTTTTTTTTTTCTTAATTATAATCTGTCTAAATAAAACACATTGATAAGAAGCTGCAAGTCATTACAAGTTATTATATGTGAATGTACAAAAATGTTTAAAAGCATATGCATGGACTAAACATTAAGGGGGTAAGAAAAGTTGTATTCTTCTGCCAAATTTCCATGCCACCAAAACATCTTAATGTAGCAATTTTCAAGCGTCATACAAACCGGTGCATGAAAAAAAATAAGCAAAACGATGGGCCCGACGTCAGGGAAAAATTTGCATTTTTTTCAGCGTTTTGCATCGGCGTTAATGAGCGTTAAATGTGCGTTAGTGAGCGTCGGCGTCAATAGGTGTTTTTAAAAAAAAAAAACCATTCCTCTGCTATTTTTTTACCTAAAAACGCCAATTAACGTTGCTACTGCGTTAGTGAGCGTTTTGCCGTGTCGGCGCCAAACACACCAAAACGTTACAGCCTCGGAACGCACTGGCCGTGGGTAAAAAACGCTAAAAAACGTGGCTGTAAAAAACACCCATGTGTATGAGGCCTAAACTGCTGGGAAGCTGATGCTAGATCTCCTGGGTCCCCTGCAGCTCTCACCTCCTGCTGAAATTCCCATTACTACTGTATCCTGTAATAGGTAGAATTCAGCAGAAGGAACCAGTGAGCGCTGCAGGAGACACAAGGAGATCTACACTCCTGAAAGTGTTGGTTTCCTTTTTTTTACAGGTATGCTGGGCCAGCTGCACCCGGCGGAGTGAGGATTTGGGGGGTTGGGTGGTAGAGGATTAGTGCTAAGAGAGGGGATTTGGAGGGAATTTGTGCTGGAAGAGGGGGATTTGGAAGGGGGTAGCTCAGAAATTAGAGGGGTAGAGGATTGAGTGGTGGGAGGGGGTATTTGGGTAGCGAGAGAAGGGGAATTTTTATTTGGGGCGAATTTTGGCTTGCAAGGGGAATTTATGCTTAAGGGGTAAGTGTGAAGATTAGTGCTTTAAATTTTTTGGGGTAGAGCGAGGGGATTTTTGCTGACACGTATTGCTCATAGCTTTTTGGGAGGGGGCCATTTGGGGCTTTCGCTATTAGCTCTAGATGACCTTGTCCCAGCACTGCAGGTATGGCTGGGTTTATGACTTTTATTGTAGCAACAGGGTCATCTTTAAAGAGAGCTTTTGTTAAACTCTGAAGTTTGTTCAGACAGTTCAACTGGCCCCGCTCCCCTTATTCTGTATTTACCTTAGAAATTAAAAGGTTTAAAGGCTGCTGCCCCAATGCTAAGGGGAGAGGGGAGACTAGAGCTGCTGAGAGATTAACATCAGTGTTTCTGCTGTAAAATTTAAAGCTGAATAGCTCCACAGTGCCTGCAGCTACAGAGGTCAGTGAAGGCCTGTCTTTTAAATTACTGCTTAAGTAAAGTCGTATTAAAGTCAAAACCAAAAATGTAATATATTGCAGCTTACCAATTATTTGATGTGGTGGCTGCATTACTTTTCTTCTTTTAGGGTTTTCCCCCTCTGTTCTTACCTGGTGACCTGGCCAGTAACACACCTCCTGCATCAGAGTGCCTCCACTCTGAATGGGGCACCTTTGGACAGCAGCATTGTCAGTCTGGGGGGGGGGGGGTGTTAGATAGACTAGCAGATTTGGATACACTAACAAAATGAAGCTAAACTCCAGCTCACACTTTATCATCAATTATACATAAATAATGAAAAAAGCTGACCATTGTAAACACCCTTGTCAGTGCTAAAAATGGTTTGACTCATCCCTGTAACCACTATATCAGCAAGAAGAACAACAGACCTACTTGCTAGATCACCATATGAAAATAAAAGAAAGAAATCTTAAGGACCCTTTCAAATGGATGCCTTCCGTTCGATCAGCAGGGGATCTGTGAGCTGATCCCTTGCTGATCGGAGAAGAGTTGGCAGAAGACAGGTCTGTGCCCACTCATTTTAGGCAGAGCAGACAGCCCGCTCTGCTCTATGGGTGGCCAGGAGTAAACAGACTCCGCTGTCCATTTACACCCAGGTGCCTCTGATTTGGTTTGCCCACACAGAAGAGGACTCAGCCTTCCTCCATTTTTTAGCAGGCCGAATTAAACCCGGAGGTAGGCGGGTGTAAACAGACGCAAGTCGGTTTACACCCACAGGTCCATAAAGCTTTGTACACACAATCTGATTTTTGGACGACCGAACATCTGTTTATTGTTGGATGCTAGTCTCATGTTGAAAGTGAAGAGCTTACTAACAATACGATCACCTTAGTGTTAACCCCTTCACTGCCAATGACATTTATACAGTAATCAGTGGATATTTACATTTCTGATCACTGTATAAACGTCATTGGTCCCAAAAAAGTCTCAAAAATGTCCGACATGTCCGCCCCAATATCAAAGTTGCCGCCATTACTAGTAAAAAATAAAATAAAACTGCCATAAATCAATTTCCATAGTATGGTTTGCGCAAAAGTTATCGCGTCTACAATCAATATACGCTGATTGCAATTTTTTTTTACCAATAATATGTAGAAGAATATAAATCGGCCAAACCCAATGAATCATTTTTTTTTTAATATTTTTTTTTTGGATTTGTATTATAGCCAAAATAAAAAATATTGTTCTTTTTTCGAAATCATCGCTCTTTGTTAATAAAAATAAAATAAAAACGGCAGAGGTGATCAAATACCACCAAAAGAAAGCTCTATTTGTGGGAAAAAATGATAAAAATTTTGTTTGGGTACAACGTCGCACGACCGCGCAATTGTTATTCAAAATGCGACAGTGCTGAAAGCTGAAAATTGAACTGGGCAGGAGGGGGGTTTAAGTGCCCAGTAAGCAAGTGGTTAAACTTTTTTTTTTTTTACATTTCTTCAGTTACTTCCTGGTTTCTTTTGCCTAGGCAAATGTCATACATGTCAGGAGACTTCAGGAGAGGAGGAGGGGCTTTCTCAGCTAAGCACATCTCCTGCACGCATACCAAAACTAAGTGAAGATGGATTCCAGGAAGTAAATGCTACATGAATCGTTTGCCCTTACTCAAGATGGCCACAGCCAGAAATGCTAGACTGATGTTTTTCAAAGTGATTTCTCAACAAAATAAAGCATGGAGACATAGGTGGACGGGGGAGTTTGTTTTGATTATTAAAAATGAATTAAAGCGGTGTTTCACCTGGGGAAAAAAAAATAAAAGTCAGTAGCTACAAATACTGTATCTGCTGATGTTTAATATATAGACACTAACCTGTCCAGTGAGCTCACGATGTCGGCACCCCAGCCAATTTTCAGATCGGATGTCGGGTGCTGCCGCTACCATTCCTCATTAGGGAAACGGGCAATGAAGCCTTTTGGTCTCACATCGGGTCCCCTACTGCACATGCATGAAGCACGTTGTGCTTTCTAATTGGCCCGGCGGCGTGGGAAAGGAGGAGGGGGCCGCACTTCCGAGGGACTGCACAGCAGCAATGTCTCCCGGAAGTGGGGAAGGGTACCTGTCAAAAACAGGTACCCATTCCCCCCATCACCCTGAAAGTTGCCAAATGTGGCACCGGAGGGGGGAGGAAGCAGATCAGCGGAAGTTCCACTTTTGGGTGGAACTCCGCTTTAAGCAGTGTAGTGAAGATCCACATTAAGGAGATTCACCCTGTCTATTTGTCCTGTATAATGTTATCCATGAAAGTGAAATAAAATCCCAAATTTTGGGATGTCCCCAGAAAAGTAATAGAAAGAAAATATTCTAATGGGGACACTAAGTCTGATGACCTCGCGTTCCAGATGGCTGAAAAAATCTGACAAGGGTTTTAAGCCTTCCTTGCCCTATCCAAAGTGAAAAAAAAAAAGTTTTGCCTATAGTTGTACCTTAAAGTACAACTAAAGGCAAAATATGTGTTTTAGTAAATCCTTATATAAATACCTGAAAGTTACACATGGTAATAAACATAATAACTGAAATTATTATTTTCTTACGATATAGCTGCAATTGTGGTCTGTAATCCCCCATTCATTCCTTCTTTGCTATACACTACAAGTGATGATGGGAGGAGTTCAGCAGAGCAGAGCTCAGATGTAATTTCCTTTCAGTGAACTAGCTTGTCTATCCTCCCAGTCTTCCAGTCTTCTATGATGCTCTGTCTATTTTACATAACGCACACCCATCTGCCAATCAATAGCTGGGTGTGTGCTTTGTAAAAAAGTACACGTTCATTTGCACACAGGTCTGTCTATTGATCTATGTGCTTCTCCCTGCCTGCTTTCCTCTAGTAATTTGTAAACTGGCATAACAGAAGCCTAGCTAGGAGCTAGAGCAGTGGGCGGGCAAAGGCAGGACATAGGTGGGGGTGGGTGTGGCTTCATGGGCCAATCGTGGGCGAAGCCTAATAATGACTAGTATGTATAATAAAATGCCTGATATTTCCCTGTGCTACAAGAGCACCTCCCCCAGTGATGTCAGGACATTCCTGCAGGGAGAGATAAATGCAAATGGGGACAAAACGTGTCCTGTGCAACACAGGCAATTCAAAAAACAGGAGGTAAAGTTGTCACTTCACTAAAGGAAGAACGCTAGAGATCTCAACATTCTTACTGCTTTTTGAAAAACAATCAGTGACATGTTTAACAGACTGTATAGGTGCATAACATATTGATTTCTTCATTTTGACCATAGTTCTATTTTAAGGAGGCCTTTCAGAAAGGATAGTGTCCAACTACTATGTTAGGCTGAATTATGACATAAGCAGAAGATTAATAAATCATTACAGATTTAATGATAAACTGGAGCTCATTTATAGAGCTCTATAGCTCAGAAGGCAGGCTCTGTGAAATGTGTGACACAGCAGCGGCTACTCACAGGGAATAGTGACTACATGTCACAGATTTCAAGGAAGTAAATGTGTGGGAATCTTAACACAGTAAGTTTACAGAATTCAGAATCATTCCGATTAATAGGAGTAGGCTAGAACAAATAGAAATACAATATGGAAATGAATATATGAGTTTAAAGTTTGACCATAGATAAGCTTTAAACATTATCTCCACCAAGCTACATGTGTGTTCTACTATAAAATAAGCCAAGGAGCTCCTAAGTAATAAATATATCCCTCAAAGCCTTAAAGAATATAATCCAAAACAATGCAAGGGCCTGGTTTATAATGCATGCTAATATATTATTATCCTTTATCAGCAAATAAATACTGATTTATGGCAGATCTCTTCCTGCATTCATAGTAAGTATAGCAGACATTGTATGGTTATCACATCCCTTTTGTATTCTGTTTTCGTAATCCAAAAGACAAAATAACTTTATTTTTGAATTATCCTCAACTTTATTTTTTGACAAAATGGTTAGGGGCAAGAAAGAAATTCACATTACTATTTGCTAGCATCAATCTAATTTTATAAAAACAAAATTCAGTTTGTCATCAAAATTTCCCAATATTTCTATCAACTGTACTAGCAAAAGATAAGGCCAATTTTGGCATTCCTTTTGTATAAGAAAGTTTACTGCAGGCAAATCTATCTTTTTCATTGTTAGCAATAATTTTATTGTAATCAAGTGTATTTATTTCAGTACAAATTTGATTGCATGCATCCCTAAACTGAGTCCTGTTAATTTAACCAAGTCCCCTGTTTTGTGCCTAAAGCCTACACATGACAACACTCAACAAAAGGAATACCATTCTTGTCAATACAAGCTGTTCACATGTCTGCGCTTAGTTGCTGAAAGCCAAAATATGAAAAGGTATATGAGCTTTTTTTAGGAGCTGTCACCTATTTTTGGCCCCATAGCCTTAAATGGAAGCACCTGTAAACACGTGACAATTTTTGCACCTGAACAACTGTTTTCTTCTGCTCTAAGACCCCTTTCACACCAGTACATTTTTCAGGCACTTTACCGCTAAAAAACCTGTAAAGCGTTAAAAACCTCCCCCCATCCAACGCTCCCGCACCGCCCCAAAGATGCTGCTTGCAGGACTTTTTTTCCCGCCCTGCAAGCGCACCCCCCAGTGTTAAAGCACTCCGGCTTTCACACTGGGGCGGTGCTCTTGCCGGAAGGGGAAAAAAAGTCCTGCAAGCAGCATCTTTGGGGCGGTGCAGGAGCGGTGTATATCCACCGCTCCTGCACCACCCCTGCCCATTGAAATGAATGGGCAGCACTACCGAAGCAGCTGTACACTGCTTCGGAAGCGCTGCACCAGTGCTCTGCTTCGGAAGCGCTGCACCAGTGCTTTTAACCCCTTGTTAACCCCTTCTTAGGGAGTTAAAAGCGCCCCGCTGCCGCCCAAATATTGGCGCTCAGCGGTAAAATGCAGCTAAACTAGAGGCACTTTACCGCTGACGCTCGGGCAGCCCCGGTGTGAAAGGGGTCTTATACTCCTCTCCTCCCACCTAAGAGCTTGCATACTCATGACTTAACCCCTTTCTGAGGCCTATACACATATATGTGGCCTTATGGAAGTGGGTCTCTATCAGTTTGGGTGCATATATGTGTACCTGTGTTTGTGCTAATATCTTTAAGAGCCCCGGGTCTTGTACTAGTGATCGGGGACCGGAAGGCCCAGTTCCCAATCCTCTGATGGTTGTGATAGCCTCTGATTGGCTGTCACCATGATCAATCCCTGTACAGCCCGCTCCACTGTTTTTTCTTCTCTTGAATGGAGAAAAATATACATTGTATCTGTTTCTCCTTGCTAGAGGAAAGAAAATGTAAACAAACAAAAGTGTGTGTAAAAAGAATACATTTTTTTTTTTAATTTCTCGATCAGGGTTTGATCTAAGTCAGGGCTGGGAATAGGGTTAGGATCAAGGTTAGGATCAAGGTCAGGGTCAAGGGTCAGTGTACTTTAGGTATGATTATAAAAAAAAGCATTTGTTTTCCATTAGTATCGGTGTCGGTTAGTGTCTGTGTTTTAGATAGGATAAAAAAAAAAAAAGCTAAATGTTTCTGGGCCCTAGTAGGGGTACAAACAACAGATAACATGAGCATATATGTGGTATCACTGAGATCCTCAGGAGCAGAATTTATTTTGGGTTGTTTTTGGAGGTAAGTTTTGGTAATCGCAAGAAATATTGAGCTACATTTAAAAAAAATGCTTTGTTTTACTATTCTTTTTTTACTATTTTGTTTTATTTTTTTTTTAATAAAAAAATTGGAAATATCCATTACACTTCACCACCAAATCAAACTCCAATTTATCCTTAAAAATAAAAACAAGCAGTAGAAAAAAAAAGTCTTTATAAGATGTACTATATTATGGATGGTTTACTAGGTTGAGAAAATGTAAAAAAAAAAGTAACATTCAGTATTTTTGTACGAAGAGTAACAATGTATAGTAGTAACCTGCCTCAACAAATCAGCTTTGAGCAGCTTAAAGTGGGCAGACTGATGAAAGTAGATATCTGATTGGTTGCTAGGAGATAGTACACACCAATGATCATTGTAATATGTTAATAAACGCAGTATTGTTAACCCCTTCCCATCCAGCCCTGATGACCCAATGGATCTATACTCCCAGAGGGCCGGACTTACTTCCCAAATATGTGAGCACTGTGATTGGCTGCCTAAGACACCTCGGTCACGATACTGGGGGTGCACAGTGAGCACTCTCAGTCTCAGCACAGAAACTTTGACTGTCCATGGGGCTATATTTGTGCCAGGTAGGCATTAAAGCCCACTCTCTTTAGTGCCACACATATGTGCTACATGGGCAGCAAGAGGTTAAAGTGCCTCTAAACCAGAAAGCAAAACTGCGTCAACAGCTCACATAGTAAATATTGTTATTTGCAATTGCCCTTACCTAAATTGTCTAAAATGCCTGTTGATCCCGCCAATTTCCTGGTGATTCCTGGAATAGGGATACAATGCTATCCACAGGATCCTAATGTTGTGGTTTTATTGTCACCCTGCCATGTATGGTCCTATTTGTGGACTACAGCATGACCTGCCATTAGGGTCCCATATTCATTGAATTTCAGTGAGAAAAGCATCATAGGAACTTAGAAGCCATGAGTGATGTAACCAGCACCAGTGACCAGTGCCAGTGAAAAGGCCAAAGTGCGCCCCCTGCCTACATGAGCCGCAAACTACATTGACAGTATAGGTTGCAGGTCTTGTTCTTTTTGCACTCCTCACGTGCTGAAGTGCCCAAAAAGCATGCCCCTTCAGGCTTGCACTCTACCCAGCCCTGCTTTGACCAGCTGCAGCTTCATCCAGCACCAACTCTCGCCCCACGGGTTTAAAGGGGCAACACCCCCCCCCCCATCCATGTGTCCAGGCCCCTAATCTACACGCAGGGCACCAGATGAATGGATTCCAATGTTTTTTTTTTTTTGAAGCAGGTTTTTGAAGTACGTGATTAGAGCCATAGGCTTAAAAAAGGGTGAGCTCGTGGTGCAGAGCACTGCGCCCTGAGTCTGCCTAGTTATGTGACAATAGCAAATGAATATTCACTATTGTCACACTGATCCTCCTCCCAGCCAATCAGGAAGCGTGTCTTGAGACCCGTTACCCGAATGGGTGAAAGGGCAGGCGAACCTATTGGATGCCTAGGAGGAGGAGGGAGGAGATGCACAGCAGAAGCCGTCATGATGCAGAGGAGGAGGAGACGTGATGGAAGCCGCCCGTAGGAGCTCTGCCCGCTCGTGACCTGGATGGGGTAAGTGTGGGGCTGGATGACTGATCGACTGTGCGCCCATGGGGGGGGTGCAGGTGACCCAACCAACAGCAATGGGGGGGGTGCTGACTGACCGGGGGGATTGTTTGCCACTCCCCCCCAAAAAAAAACCCCAGTTGCCACTGGTCTCTAAATGCAGTAAACCCTGCTTGTTATACTCACTGCAGAACCTAAGGGGTTAATCATCTGCATTGTGCAAAAAAAGGCTGTTTGATCCTGACTTCTCTGATCCTCCCCTTCTTCCACTGTCCTCAAATCATCTCCTGCTAGGTCAGAGTCTTGGGGGCAAGCTGCACATGCTCAGTTTGGTGTTTTTGGCTAGAGAGTTTTTTTTCTTGGGAGAGTGCATATGATTGGCACAGGGCCAATCAGCACTGTCCAGACAAAGGGTCAGGGGTCTTGCAGCCTCATAGGGCTGTCAGAGGAGAATGAAAACACCTCCTACAAGCTTTAACCATTGCTCGGCCAGACACGGATAAAAGTCACAAGACTGCTGATGAGAAAAGGTATTTAGCAGTTTATATTTGAATTGAATTGTACTGTAATTGTACTATCTGCCCTAATGTTGTGAAGCGCTGCACAAACTGTCAGTGCTATATAAATCCTGTATAATAATAATAATAATATTTACTAAAATAATTGCATTTCCATGTTCTGTGTACTGCGGGAGACCAGATTTAGTGAATGCATGCTCCTGGGTTTAGTAACATTTTAATGCCTAAAAAAGGTATTTGTTTAGATTTTTTTTATGCCAAAATTTACATAAATCACTGAATTTCTTCCTTGCAATAGCAATGTTTTAGAACAAGAGTGTCCACATGCTTTAGGGAATGTACTTTACAGTCCAGTAAAATATTACACAAAGATGTTTGTTCAAATGCAGTGCTAGACACTAAAGTAGTCCAGAAAACGGTAGGAGAGGAAATTTTATATAGTCCCCGGTGAGTTTCTAAATGGACTTTCAAACTTGGCATGCAGGGCAAATTTATTTCTTTGGTTGCCTCTACTGTTACCAGCAGCTGCCCGAGCCAAAATAAAAGAGTTTATATACTCCGCTGAGGTCCTGGTGGAAACATCTGTATTTTTTCTGCCTCCTCCACACCACAAATGGTAGCACACAGCTCTGGCCTCTCTCCTTGGAAGTCACACTGAAGAGTGAGAAGTCAATCCAGCCCTCAGGAAGTGAATGGATGTTCACATGCGGGCAGCTCTACCCGCTAACACCTATGTGCTGCATTCTACATCTCACACACAGTCTACCGGGGACAGATCATTCCATGCATCAGCCATTCACTGAGCCTTGCTGTGCACCCAGCATCGTCATCTCAGCCATAGGCTCAGTGAAGCAGGGCAGGCAAGAAGTATTTAATAAGAAAAAAAAAAAAAGCCTTGTAAATGTAGCCATGCAGAACAGGCCTAGAAAGGATGCTGTAATGCCCACTCGCTGGGAAAGGTTAATAATGCAAGGAAATAAAATCATCAGCTCAGCAATGGACTACGGCAGACGTATTTGCAGCTAAATACATTCTCTATTAACACTCATTACGCGCTGATCACTCCAGGTAAAATGCTTGGGTGCCACCAATCAGGGCATCAATCAACACCTCTGCAAAGGGCACCAATTAGCTTTCTTTTCCCAGCTGGCACCCAGACAGGAAAAAAAAAAAGCCTAAAATAGGGCTGGGTGAGCTTGTTGGGTGACCTCTGTGGTGCTGAAGTTTTTATTTGTGTTAAGAAGAGATCATTTCTTCCCATCTGCTCTAGAAATAGGCACCTAGCGGCAGAACGGCACTAGGTAATATAAAAGTTACAAACATTAATCACGCCAAGGTAGTAGCTATGTACTAAGGGATGGATTGGGGGGGTCGCTTGCATAATCCAAGTGAAAGGGCAGAAGGATAATAGAAGACAGATGGGAACTTACGTCTCGGAATCGATTCCAGTGTCCGGCATCCTTGTCGTACTGGGATATGGTGGTTAGCCATTGTTTATCATCCAGAAAATTGCCTCTGTCTGACCTGCCAGTTGCTGCTGCTGCAGCTGCTGCTGCCAGAACCCCACTGCAGGCTGCTGCATAGACACATAGGAGGGCTACCTTTGCCATCATCTGCTGGAAAACACAAAGAGGAGAATAGCATGATATGAGAGAGGCAGGCTGCTGTCTCACCTTCCCAGGGAACACTACAGGGATATCACTCAGCCACCAGTCTTAGTCACCTTGCTGGGAGAGCCTTCTTCAACTCAGAGCTGCCAACTAGTAGGAGCTGCTGCTGCTGCCTGCGCTCGTCTGGAGCAGAGCTCAATGTGCTCAGTGCACCGGAGTTATATGAAAGCCGGCACCCCCGGCATCCCTTTACATGTGCACTGCCTGTCCCTGGCAGCCACTGGGTGGTGCAGGCTGCCGATCACTGCTACCTTCTAGCAGCACAATGCAGTACATGCTCACCATCGCCTTCCCCATATACTATTATCGGGATGGACATATTTATTCCGAGAAAATGCAGCACGTTTTATGTCAGAGCAGTAAGGGTTCAACAAAAATAAATGCAGCCCTGTAATCATTAAAGCGGCAGAAAATTCTTGCTATAAACTTGTACCTGCAGGTAAACTTATAATAATGGCCCATACACGATCAGACAATAGTACGAAAAAATACAGCGATCGTACGATAATCTGATCGCTAGCACGCAGCTTTCACGACAGTTCATCCAATATTATCCGATAAAGAGAATAAAACAGATCATACAATTTTTGTTTAACGGAAGGTTTTACCCCCTTGATAAAGTGTTACACAACAGTAAAATCTGTCTGTATATGCAGAATAGCATGCTTGTTATATTCACCGAGGAACTTAACCACTTTTCAGCTTTCAGCGCTGTTGCAGTTTGAATGACAATTGCGCGGTCATGCAATGCTGTACCCATATGAAATTTTTATCATTTTTTCCACACAAATGGAGCTTTCTTTTGGTGGTATTTAATCACCCCTGGGTTTTTTACTTTTTGCGCTATAAATTAAAAAAGACTGACATTTTTCAAAAACAATGCATTTTTCTTCGTTTCTGTTATAAAATTTTGCAAATAAGTAATTTCTCTTCATAAATTTTGACCAAAAATGATACTGCTACATTTCTTTGGTAAAAATAACCCAAATCGGAGTTTATTTGGTGTTGGTGGACAGACAGATGTGACGGGGACTGTGACAGATGTTTTGGGGACATACAGATGTTTTGGGGACTGTGACAGATGTTTTGTGTATGGTGACAGATGTGATTGGGGGACATACAGATGTTTTGGTGGCTGTTTTATGGGGACACTTATGTGTATGGGGACAGGGGTATCAGTGTGCTTGGTGCACTGTGTGGGGGGCGATCTGTGACAGCTTTCTGCATGAAATCCTCATCATGCAGAAAGCTGTCACAGAGCTGCAGCTCCTTCCCCCCCCCCCCCCCCGCACTGAGCTGGGCGGGGGGAGAACTGTCACAGAGACGTACGTCTCTGTTTACAATGTGACGGCTGTGATTGGACACAGCCGTCACATGATCGGGAGGGCCAATCACTGCGCCCATATCCCGATCTCTGCTCAGCTGGATCCTGTGATCATGATGATCACAGGATCCAGCCGCAGCACGACGCGTGGCCGCGCTGCGAGCTCCAGTTCTGCAGGACGTTCATACACGTCCTGTCAAAACGGGGAAGCTCCCACCCAGCCGTATATATACAGTGGCCAGGTGGGAGGTGGTTAAAGTGGTTTTCAACTTGTGACAACCACTTTAACCTACAGGTAAGACTAGAATAAGGCTTACCTGTAGGTGCCCTGCATATCTCCCAAACCTGTACGGTTCAGGAGATATGCAGTGTACTAGATGTGCCAATGTCATTTCGGCACATGCGCAGTGAAGAAACGGCCTCCGTGACGTTTTTTCACTGTGATCGTGCCGTGAATGGCCAGTCACAGAGCCGGAGATCGTGGCCCCAGAAGGAAGAGGGGCTGAAGATGGATGCCACCAGCACAGGGGACAGCAATGAATGTCACTGGCTTCGTTTGCAGGTAAGTGGCACATAATGGGCTACTATGTGATGCATAGTAGCCCATTATGCTTCTACTTTACAGGGGATGTAGAGGAAGTAAACCCCATCTGGGTTTACTTCCTCTTTAACCACTGAAAGCAGTTGTATACCCCTTTTACTGATTTTTACCTAGAGGTAAGCCTATAATAAGGCTTACCTCTAGGTAAAATGAATATCTCCTAAACCCGTATAGTTTAGGAGATATTCGCCCTTCATGTAGCTGTTGATGTCCCGTCGCATGCGCAGTGATGTCCCGGCGCATACGCTGTGATGTCCTGGCGGACCTTGCCGGAAATATGAGCTCCCCCGCTGAGAGGACCCGTCGGAGCTTCGTTCTAAGGTAAGTATTTCATAATGAGCTAGTATCCGGTGTATACTAGCTCATTATGCCTTTGCAGGTTTTTTTTTTGTTTTTTTTTCAAGTATGCACAGATCCTCTTCCTCCTGCAGGGTCACTCTTGGCAAGGCCAGATAAGACAAAGTGAGGGTAGTAAAGCTGCTCACGCTCAGTTTGGTCTCTATTGCTGGAGGGAACATTTCCTTGTTTAAGTTGAGCTTTTCAGGTCACATGGTATTGACATCACAGATTTGGGGCGTGTATACAGATCCTAGATGACAGCCCAGTCCCTCCCTCCTCCTCCATTCCCAGCAACTAAAAAAAGAACACAGTGGGTGGGATGTCACATCTTGATTGATGGATGATCCGCCTCCCATAATAGCATGAGGACACAGGCTGTGGTGGAAATCTCCTCTTACCTGAACACTCATTCAGACACTCATTGAGACCCTCAAACGCTCAGACCCTGCAGTTTATAACGTGACCGTGCTATACAGATCAGCAAAAAGGTATATAGTGGCAGCATTTACATGTAAAAAGAAGATTTATAAGCTGTGGGTACGGGGGGGGGGGGGGCAGATTAACTATTTAAATATTACTGGGTTTATTGACACTTTAATGACCAGGCCTTTTTTTGCGATACTGCACTGCGTTATTTTAACTGACAGTTGCGCGGTCATGCAACGTTGTACCCAAATAAATTGGATGTCCTTTTTCCCCACAAAAAGAGCTTTCTTTTGGTGCTATTTGATCACCTCTGTGGTTTGTATTTTTTGCGATATAAACAGAAAAAGATCTAGAATTTTGAACAATATTTTTTACTTTTTGCTATAAAACACATCCACCTGTAAAATGTAAAAAATCTAATTTCTTCATCAATTTAGGCCAATATGTAATCTGCTATATGTCTTTGGTAAAAAATCCCAATAAGCCTATATTGATTGGTTTGCGCAATAGTTATCACATCTATAAACTATGGGATATTTTAAAGACATTTTTATTTTTACTAGTAATTGCGGTGATTTTTAACGGGGCTGTGACATCGAGGTGGACAAATCTGACACGTTTGACACTTTTTTGGGGACCAGTGACACCAGAACAGTGATCAGCGCTAAAAAATGCACTGTCACTGTACTAATGACACTGGCAGGGAAGGGGTTGACATCAGGGGTGATCAAAGGGTTAAATGTGCTCCTAGGGAGTTTTTGCTAACTGTGTGGGGGATGCTTTGACTGGGGGAAGAGAGAGATCTGTGTTCCTGCTTAGCAGAAACACAAGATCTCCATCTTCCCCTCACACAGAATGGCAATCTCCCTCAGGAGAATTCGCCGGGTGCAGGCGAACATCGGGTCCGCAGGACCCATTAGTTGGCTCTCACTGTGTCCAATCACAGCAGGAGTGGGTCATCGGTGGCACGGGCACAGACCTGAAAGAAGCCACAACGTACAGGTACGTGATTTTGCGCTAACGGACCGCACTGCCGCAGTAAAAGTATGTGGGGCAGTCCGGAAGTAGTTAATCAGTACAGTTGTCATTTGACAATACAATACAAATGCACTACAACACTTTACATCACTTCCAGATTTTTATTCTGTTGTGCGAGAATTTTCATAACTCTATTAACTTCTTCATTTTGGATATGACATTAGCAAAAAAAGGATGACCATTCACCCGATAATCTCATTGTGTGTACCAGGCATTAATCACTTCAACAATGCCCACTTTCACCCCCTTCCTGCCCAGGCCAGGCTTTATAAGATTTACTAGATATAAATGCCGGCTTAATATCATGGATGGTTTACTAGGTTGATATGTAAAAAAAAATAAAAAAAAGTAACATTCAGTATTTTATAATAGTGCTGTACAAAGAGTAACGTATAGTAACCTGCTTCAAATCAGAAATCAGCTTTGAGCAGCTTAAAGTGGGCAGACTGATGAAAGTTTCTATAAATCTGATTGGTTTCTAGGAGTTACTACACACCAATCATCTTTGTAATATGTTAATAAACTCAGTATTGTTAACCCCTTCCCATCCAGCCCTGATGACCCTGTGGGTCTGTATTCCCAGAGGGCTGGACTTACATCCCAATCACGCAGTGGCGTATCTAAGGTATGGCACATGTGGCAAGTGCCATGAGCGCCATGGGGGGGGGGTGTTCAGTGAGTCAGTGGCATCGTTACCATGGCGGCCACGGCGCGACTGCTGCTTACACACTGTGGACCCTGCCCGTCAATGCCTTCAGGCGCGGACAAGAATAGTGTCTGTGTTGTGTATAATAAAAATTCAGCTATATAACTCATTAAGAGTGAGCGCCACTCGGAGGCACGCTCAAGTGACTCACCACCTCTCTCTCTCTCTC
The DNA here is from genome assembly GCA_018402905.1 of Glandirana rugosa. Taxonomy (NCBI): domain Eukaryota; kingdom Metazoa; phylum Chordata; class Amphibia; order Anura; family Ranidae; genus Glandirana; species Glandirana rugosa. The sequence continues at coordinate 924,296 of BLSH010119795.1, forward strand.
TCTATAAAATACAGAGACATTTTTGCAGAAGACACTGTACCCCCCCTCCTCCATAGCCACCTCTGTACCCCCCTCCTCCACAACCACCTCTGTACCCCCCTCCTCCACAGTAGGGGTGCAGAGCTGGGGGGGGTCTGTGTAACATGGAGGGGGTGCAAAGCTGGGGGGGTCTGTGTAACATGGAGGGGGTGCAGACCTGGGGGGGTCTGTGTAACAAGGAGGGGGTGCAGAGCTGTGGGGGGGCTGTGTAATGCAAAGGGATCCAGACGTGCCAGGGGTTTGTGTAATGTAAAGGGGTCCAGAGGTGCCAGGGGGCTGTGTAATGTAAAGGGGTCCAGAGGTGCCAGGGGGCTGTGTAATGTAAAGGGGTCTAGATGTGCAGGGGGCTGTGTAATGTAAAGGGGTCCAGACATGCAGGGGACTGTGTAATGTAAAGGGGTCCAGAAGTGCAGGGGGCTGTGTAATGTAAAGGGGTCCAGATGTGCAGGGGACTGTGTAATGTAAAGGGGTCCAGAAGTGCAGGGAGCTGTGTAATGTAAAGGGGTCCAGAAGTGCAGGGGGCTGTGTAATGTAAAGGGGTCCAGAAGTGCAGGGGGCTGTGTAATGTAAAGGGGTCCAGAAGTGCAGGGGGCTGTGTAATGTAAAGGTTATCTGAAAGATGGGTTTCAAATGTTTTGATAGGGTGTGCAGTTTCAGTGCTTGCCATTTTCACTAGATATGCCTCTGCAATCACGTGACCACTGACACCCCGGTCACCGTACTCACTGCCCGTCCTTGGCAGCCACTGGGTGGTGCAGGCTGCTGATCACTGCTACCTGCTATCAGCACAATAAAGTACATGCTCACCATCGCCTTCCCCACATACTATTATCGGGGTGGACATATTTATTCAGAGAAAATAAAGCATGTTTTATGTCAATCAGAGCAGTACGGGTTCAAGCTGAACAAAATAAATGCAGACTTGTAATCATTAAAGTTTAAGCGGTAGAAAATTCTTAGTAGAAACTTGTACCTGCAGGTTCTTCTAATAATGGCCCGTACTCACGATCAGAAAATCGTACGAAAAATACGGCTTTCTAATCAATTGTACGATAATCTGATCACTAGTACACAGAGCCGATCACGACAGTTCATCTGATATTATCCGATGAGACAAGCACGGAAAAAAAAACAGATCGTACAATTTTCGTTAAATCAGTACAGTTGTCGTTTGGCTATACAATACAAATACACTACAACACTTTACATCACTTCTGAATTTTTATTTTGTCATTCGAGAATTTTCGTAACTTTAGTAACCTCTTCATTTTTTAGATGAGATTAGCATGCAAAAATAAAAAAAGGACGATCATTCATTCGATAATCTCATTGTGTACTAAGCATTAACCACTTCAATGCGGGCACTTTCATCCCCTTCCTGCCCAGACCAATTTTCAGCTTTCACACTTTGAATGACAATTGCGCGGACATACAACACTGTACCCATATGACATTTTTATCATTTTTTTTTCCACAAATAGAGCTTTCTTTTGGTGGTATTTAATCACCACTGGGTTTTTTATCTTTTGCTAAATAAACAAAAAAAGACAGAAAATTTTCAAAAAAAAAAAACCCTTTTCATAGTTTATTATGAAATTTTTCTCCTTCACTGATGTGTGTTGATGAGGCTGCACTGATGAGCACTGATAAGGCCATACTGATAGGCATCGATGGGTAATGATAGGCAGCACTGATATGCACTAATGAGGAGGCACTGATGAGGCTTCACTGATAGATAGATGGCACTGATGGGCACTGATAGGTGGCACTGATGGGCACTGATAGGTGGCACTGATGGATACTGATTGGCAGCACTGGTGGGCACTGTTGGGACATTGATAATCAGTGCCCTGATGTACATGTCCCTTTTGCACAAGCCGGTTATCGGCTCTCCTCTCCTCACGCTGTCAGCTTGGACACAGTTGATCACGTGGTAAAGAGCCACTGATTGGCTCTTTACCTCAATTAGTGATCAGCAGTGTCCAGAGGACACTGTAATCAAAGAGCGCACCGCGCTGTAGTCATATGTTGCCCACTCAGAACTAGCTGACCATGCTGTAGCCATCAATCGGCTATAGTGCGGTCGGCAAGTGGTTAAACGAAAACCGTATGATCTGGTATCGTACGAGAAAAATGTTTGCACAACCTGTCCTGATTGGCTCTCAAAAGCTTTCTGATCGTGTGTACTAGGCGTTACCTGTAGGTACCATAAATATTTCCTAAACTTGCGCTTTAGAAGATGATGATGTCACTGGAGCATGCGCAGTAGCTCTACATTCATGGCACACTAAGGCCTTGCTCACACCCTGATGCAGAGATGTCGGTTTTTCTGCATGTATTCTGCAAGGGCTCAAAGAAAACAATTGCTCCCTACGTGCCCTATTCACACCACAACACATATCACAATGTATCATGTGCAGATTTTTTTCTGCGCAGGAATCTGCAACGTGTATGCATTTTTTTGCATGGAAAAAAAAAACAACATGACATCAATGGTGTGAACAGGGCACATAAAAGACACATGAAAACTGATGTCCCTGCAAATGAAATCTTTGTGGTCTTTCAATCAGTTTTTATGCATGTATGGTGTGAACGAGGCCCTGATTGCTGAGAGCTCTGTGCCGTGGGAGTGACATCATCACATGCAGGCCTGTCAAATGGAGGGAGAGCACAAGCCTGGAAGGAAGATCGGGTGAAGCACTGGGAGCGATGACAGCTCAGCGCTGGAGGGTTCTGTTTCAATGGTAAGCCTGTCATAATGTGCTATTATGCAATGCATGCAAGAGCCCAGTTAAATAAAAGAAATTAAATGCTTTAAAGAAGATTTCCAGGTATGGATGTTTTATAGAGTTACAGTCCAGCTTAGACCAATACAATTATACACGTATCATACAAGTGGGATCCCTCTAGAACAGGGGTCTCCAAAGTTTTCAGTTTATTATATATATATATTATATAGTATACAAATATTCATTCCCACAAAAAAAAGCCTTACATCAGGGTCCGCATCAGAGTCTCCCCCGTACATCAGGGTCCGCATCAGAGTCTCATCAGAGTCTCCCCCTTACATCAGGGTCCGCATCAGAGTCTCCCCGTACATCAGGGTCCGCATCAGAGTCCCACCCGTACATCAGGGTCTGCATCAGAGTCTCCCCGTACATCAGGGTCCGCATCAGAGTCTCCCCCATACAACAGGGTCCCCATCAGAGTCTCCTCCGTACATCAGGGTCCACATCAGAGTCTCCCCGTACATCAGGGTCTGCATCAGAGTCTCCCCTATACATCAGGGTCCCCATCAGAGTCTCCCCCGTACACCAGGGTCTCCATCAGAGTCTCCTCCATACATCAGGGTCCCCATCAGAGTCTCCCCCATACATCAGGGTCCCCATCAGAGTCTCCCCCATACATCAGTGTCCCCAACAGAGTCTCCCCCATACATCAGGGTCCCCATCAGAGTCTCTCCCATACACCAGGGTCCCCATCAGAGTCTCCCCCATACATCAGGGTCCCCAACAGAGTCTCCCCCATACATCAGTTTCCCCATCAGAGTATCCACCATACATCAGGGTCCCCATCAGAGTTTCTCCCCCATACATAAGAGTCCCCATCAGAGTCTCCCCCATACATCAGGGTCCCCATCAGAGTCACCCCCATACATCAGGGTTCCCATCAGAGTCTCCCCCATACATCAGGCTCCCCATCAGAGTCTCCTCCATACATCAGGGTCCCCATCAGAGTCACCCCCATACATCAGAGTCCCCATCAGAGTCTCCCCCATACATCAGGGTCCTCATCAGAGTCTCCACCATACATCAGGGACCGCATCAGAGTCTCCACCATACATCAGTGTCCCCATCAGAGTCTCCCCCGTACATCAGGGTCCCCATCAGAATCTCCCCCATACATCAGGGTCCCCATCAGAGTCTCCCCGTACATCAGGGTCCCCATCAGAATCTCCCCCAAAAATCAGGGTCCCCATCAGAGTCTCCCCCGTACATCAGGGTCCCCATCAGAGTCTCCCCCATACAGCAGAGTCCCCATCAGAGTCTCCCCCATACATCAGGGTCCACATCAGAGTCTCCATCAAACATTAGGGTCCCCATCAGAGTCTCCTCCATATATCAGGTCCCCATCCGTGTCTCTCCGATATACTAGGTCCCCATCCGAGTCTCCCCCATACATCAGAGTCCCCATCAGAGTCTTCCCCATACATCAGAGTCCCCATCAGAGTCACCCCCATACATCAGGGTCCCCATCAGAGTCTCCCCCATACATCAGGGTCCCCATCAGAGTCTCCTCCATATATCAGGGCCCCATCAGAGTCTCCCCCATACATCAGGTCCCCATCAGAGTCTCCCCCGTACATCAGGGTCCCCATCAAAGTCTCACCCATACATCAGGGTCCCCATCAGAGTCTCCCCCATACATCAGAGTCCCCATCAGAGTCTCCCCAATACATCAGGGTCCCCATCAGAGTCTCCCCCATGCATCAGGGACCACATTAGAGTCTCCACCATACATCAGGGTCCCCATCAGAGTCTCCCCCATACATCAGGGTCCCCATCAGAGTCTCCCCCGTACATCAGGATCCCCATCAGAGTCTCCCCCGTACATCAGGGTCCCCATCAGAATCTCCCCCATAAATCAGGGTCCCCATCAGAGTCTCCCCCGTACATCAGTGTCCCCTTCAGAGTCTCCCCCATACAGCAGAGTCCCCATCAGAGTCTCCCCCATACATCAGGGTCCACATCAGAGTCTCCATCAAACATCAGGGTCCCCATCAGAGTCTCCTCCATATATCAGGTCCCCATCCGTGTCTCTCCCATATACTAGGTCCCCATCCGAGTCTCCCCCATACATCAGAGTCCTCATCAGAGTCTTCCCCATACATCAGAGTCCCCATCAGAGTCTCCCCCATACATCAGGGTCCCCATCAGAGTCTCCCCCATACATCAAGGTCCCCATCAGAGTCTCCACCATACATCAGGGTCCCCATCAGAGTCTCCTCCATATATCAGGGCCCCCATCAGAGTCTCCCCCATACATCAGGTCCCCATCAGAGTCTCCCCTGTACATCAGGGTCCCCATCAAAGTCTCACCCGTACATCAGGGTCCACATCAGAGTCTCCACCAAACATCAGGGTCCCCATCAGAGTCTCCCCCATACATCAGGTCCCCATCAAAGTCTCACCCGTACATCAGGGTCCCCATCAGAGTCTCCCCCATACATCAGGTCCCCATCAAAGTCTCACCCGTACATCAGGGTCCCCATCAGAGTCCCCCCATACATCAGGGTCCCCATCAGAGTCTCCCCCATACATCAGGTCCCCATCAGAGTCTCCCCCATACATCAGGGTCCCCATCAGAGTCTCGCCCATACATCAGGGTTCTCATCAGAGTCTCCCCCATACATCTGTGTCCCATCAGAGTCTCCCCCATACATCAGGGTCCCCATCAGAGTCCACACCATACATCAGAGTCCACATCAGAGTCTCCCCCATACATCAGGGTCCCCATCAAAGTTCCCTCTTACATCAGGATGCCCATCAGACTCCCTTATTATGAACGGTTCACACCTGATTCCTGTGTGACTCAGCGTGGTGTGATTTTCAGCCCATTCATTTGAATGGGCTGCAATCGCACTGGATTACACCAAAAGTAGTGTGTACACTACTTTTCAAAAACGAACTGTGCCAGATCACATGGTACTGCGGTACCATGTGATCCCTGTGCAGGCAAACATACTGCATTTGCGATCTTCTTTTAGGATGTCATTAGGTATTAACACCCACAGCAGATCTCACATCCAGTGCATTTTGAATGCGGGGTGGGAAATGCATATGGAAAGCTCTCCGAGCTCCAAGCGGACCGAAAACTAAGTGATTAGTGCTCATGTGATTGCTCTGTTTTTGAACTTAAAGCGGTAGTAAACCTGCAAAAAAAACCCTGCAAGACAATAGCATAAGGTGCTAGTATGCATCGCATACTAGCACATTATCAAATACTTACCTTAGAACGAGGCCCCCGCAGCCCGACTCAATCAGCATTGAGGGAGTTAACATGATGTTACATTTGGGGATACAATCGCTTTAAGGCCAATGTGGGGCAGATGAATCATCACACCCATATTGCAGCCTAGAGGCGAGTATGGATATTTTTACATAGTTACATTGGTCCAGTGAGGACCAATGTAAATATGAATATACCATACCTGAGAGATCCCTCTAGAACAGGAATTTGAGGTCCACAGAATGTAAAAAAAAAACCTTACATCAGGATCCCCATCAGAGCCCCTTCTTTTATTTCATGTGTCCCCATGAGAGTCCCCTTCTTATATTTTAGATGTCCCTATCAGAGTCCCCTTCTTTTAGTTCAGGTGTCCCCATCAGAGTCCCCTTCTTATATTTTAGATGTCCTCATCAGAGTCCCCTTCTTTTATTTCAGTTGTCCCCATCAGAGTCCCCCCTTACATCAGGGACCCCATCAGGGTTACTTCTTTCATTAGGGTCCCCAATTAGAGTCCTCTCTCTTACATCATGGTCCCCACCAGAGTCCCCTCCTATAGGAGAGTCCCCATCAGAGTCCCTGCCTTACATCAGGATTCCCATCAGAGTCCCTCTTACATCAAAAGATCATAGGCAGCTTCTGCTGACCTTAAGCCTTAGCGCATCTTAAGCCACTGCTGCTGCATTGTGAACACAGGTGCTCAACATGGGCACCATTCAAAGAATGCTTTGCATATTCTTAAGGAATGTAAAGCATTCACTGATTGGATGAGGTTGAGAACAGGACGTCACAGTCCCTCCTCTCCACCTGGTCCAATCAGAGAAGGCTTTGCATTCATTGAGAGAATTAGTAGACATGTTCTGTCCTCTGTCCCCCCATATCTCTGCAACAGTAGTCTTCTGGTGCTTCTGGGGGTTAAAGTAGAACTATAAGCAAAACTTTTTTTTTTTTCATTTTGGATAGAGTAAGGGAGGGTTATTACCCCTGTCAGATTTTTTATTTTTTTGCCATCTGTGTCCCATTGCCGAGATTTCCCTTCAGAGGCTCTAATAGGCTTCAAAAAAGGGTGGTCTTGGGGCACAGAGCACTGCGCTCCGAGCCCACCCAGTTGTGTGACAACAGCAAATTAATATTCGCTATTTTCACACTAAATCTCCTCTCCGTCAATCAAGAAGTGGGTCGTGAGACCTGTTCCCGATTGGCCAAAACATCAGGCGATCCTATTAGACGTTGTAGCAAAAACAAAGGGACAATGGCACACTGGCCTAGCGCATTATCTTTGATAGATCCTTTATTTAAAAAGTTATACTCACAAACGAGCTGTTAAAATAAAGCATTCCAAGCATATGTGGAGTCCTGCCAATTCATGGAAACGTCATATACAGCTGGTTCTCATGCCGCTAAGGCTAACGCATTTCAAGGTTTTAACCTCTTCTTCAGAGGCTCTGAAGAAGAGGTTAAAACCTTGAAATGCGTTAGCCTTAGCGGTGTGAGAACCAGCCGTATGTGACGTTTCCATGAATTGGCAGGACTCCACATATGCTTGGAATGCTTTATTTTAACAGCTCGTTTGTGAGTATGTTTTTAACTTTTTAATAAAGGCTCTATCAAAGGTAATGCGCTAGGCCAGTGCGCCATTGTCCCTTTGTTTTTGCTACAGTGCCTTTGGACTATCCCCGGTTCATCAGGGGCAGCAAGGCGGTTCATTATCCAAAGTGCCTTTTTAAATATCCATAGAATTGAATCATTGGGCTAAGATGCCATTCACCTCTGAGTGCAGGATAAAAAGTATTTGTTTGTGGAACCTATTAGATGCCTAGGAGGAGGAGAGAGGAGAGCACAGTTGGAGGAGAAGACCAACCAACTCGCCAGCTGCGCTGTCATGGATGCCATCCAGCACTCCCGGGCACGGACAGGGGAGGGAGGAGGAGGGGAGATCGGAGGCAGGTAAGGAGGCTTTCCCTCCCATGGGGGGCATGTTCCCCGCATTCATTCCCCCCCTGGGGGGGTGTGGTGTGGAACGGCCTAGTCTCCTGCCGGGGGGGGTGGAGTTGGTTTGTACCTGTACCTGCTGAATTATTGAGCACCAGACGCCACTGTACCTCTCTCAATCAGCACTAACAATTTTAATCCTCATGCTGCTAGTCTAAGGCTGCATTCACACCTCAGCGTGCCGTTTTCAGGCACAAAGTCGCACAATTTTACCGTGATTTTTAACGGCCATTTTGCCCCGTTTTGGCCGTGTTTTGTGGAGATTTTGTACAGGACAAAAGGTCACCAATCTAAAAAGCAGAAAAACACCCAAATCTGCCTGAAAAAATACCTCCAGAACTTGTTTGAGCTTCAGGCGTTTTCAGGCTTTTGGCTTTAGGCGTTTCTGAGTGGAGATGCGAACCATCTCCATAGAGAATCATTGATTTTTTCCCCTCCAGCTTTTTGTAGCTTCAGGCTTCAAGCTACAAAATGCTCAGCTGTGAATGCAGCCTTAGTAATTAGATAGGAAGGTATATTATATTTACTTGTTTTAAACTTTTAGTTTTTTACTCTTCAGTAGTTTCCTAGCTGCTGGCACAGGCAAAATTATATCATACATCCCAGAAGTCCCTGTGGGCATTCTTTTTATTTTATTTGGAGAAGGGGCTCTCTCAGCTAAGCACACTCTTTTGTCTGCCTGGGCTAAAGGCAGATGGGTTCCAGGAAGTAAATGCTACACGGATCATCTCAAAATGGCCTTAAGTAGAAATGCTAGGGGGTTGTTTTTCAAAGTGGTTCCTCAACAAAATAAAGCATTAGAGACATGGGTGGATTTGGTGCTTTGAATATCTAAAAATGAGTTAACTAGTGTTTTCGTTTGTGGTGCTCAAATACTGTTAAAGTATATGTAAACGGTCACCTTGTAAAATAACTCATTCCATTTAAAATAGAAATGAAAGGCAAAACATTTTTGTATAGATATAAATAAAATTACCGTATTTTTCGCACCATAAGACGCACCTGACCATAAGACGCACCTAGGTTTTAGAGGAGGAAAATAAGAAAAAAATATTCATCACACATGCGCCTGGTGGAGCTCCACTCTGCAGCCAGACCCAATTCAGATAGAAGACAGAGCAGCCCGAGCGGCCGCCGCGACAGTACTTCATCCGGCCGCTGGGGCTGCTTTGTCTTCTCATTGTGTGAGAAGAAACACAGCGGCGCTCTATGGTGCCTGGGAGCCCGCAGTGTAATGCGGGCTCCCAGCTGCGACAGCGGGGGCTGATTTTTTTTTTGCAGTATTCGCACCATAAGACGCAGGGACACTTTCCCCCATTTTTTGGGGGGAAGAAAGTGCGTCTTATGGTGCAAAAAATACGGTATAAATAGCTTTTTTCCCTTTTTTTAGAAGTGATCACATTCCCTCTGTTCTCAAATGCATAAGAGCACAGGATACTTTTTCATACAAGTACATGGTACAGCAGGCACATATCAGAAATATGAAATGTTGGGTTTACACATTCTTTAACTTCTGCTTTAAGATGTTTAGAGGAAATAACCTTGTGGTATATAACTAATGCTGATTTAGGGAGTATCTGGTTGCCTTTGGGCAGGACTTTTTTTGATACCACTAATTGTACCATGCTTTATAAGAGGTTTATTTTGTTTATTTATTCTTGACTTTCTCTGGATCAGCTACAGGTTTAGAATTGCAAGGATGCAAGTTGTTTGTTTTATTGGTTGAATTAATGGAAATATGTCTCTTTTCATTCTGGTTAACCATGTAACTATGTTAAAGTGGAATGGGCTGCCATTTCAGTGACTACTGGGGCTGCAACGCAAAGGAAAATGTTTGCCAAGTGCAAGTCCCTAATGAGACAATTTGCTGTAAAAAAGTATCAGCACCAAAAGCTGAGGGCTGCTGGAGTGTGCCAGGGATGTGCACTGAGGGCTCTATTTTGGATCAATTAAGTGGAAGAGAGGAACTCCAGGGATGTAAAACATTAGCTTGCAAAAACGAAAGTTAACTTTTGATACTTTTAAGGTACTTTGCACATTAACGTATACTGCATTAAGGCAGCTGAATCAAATTTCAAATCGTAACATATGAAACAATGCACCTGCTCCATTTTTAATGCAGTGAACCACAGCACACAACATGTTCCTCATGATGCACGTCAATACACTGCACACTGTTGTGCATTAACATGCTAAGTGAAATATTTTTTTTTTAACTTTTTTCTATTTTTTACTTATTTATTATTATTTTTATTAATGTAACTGTATCTGACAGTTACACTAATAGATAGATGGCGCCTCAGATGAATACTGTAGCCTGAAGGTGGCAATGTTAATCTGCCGGCTGAAGGCCTTCATTGTTATCAGGGAAGCCTCCAGCCTGCATGTAATTGCTATGTCAGAGCCGACATAGTGCCCACATGATCAAGAACCACCCTTGTTAGCTCCCGATCATAAATGGGAACCTTGGCTGTTATTGAGAGCTGATAGTCTCACTAAAGCCTCATACACATGATGACACGGTCGTACAAAACGGTCATACAACAGCTTGTTGTACGATCATCCGACCGTTAGTACAAGCTATTAGAACAGCTGACGTGCGACGGTCGTACAACAGTAGTTGGATGAGCAGACTAGAAAACTTTTGTTGTACAACAGTTGGTTGTACTACTGTTGTACCGTGTGTACAGAGAAGTTTGGCCAACAAAGCTGTACGTGGAAAACACTCATACTCAGAAGTCAGGAATGCCCGGAAGTAAAATAAGGGATGAGAATGGCACCAAAAGAACACTGGGGAACCCTTAAGTGCCTATAAGCTGTCAATAAGGTAGGGAGTACATAAAAGATGCAAAGGAATGTATAACATAAAACCAGAGATAAAAACAATGATAAGTATCAAGAGTCCATGTACATCCATAAATCAGAGCTAAAAGTCCATGTGAAAGGATGTGACTCCAGTGGGATGGATCTGCACCTAGGGGCAGCTGCCTGAAGAGCAGAAGCAACTCCGTAGGAATAGGAGAATGGGGAGACAGCAGTATGCCATCAGAGAATTTATTAAAAACAAGATAAATGCATGCTCACAGGTGTGAATAAAAACAAGCACATCATAAGAAGTCCGGGCCCAGGGCCGTGTCACTTGTTCCAGGGCTGTGGTCTTGCTAGGGGTGCGTATGCTGATGAGCAGATGGAGGCTGTGCTGTGGTGGAGCGCACTGGGAGCAGGAAAAACCAGAACCAGGAAGTCCTGTGGTTAGAAAGTGACGTCGGTGCTGTATCAGGCCAATGGGATGATGCGTTTCAATGCACTCTGCATTTTCCTCAGATCCCCATGCGCTTGATTGTTCTTACAGGTGGCAGAAGGGGACATTACCCCCTCCCGCCACCCTCCGGTGCTCCTCCGGGCTCACCCATGTGATCGGTGAGCCGGAGAACAAATCGGTCGCCGCCAGAAGTTGATCAGAGAGATTTCTGGAGACCAGAAATGATGACCATCTATATGATCCTCGGAGGCCCGAGCGCGACGTAATGACATCACACCAGGGCCGGCAGTACTAAACAAAGCCAGGGACATGGCTGGAAAGGCCAAGACAGTTCATTTTATTTTATCTCTGTCTTTCCAGCCTGGAGGAGAGATGTGGGGTCTTATAGACCATAGATCTCTCCATAAAGAGGACCTGTCACACACTATTCCAATTATAAGGGATGTTTACATTCCTTGTAATAGGAATAAAAGTGATAAAAAATAAATAAAAGGGGAGTAGGGGCATAGATTGTAAACATAGGGACTTCACATCATTACCTGATTCTTTTCCCCATTAATATAAAGCACAATAGTGCATATAATATTTTATGCACCTTGTCAACTTTATAGGGTATCATGATGTTTCTATGATACTCTTTTATACATCTGGCTTCAACCACATAGGACAACATAGGAACTTGATATCCCTCTGGAGAATGATGAGGACTGTCCCATGGCATCACAGGGGTGACAGTGACTGGTTGTAGGAGGACCACAAATTGTGTTTCTACTTTTATTTGTTTACAAACCGTGAGTTATGTGATAACAATAATTGATTCAGTATATTCATTGTTTAAATAGAAACTGCAATTGATATCTATATTATTCCATATTTCAGTGTTCTTGCTGAAACTTTTCCTGAAAGAGAGGGTTATTCCCTGTGAAACGCAAACTGCATTGAAATTACAGCAACTCGTTATTCTCCACCGTAGTGGTGCTAACAAGAACGAATACTGAGAGGAGTATCAGATTGTTTTGGCATTTCGTGTGTCTTTCTATGTCTTTGACATGTATACACATGTGAACATTTATTATTATCATGTGTTAAAAAATTGTTGATATTTTTATATACTTTGGGGTACCGCTAAAGTCCTTTCTATTTAGTTTGTTAGGGTCTATTTCTTTGTGCAATTGTTGTTCAGGATGAGGTACTGGACATACATTGTTCATTATTTGAGGGCTCTTTTGAGGCCTTCCTGCCATATTCTCATTTCTCTTTTCAGTACAGGGCATCTTACTGGGGAATGTTAATAAGCAAATTGCAGACAGGAAGGGATTTATATGCCAGGGACAATTTTAGGGGACGTCTTCTGAGAGACTGTGGTGGCAGCCTTTGCTGACCTCTTCTTCTGCTAGTACCTTGCCTGTCATCTTGAAATAATAGCTTCAGAAATCTCAGAATCATTAACCTGGAACAAAAAGGCATATAAGTTCTTTCAACTTTGCCTGCTGGTGTAAACGTGTTAAGTCACCTAGAAAGTACTGAAGCCAGGGGTGACAATAGCAGTTGTATTTTCAGATGTAGGTCAACAACATCAGGCAATACAGGTTTCTTCTTTATATTGAAGTTGCCAAATAGTGATGGTCCACCAGTGAGGAGCAAGAGGCAGTAGGGAACAGAGCCAAGTGCAGTTTCAGGAGCAAGAGGGGTGTACAAAAATAACCTGTCGGTGGTCCGATCAGCAGAGACTCCCAAAGTTATATGTTTAAGAATGGGTTGGAATAGTCGTAAAATGGTGTAATAAAGAAATCTGATGTTCATTAAAGCAGATGACTCTGACCCATTCTTAGACATATAACTTTTTGTGCCTCTGCCAATCGGACCACCGATGGGTTATTTTTGCAGACTCCTCTTGTACTTACCAATTCCAACTGAGAACCCTTGAGAGGACCAAGGATGGAAACCCTTGAGGCAGCGAGGAGACAGGTTTTCTCCACATGTGTACTTGTAAGATTGCTTGTCTCCACCCCTTTGGAGTGATGGCAACTTGTAAGTTATTTTCCATTTTCTCTTTTCCTAACGTGGGAGCACATTTCAAGTTTCTAAAGCAATGTATCTTTTTTGAAGCAATTTACTACTCTATATGGACTCTCCTGCCTTCTCCCTCTTCTTTTTCGATGAACACCATGAGCAACGCCAGAGACCACTGGCCACCTCTTCAGGACTGAACCCTTTGGGCCACAGTTGACCACCACACCCTAGATCTAGTTTCAGAAGCAGACATTTTAGAATAAATTAAATATTTAATTTTTTATTTCTGATATTGCTGCCATTTTTAAATTTTATTTATACAACATGGGGGACAATTTAAAGAAGTGCTGTGAATTTCATGTAAAAGTCAAATGGTCTTCTTAAAGTCACTGCTGTTTTGGAGCACCTGGGAAGCTCTACAATGTAGAGCATAAGTATGTGTAGTCATTTTGAGGGATGCATAGAGATTATAAACTCTAAACTGAAAAAGTGCAAAGGTCACTGGAGGGATGTTCCTTTTGTGAAGATTATTAGGCTGCATGGATATCCACAGTCTGATGAGCAGTGTTTTTGGTGGTTAGCCTGGTGTTTGGGGCTGCTTACAACCCACTGCTTTTCCATTCCTTATTGTTTAGCAGTTTGATTGTTAAAAAAAGTGTCTGATTTTTTTTTTAATTGAGCCAAAACATTGTTTTTTCTTTGTATATATGATAGATTGGATTATTTATTTCCCATATTTATAGTGGGGACATACAATGTAGTGATTTACTACTTGAAGGAGTTGTTCTCATCAATCTCTGCTCATGAAGCAACATACAGCTAGCTATACACTGTCCAAATTTGTCCTGCTGCACTCAGTGCGTGGTCATGCCGATCACACTCCCTCCAACCAAAGTCGATTGTTCAATCAAGTTTTGTTAAAAGGAGTCTGTTGGAAAATAATGCAGTCACTGTTTGGGTTTTTCTTAAAGTCGACTTGGTCGGCTGTCAAAATATAACGGGCATAGCGGACATTTTGTCCATTGATGTTGTGTAGCCTTAAGGCTTAAAAAATAAAAAATGAAAAATCAATTAGTGTATGGTTAGCTTATGACCCTACAACACTCACACAAACATACACACACAATCTAGAGAGAGTTTGGCTTCACCCAGCACTGTGTTGTTAAAAGTAAAGCTGGCCTAAACTAGTAGAATTCCATATGAAAAATTCTCATCAGAAAGTTCTTTGAACATTATTTCTTGTCATTATTGAGTCAACTCATTTTGTTTGAAAGCCCTTAAAATTTTATCCAGATCTGCTATTGGTATCTAATCCCAGACATATTATGGAGCTCAAACATATTCTTGAACAAAAGCCATATTCACAATTAGAATTTTGATCGATCCAAGAAAAATTTTACATCCTCCTCCTTTGACTTTTTTTGTCACTATGGTTGAAAACGAACATTGAGTTGATACCACTAAGCACAGAAAATCAGTAAACATTATGAAAATGAAATTTTGCACACATTTATGCTAGTATATGGCCAGCTTAGCGAACTTATGCACAGTAAACAACCTTAATAGAGATATTGTTCTAGTAGGGAACCTAATCCAAGACCCTGGTACTGTATGGATTGCTGACCACAGTACTTACTTAAGTGGAACTTTACCCATAACAGTTCGATAAAAATAATATTCTTTAGCAAGGAATATGCATTACACATTAACTGCTTGCTGACCGGGCCATAGCCGAAAAATGGCTACACAGCGGTCAAATAACTCTGGGAGGCTGTACTATAACGCCTTCCCAAAATCTAGCTCCCGCGCGCCCCCTGGAGCGCGTACACAGGACTCTCCATGCTCGCCAGGTTCACAGGACCCGGTGTGTCACAGATCGTGGTAAAGGGCCAATAACAGCGGCCCTTTACCACATGATCACTCCGTCCAATGACAGAGCAATCAATTTAAACAAACCGGCATCACATCTGGTTCTTTCCGCTGCTCTCACCGATTGTGTGAGCAGAGGAGGGAGAAACTGCAGCGTGAGGCTGCTTCAGGTATTTTTTTATAGTGCTAGTGCCCTTCAGTGTCCCAATCCGTGCCATATCAGTGCCCCAATCCGTGCCTATCAGTGTCCCATCCATGCCAGATCAGTGCCCAGCAGTGCCCCATCCGTGCCATATTAGTGACCAGCAGTGCCCCATCCGTGTCATATCAGTGCCCAGCAGTGCCTCATATGTGCCATATCAGTGCCCAGCAGTACCTCATCTGTGCCATATCAGTGGTCAGCAGTGCCCCATCTGTGCCATATCAGTGCCCCATCTTTGTCATATCAGTGCCCAGCAGTGCCCCATCTGTGCCATATTAGTGCCCCATCCATGCCCAGCAGTGCCCCATCTGTGCCACATCAGTGTCCCAGCAGTGTACATCTGTGCCCAGAAGTGCCACACATGTGCCCCATCAGTGCTCTACAGTGCCACGTCATCTGTAATTTACAGCATCTCACAAAAGTGAGTACACCCCTCACATTTTTGTAAATATTTTACGAGCCGTGCAGTCAGAGCTCGCACTGAGGGGGAGGGGTGGGTGGAGCTGCAGCTGTATCCAACTCTCCTGGCAAGAGCCTTCCCCCACCTCATCTTCCCTTGTGTCTGACGGGGCGGCTCTTGCCAGGAGAGTTGGATTCAGCTGCAGCTCCACCCACCCCTCCCCCTCAGTGCGAGCTCTGACTGCACGGCTCGTGCCAGGAAGTTACTCACTTAGGAGCCTCCGCTTCTTTTTCCCCCCCTTGCTTATCCACCACCCTGCAAGCCTCCCACCACACCGCTGTTTCCACCCTCCATCTGGGGCACCCAGGCTTTTTTGGACAACCAGTAGGGCTATTGCAGCCACATTTTGGGAGCCATATGGAACATTACTGTTTGTAAGTACTTTAATAAACACTTATTTTATCTTTTTACAACCACGTTGCTGCATCTTACTTGCTATTTATTATCCTGTTGGGGCACATGTTATTATTATTGTTCTCAAGCGCCTCTACCGATTCATGTTCACCTCCAGTTCCTAGCTCTTCCCCCAGAGCGAAGCTTGGCTGCTGAGACATCACCTGTCATTGACAGTACACATCCGGACAACAAGCGCCAGATCTATTACTGTTTTCCTTACAGAGGACTGCTTATTACAGGAATGGTTTGTAAATATTGAGCTCATCTATACCCGGGGAGGGGGGGGGGTAGTGGCCGAACGCCTCTCTATCCAGAGAGTTTCAGCCCTCAAAATACGGTTGTCCCAATCTCCCCCTCTAGGGTTCAGTTGGACAACTTCTAAGGCAAAGAAGGAAACAGTGGTATTACCAAAAGCATGATGAAGCCCAATATATCTGGTAACTGGCGTGATTATTTTGCCGTTGCTAGAATAATGGACGTGATCCCGTACCCTTTGACCAAACTCATGGATGGTTTTCCCACCATAGAACGAATGAAAGGCACACATCATTAGGTAAATCACGCCACGGGTTTTACATGTGGCATGGTGTTGAGGTTGAAACCACTGTCCATTACCCTCAGTGATCCAGGGACACCGGTTATACTCACCACATCAGTAGGTTTCTTTAGGGAGTATGGCCCCCCTATTCCCACAGGAATAATGACTGGAGGTCAAGATATCCCTCAAGGATGTGGCCCGTCTGAAGACCAGTTCAGGGTAGGGTCATAAGTATTTACATAATGTGTAGTCATCAGTCAGTAGGTGCCAATGACGTGAGATCAGTGAACGTAGAGGCTTCACATGAGCCAAAAACTGGGTAATAAATTTAACTGTCTCCACTTTGGGTCTAGAACCATTCTTATATAGGAGTTCAACCCTTGACCTGCTTCTGGCTTTGTTGAAGGCCTTCCTCAGGAGGAACCTAGAGTACCCTCTCACTAGTAACCTAGTTTGAAGTTGTTTGGATTGAATAATGAAATCATCCTCAGAGGAGCAATTCCTCCTGAAGCGTAAATACTGTGCATATGGAATGCTTTTAATAAGGGGGAATGATGGGCACTTGAAGCATGTAAAATAGTATTCTCTGTGCTGGGTTTACGATATAAGTCTGTTGTCAGGTTTCCGTTCTCAGTGATGGAAATGGTAAGGTCCAGGAAAGAGATCTGCCATCACTAAAAGTATGTGTAAATTTTAGATTAAATTGATTGATGTTAATAATGGTTAAGAATTGAAGGAGCTCCTCCCTGGACCCTGTCCATATAATGAACAGGTCATCAATGAAACTGAACCAATTGAGTATAGAACTCAAAAATGGAGTGAAGGATTCATCTGAAAAAATACATCTCTCCCAGCCTCCTAAATAGAGGTTGGCATAAGATGGTGTGCAACAAGTTCCCATCGCGACCCCCTGACATTGTAGATGCACCTGCTCCTGAAATGTAATGAAGTTCCTGGTTAGAACAAATTTTAAGATATCTAAGACAAATTGGTTGTGGGGCCACATAGTATGATTTTGTTCAACTAGAAAGGATCCAATCATCCGGATACCAAGCTTGTGTGGGATGCTGGAATAGAGGGCTTCTATGTCCGCTGCTACGAGCATCCGGGGGAACATGGATCCACTACAGATGTTTAAGCAAATCAGAGGTATTTTGTATATAGGACGGAAGACAGATCACATGGGGCATCAGAAATGTATCTACATACCAGCTGGCTTTTTCTGTCAGGGATTCATTCCCTGACACAATCAGTCTTCCTGGGGCATTAGATAGACTCTTGTGTACTTTCAGTAAAGCATAAAAGGTTGCCAACAGTGGAGACCTAGGAATAAGATATTCTAGTGTTTTCTGATCGATGAGACCCGCTGTATAGGCCTGAATACACAAAACTCGTAATTCTTTCTGGAAGATCGGAATACACTCAGATTTAATCTTAGAATACCAGTCTCAGTTTTTTTAAATATTAAGGCACATCCTCTGGTATGGGGGGTGGGATATTATTACAATGTTCCCACCCTATCAAAGGGCTTGATAACTATATCATCTCAGGCCTGTAGGGACTTAAGGGCCAGAGATAATATAGGGGATAAATTGTTCTCAGGAGTTGGCCATTGGTGCGATTTCAAATCGTAAATGGTGGATTGAACACAAGCCCAAACATTGGGACAAGTAAGCAAATCGGGGAAATGCCATGACTTAGCTTTGAATTGGGTGTTTGTAACCGAGGTGCCGGTAACCGAAGTGCGCAGAGAGCCAACGTTGGAAGCATCCATCTCTACAGGCGATGAGCCACCGGAACTCTCCTCATATAACAACATCAGATCCCTTAATGCCCTAAATTCATCCATATTGAAATGTTTGATCTGTTCAGTAAGGTCTTTTTCCAATTTTTTTTTATTCCGTTGGACATCAAAGATATATCTATATGTCAATGTACAGGCAAACAATTATAGATCCTTAACTGTTTCAAAGATGTTAATTGGTTGGATAGGGCAAAAACCTAGACCCAGCCGTAACACAGATAGTTGGGCTGAGTCCAGCTCAACATTAGTCAGGTTTATGTTGGATATATGACCATGTATACAATAAGGTTAATATATGTACTTGGTCATAAATCCTTGATGCTGTATTGTCATTGCAACCAATCTCAGGGGTTCACCCCGTTAAGCTGCATTGATTTTGAACATGTCCTTTTGACATACTTTAGACTTATACACGTATACATATTATCTTTTTACCAGCTTTATTGTTCCTGGCTCTCACACTCGCCCGTGAGATTGCCAGATTTCTCTGGCCCCTGGCACTGCGGCCCTGGGCTTGGGACCCAGGTGAGTTATCTGCCCTCCCTTTGGGGTGCCCAGGTATGTGAGGGGTTCTTGGGGGAAGTCACCTTACAGCTACCATATATTGAACAGGTATTTTTTTCTGCCCTAGTCACGTCTGTTTTCTGGGGCTAATTAACGCAGGCTATCTGATATGACATGTTATATTATCAAATATCTGCTCATGTATTTCTTTCTTTTAGAAACATTGTATGCTAAAATTGTCCTTATTGAAGAAGTGGATCTGCACAAAACATGTAAAAGCCTATGTTGGATTATTGTCGCAGTCAGAACCCCTTCTTTGGGGCTATGAATACGACTCTCCAGCAATCAATTTCAGCTCATGTGTGATTTCATGTATATGTTGTCATTGTGAAATCAATTTTCTCTGACCCTAGAGGCGGTGAATGTTTTTTAGTAGATTATTTAATAAAAATTCTATATTTTTTGTAAACCTTGTCATATGTCCATTACGTACTGTGAAAGTCCTCCATTGCCTCCAATCCTGTTCCGTTATCTATATTGTCAATTAGGACATTGGTACTTCTTCTATAATACTATTAGTGGCTTTTCTACTAAACACAGGAGAAGTACAGCCAAACAAGCTTTGACTGTACATCTCCTTTAGGCCACTTTCACACTGGGGCAGTGGGGCGGTAGCAGTAAAGCACCTCTAGTTTTAGCGGCGCATTTCCCGATGTTATAGCGGCCCTTTTGCGCCGCTATTCGGGTAAATGGGTTAAAAGCCCCAGTGCGCTGCGCTTTGGAAGCGCTGTTCAGCCTCTTCGGAAATGCTGACCATTCATTTCAATGGCAGGGACGGTGGAGGAGCGGTGCATACACAGCTCCCCACACCGCCCTAAAGATGCTGCTTGCAGGACTTTTTTTTCCTGTCCTGCAAGCACACCGCCCCAGTGTGAAAGCATCCGGGTTTTCACACTGGGGACACAGGAGAGGCAGTTTTCAGGTGCTTTACAGGCGCTATTTTTAGCGCAAAAGTATCTGAAAAACGCTTGAAAAATGCCTCACTATGAAAGTGGCCTTAAGGATTTTGTACAAATCGCAGTTCTGGGGGCTTCCTGGGTTTATGGAAGTTTTCCTGACAACTTAAAGCTTATTATCCTAGGTTTACCAAACAAAGATAACAACTATTAAAGAGAGATAAAAATAAAAGTGGAAATTTCTTTGAAATAAACCTGTTAATAGTTATGTAGTGCTACCCTCAAAGGGGCTGCAGTAGAGTAGAAATTAACAGGTTCTGCCCCAAACAGTGCAGAGGCAGCCTGGCACACAGCATCAGTCCAATTGCACAGCACAGATAGCAGAGTGCACTGGTCAGATGTAAGTGCATCTTTATGTTGGTGGTCAGTGTGCCTTCTTCCCCGGTGGCCCTTTTACACTTTTGCCCAGTGTTCCCCTTACACTGTTGGTCAGTGGCCTCCCTTGCATTGGTTTTCAGTGTGCCCTTTATTGCATTGATAGTCAGTGTTTTTTACCTCCCTTATACTAGTGTTCAGTGGGAGCTTTCTCATTTACTTAACTCAAAGGAACTGCAGAGGTCCCGTACGACTTTCTCCCAAATTCTTTGGCCATCTTTCAGTGGGATATCCCTTCTCCCAGTCTCAGCACTGTATTCATAGAACAAAGCAAGTTGTTCTGACGATCAGAGTGACTTGTTCTGTTAACCGTTTCTCTAGGCTCAGGGCAGGGGGCAGGAGATGCAGGGCACATGTCCACAGTGCTGGGGTCTTGTGACACCTATGATTGTAAATGCCTAAAAAGTGTTGGGAGGAGTTGGATGTCAGGAGCTGTATTTCTCTATCAAACTAGCTTGTCCCCTACTATATGAAGTATATAACTACTCTCTTATCATCAGAAATCAGAAGGTGGAAACGCCATACATCGGTACCCAGCCACTATACAGAAATTTGAAGTTATGGCTTCAGTCTAAGCTCTTCCTGACTACACTAGTATGACATGTTTCACCTCAGCCATGGGGCTTAATCATACAGAAATTGAGAGAGTGGCTGGGTTTTGTTGTGTGGTGTTTCCGCCTTCTGTCTTCTAATTTGCTTCTGCTCACCTGGATGAGCTTGTTTGCACACTGGCACCCATGTTGTGCTTTGGATTGCATGGAAGGTTTCGTAGTGCTTTTAGCAGCCCTAAAGTTCTTTGCATATGGGTCACACTCATATCATCATCTGTATTTCTTTTTCCACTTGGTGAAAAAGTTTTGTGAATCAAAGTAAATATCCCAAGGGGACAATTTAAATTGATAATAATGCTTGAAGTAGTTCCTTTTCTTTCACCTTTGATGAATCAAGTGGTATTATCACACACTATCGTTGGATGATAACACTTGAGAAATCACATTTCATTTGCAGTTTAAAACACTGGAGCTTTTGCCGCTTATGTATTCACTGACTCTTCTCCCTGAGGTTGATATTGATCATAAAAGTTGAACTGATACATCCCTGATCAGCTCTTTGATCACTTCCACCTTTGATATGGGTTAGATAACTTAGTGATACACTACGACAAAATAATAATAGAATGAAAGATGTACTCTTGGTTTTTCATCCTTATGGTGGCCACACATTCTTCAATTGTATTATCTAATCAATGTGCGATAAAATCAATGATGGAATCAAAAAATAATCGAATAGCCATAACTTACCTTCTGACTGGTTTATACTCCATTTGAATCAAACTGCGTCAATGAGCCAGGGTGGGAAATTATCATTTTTCATGGATTGCCAGCACTGAGATACTTTGTTCATGAATGCTATCATATTTCTATTCATTCGATTATGGGATTACATGGTGGAAATAGAGGCGCTACTTTATAAGCTATGCCAAAGAAGGTGCATATTTCTTTCCCACAACCACGGGTTACAGGAAAGAATTTCACACGGTTCCCACGATTCCTCCATCAACACAGACAGTTTTGCAAAGCAATTGTCTTCACCTGGCGGGAGAAGGTAGTGATTATCGCTAGCAGCTATTGCAGCCCCTTGCGATAATTGCAAGCAAATCCGGCAGGCTGGTTGTACCCAAGTTAATTGATCGATTAACTTGGTACAGTCAGCCTGCCTAATAATGATTTGAATCTTGGCCGGTTCAGCAGGAATTCGAACCATGTATGGCCGGCCTAAGTTATGATCGTATCTTAAAGCGGAGTTCCACCCAAAAATGGAGCTTCCGCTTTAAGGGAAGGCAACCCCCTAACATGCCACATTACTTTGGGGGGGCAGCGGGGACCCTGTTTTGACACTTCCTCTCCTGGTGCCGCGGAGCCGGATGAAAGTTCACCTTCCTCCCCCTCCCACCTGGCAATCTTCTGGGACACATCACAGGTCCCAGAAGATGCACCGGCCATTCACAGCATGCAGCGCAGCACGGCTCGTGCATGCATAGTGCACGCCCGGCTTTGAAGGCAAACCCGGGTGTCCACACTTGCTATGCCGGTGCCGCATGGAGGAGGGGGAGAAGAGCGAGGCAGCAGGCGGCCCCATCACTGGAGCATGGGACAGCTGAGTGTCTGATTATTAGAAGTCAGCAGCTACACTTTTTGTAGCTGCTGACTTTTAAAACGGTGGAACTCCGCTTTAACAATCAGTCAAAATCCACTTCCCCCATGTGTAGCATATTGATGCAATGGGGGATCAACTATAGATTGATTATTCTTATTAGAAGAGATTGGTCAGAAAATAAATCGATCATTTAAGTGTGTATGGATGCCATCAGGAGGATGTCATCAGTTCAGACTTGAGAGGCAAACAAGGACCACATCTTTGCTTGGATAACCATGACTAATTGTTCTTGCATGTTAAAGCAATGTTTTATTTCAGTCCGTTTTCCTTCCATTTTTTAGTTTAGGGTTGAAAGCTAAAATGGGAGAGACATCAAATTAAAAATAGATATTGTATATACAATCTAATTTGAGTAGAAGAATCAAAGGTACGGCCTCACATATGTGCGTGCTTTAAAAAGCAGAAATGGATAAAGTAGGCAGACAAGACTGTCCCTGCACACATAGTACTGTGTAATTGATAGGCACGTGTGCAGCATCGCCTAGAGGTGGTACCTAAGAAGGAATTTCTTCATCTGAGGGGATACTGGGGATGCCTTCTATTACAGAACACTGGCCAAGTGCCTTTGCCCTGTTCCCCCAGCCTCCTCCTTTCTCTCCTGCATGAGCTGGCGCCAGGGGTGCAACCACAAAGTGAAATTTGGGGAGGGGGTGATTATAAGAGGTGTATTAAAATGTTCAAATACTACAGGGACAGCTTGGTACATTTACAAGTGTTACTGTAAATGGGAAATGAGTTGTCACAGTGCTAGACACACCGCGTGTTGTATTCAGCAGCTTTATTGCATTTAATGCATTCTGTTTATTACAAAGTAATATGTCACTTCAACTTCCAGACAACTCTCTAAAACTTGCTTTTGTACTTCCATGTATATCATACTTCAGTCAACAAACATCTAACTTTCTTCTACCTAATTTCCTTTATTTTATGTTTTTCTTTCTCTCTCTTATAATGCCTCACCCTGACTATTTACCTCCAGAATTTATAAACAAAGCAATGCAAAAAGTGCTGTACCCCCATTCCTGGTCATGCATTTCAGTGCTTTGCTTTTACTCCATTTAAGATAAACTACAATCAACAAGTAAGCTTAAAGCCCAACTCCGGGCATTTTTTTCCCCATGCAGTCAGGCTGTTCCCACACTGCATGGGTCAACCTCTTCTTTTTCTAGGGGTGAGCACAAAGTTTATACCCACCTGATCCACTCATCCTCTGGAAAACTGCACTCCCCCATGGTCCAGCGGTGGACTGTTCCTGTCTATGGAGTGTGCTCTGAGCGTGCTGACATCCGGAACAGTCCATTTTCAAGACCGTTGGAGCATGGGGATTGCTGGACCAGTCTTGTGTAGAGAGGATTGGCGGATCACATAAGTATATCTCCACTGTTCTTTCCTCTAGAAGAAAACGAGCAATTAATCCATACAGTGTTGGCCCAGCCCCACTGCACAGGAGAAATTTGCTCGCAGTTCGCTTTATCCACTTGCCTACAGGACACTTTTACCCCCTTCCTGCTCAGGCCAATTTTCAGCTTTCAGCGCTGTCACATTTTGAATGACAATTGCGCGGTCATGCAACACTGTACCCAAACAAAATGTTTTAATTTTTTTCACACAAATAGAGTTTTCATTTTGTGATATTTAATCACCACTGGGTTTTTTATTTTTTGCTAAATAAACAAATAAAGACTAAAAGAAAAAAAAGAAAAAACTTTTTCATAGTTTGTTATAAAAGTTTGCAAACAGGTAGTTTTTCTCCTTCACTGATGTGTACTGATGAGGCTGCTCTAATAGGCACTGATAGGCTACACTGATGGGCAGTGATAAAGCAACACTGATGGGCACTGATAGGCTGCACTGATGGGGAATGAAGAGGCAGCAATGGTGGGCACTGATGAGGCTGCACTGATATAGTGACACTGATGTACACTGATAGGCAGCACTGATAGGAGGCACTGATAGGGGTCACTGATGGCCACTGATAGGTGGCACTGATAGGCAGCACTGATGGGCACTGATAGGGGTCACTGATGGCCACTGATAGGTGACACTAATAGGCAGCACTGGTGGGCATTGATTGGCAGCACTTGCGGGCACAATTTGACAGCATTGGTGGGCACTGTTGGGACTGTACTGAAAATCAGTGCCCTGATTATCAATGTAGATGTCCCTTTTAGAGAAGCCAGTTATCGTCTCTCTTCTCTTCTCCTCATACTGTCTGCATAAGGCTTCTGTTGACATTCGTGATGACTTGTGATTGGACACAGCTGATCACGTGGTAAACAGACGCTGATTGGCTCTTTACCTCTATATGTGATCACCAGTGTCCTCCGGGTGCACTCACGGGACACCATTATATGACGGTGTCCCAGAACTAGATGACCACGGTGTAGCCATCATTTGGCTATAGCGTCATTGGCAAGTGGTTAAGGTGCACTAAACAATATCTTTTCACTAAAAATAATCCATACACTCCCACTACATAATGGCCCTGTAATCTATTTTTCATTAAATTGTTTATTGTGTTTCTGTTCCTCCTTGTAACATCATCCATCGGCTTCCACACCCTTTTCTTCTCCCTCTCACTTTTATTTGTTTGGAACACGCAGTCCACATTTGTTGTGGTCATGTGCACTGATCTCTGCACACTAGAAATCCTACAGTCCTTACTCCATCTCTGCCGTGAGCAAGAGAGGGTGGCTAGGTTCCTACATACAGTGGGACCATGAAAAATGAACGTAGCCAGTGCCACACTCTAAAAGGAAATGATATCACATAGGCAAAAAAAATATATGGATTTGGAGCAGGTTGACAGCAATACATTTTTTGAGATAAGAATTCATACTTGAATAGTATTTTATATAAAACCAGTGTCTCTTTATTAGGTGAGTTCATTTTAGCATAAAAAAAGGAAAAAACATCCACTCTCCAGATAATTTAGGTTAGGGCCTATTCACACTGTACTGTTGCAATGCAAGTGTTGCAACACACCACAATGAGTGTGCACATAGTCCAAATATTATAAATCATCCACATGTCTGTGCTGTTTTGCAGCAAATATGACCTAAATGATTTTTTCCATTCTCCAGCATTGTGAGATGTGTGATAGCGCATCATAATGTCTTACAACGTGCACTGAAAGTTGCAAAGGGCATGCAGCTGAATTGCAGATTCATAGGTGTTAATTGGCCCCTATTATGATGTTTAGCTCAAAGACAAGCACTGCATCTCCACACACAAAATGTCACCATTTACTTAGCATTTATCACTTAAGGACCTTTACATGTACTGTATATACAGTATGTCCCCAGTATAAATAACATAAACTCACACTCTAAATAGTGGACAGGGTCTGGGCTGTTTGTTAGCATTTTTACTGATGCCTGGCATGTAACATGACTCACCAGGGGAGGACTGGCAGCCTTAGGCCTGGGGGGCAAGTCCAGTCAAGTGGCCCATTGAACCACCGAATCAGCTCACCATCCATGCCCACCTGATTTTATAACGGATATTGAGGTTATGAAGTAAGACAAATATGATACAATGTGGTAACATAATTTAATGTTAATAGCAACAAAGGAGCTTTAACAAAAATAATGCATCAATTCAGCCTCACCACCCACCAATGCAGCCTCACCAGCACCCCCCCCCCTTTGCCTGGCCCCTACTTCCTTCCTCCACAAGAAGAAAAAAGTGTGAGCGCTAGCGGGCGTCAGCCTTTTTGAATGTAAGTTAGGGTGGCCTGGGGGGCAATTGCCACCCTGCCCCCCGGCCCAGCCCTCCCCTGTGACTCACCATTAGAAAATTATACATTTACATAAATATACTTTAACCCCTTCAGCTCTCGCACCTGCATTCCCCTTTGGTCCAGAGCAATTTTTTTATTTCCACTATGGGCCTGTTTATTCAACAATAACATTGGCATATTTTAAGACCATGAAGTAATACCTTTCTTGGAACAGACCATGCCTTTTTTGCCAATATTGTCCTGCAAAATGTATTTTATTTTCTATATGGAGCCATGTGCTCCCTTGAGAGTGGCTGGTAGTAGTGGTTCACCTGTTAGCTGACCTCAATCACACCATATATCACACATCCGGAGACACTGATCAGGCCGGCTCTTGTCTTTGTTGTTTTATTTGGGGAAATAACTTGGATGGGGATAAGGGGTGGCTGTGGGATGCCTAAGAATTATGGTACAAAGATCCCATATACAAGCCTGTATATGCACTCTTCGCTGCAGACTCTCCCTCTGCAGACTATTGCTCCTCTCAACTCTCCAGCACTTCACTTGCTGACCGTTACTCTTACAGTTCTCTCACTACACAGAACTCTCTACTTTACACTTCTTTGCTTCCCTCCAGCTCAGAACTTAGTTTCCAGCCTAAAGGTAAATTTACCAGGCTTCTCTATACCTTTCTCTTCACCGCGGTTAGCACGTGGTGAGGCCTACCCTGTTTCAGCAGGACCTCAGGAACACCCATTATAGGCCAGGGATCACGGGGCCCCTGAATGTGCAGCAAAGTACTTTAGTGCTAACCGGCCTTGACGGACTACAACTCCCAGCCCATCTTCTCCAGGTCCCGTTGACCTTCTCTCTGGTAGTGACTCTCCTTTCCCTTGACTGACTCCCAAGGCTCCCACAGACTGTCGACTATTCCTCTTCCAGCCTGCTCCAGGACTTTCTCCTCCAGTCCCACGGACCATCACTCACCACACCGGTGGATACTTTAAAGTCTCTCACTCCTCCTGTAGCACCTCTTTCTGTTCTCCTGTTCCTCTTGTGCGACTCCAGGAATTGCTCTCCTTCCTGGCTGCACCCGAACCCCCAGGCCCAAGGTCATTCTTCCCAGACTGGGGGCGACCTCCCGGGTAGAGGCCTGCACCACAGCACCTCTGCTACATCTCCAGACTTCCACCCAACACTACTCCTCCCAGATTGGGCTGACTCTGAGTATTTAAGGAGGCCTGGCCCCTGCCAATCCTGCTTGGGGATTGGTCAGGGTTCCCCAGAACACTCCAGATGGCTCCACCCAGCTCCCAGCTCTCTGACTAGAAAACCTTCTCTAGGTTTCTAGAAAGAAGTGGGAGGTTCTGGTGACCTCATCTGTTAAGTCCACCAATCCTCCCTGACCTTCTCCTCCCAGCTCAGATCAAAACATTTAAGCCTGCACATTAAAGTCAGGCTTGACTAAACTTACCTCTCCTAGCCAAAAACCCTGCTAGAAGACACACCTATACTATGGGGGTGCTACATATACAATCAATATGCAAAAGTTTTAAAAAAAAAAAAAAAAAAAAAAAAAAGAAAAACTAAGAAAATGGTTAACAGTATTTGTTTTAAAATAAGTAGTTTTATTGTAGATAAAAATGATACCCTAAATATAGAAAGCATTTTAATGTATGACACTAAAAGGACATTTCCATTACATTTTTCAAGTTTGTGAGTTCTTTGTGAGACTGGAAAAAACAAACATGATGGATGAAAATGAAAAAAAAGAAAAATGTTTAAAGTCATTGTAAACCCTCACCTTGTAAAACAGCCAATTAAAGCGGTTGTCTACGCATTTGATAGTGTCAAAAAGAGTTAATATTCCTGGCATGCCGGAAATGCTAGCTGTTTCCTTGATTGTGCTCTCAACCAAACTAGCAAACCATCCAATGGGTGGTGTCATAATGGATCACATGTGCAGCATCACTGCAGTTGCAGATTAAACAGAAGCTAAGATGTCAGTTTCCTTATTTGAAAACCATAGGAGAGTATACAACCACTTTAAGTTTGTAATGGAAATGAAAGGCAAAACATTTGTGTATAGATATAAAAACCAAAATTTTTTACCTTTTTAACCACTTGCCGACCAGCCGCCGTTTGACGGCAGCAGGTTGGCTCTCCTGCGAGAATCGCCGTGGATGTATGGCGTCGCTTTAAGAGACTGCAGAGGGCACAAGTTCTCGCTCCTCACAAAGGGTCTGCGTTCTGACAGGGAAGTGGAGAAAGATCTGGTGTTCCCAGTGATCGGGTGCAGCTTTCTCTCTCCACCCCCAGTCACTACACTCCCCCCACAGTTAGAAACACCTACCTAGGGAACACTTAACCCCTTGCCCAACCCCTAGTGTTAACCCCTTCACTGCCAATTACATTCATACAGTAATCAGTGGCTATTTTTAGCTCTGATTGCTGTATAAATGTCATTGGTCCCAAAAAAGTGTCAGAAATGCCTGAGCTGTCCACCGCAATATCGCAGTCCCACTAAACATCGCAGATCACCGCCATTACTAGTAAAAAAAAAATTATAATAAAAATACCATAAGTCTATTCCCATAGTTTGTAACTTTTGCGCAACCCAATCAATATATGCCTATTGCGATTTTTTTGCCAAAAATATGTAGAATATATATCGGCCTAAACTAAGGAATACATTTTTTTTTATATATATTTTTTTTTGGATTTGTATTATAGCAAAAAGTAACAAAAAATGTTTTTTGTTTTCAAAATAGTCGCTTTTTTTTGTTTATAACACAAAAATAAAAACCTCAGAGGTGATCAAATACCACCAAAAGAAAGCTATGCTTGTGGGAAGAAAAGGACGTCAATTTTGTTTGGGTACAGCGTTGCACAACCGCACAATTGTCAGTTAAAGTGCCACAGTGCCGTATCGCTGGTCAGGAAAAGCGTAAATCCTTCCGTGGCTGAAGTGGTTAATAAGTGATCTCCTTCCCTCTGTTAAGCTGCATAAGTGCTGGGGGAGGAGAAACAGCATGACACTGATCTTCCCACTGAAAGGCTGTGCGGTGGGGGGTGTCAGCAGAAGTCTGATTATTGGAGAAGAGCACACTGAGCTCCCAGCACAGACCGCAATGCCAGGAACACCGGGTATTTCACACAAAGGAAACAATACAAAGAGAATAGGACACTTTTTTATACAAGGACATAATACAACAGACACATATCAGTGATATGAAATGTTGTGTTTACGTATTCTTTAATTCAGCAGAAAAATTATAGCTAATGGTGGAATGGCAGGTATGAGTTCATTAGGGCTGATTGGGGCTAACATATATAAGGGTTAAATATATAGAACACTATAAAGTTACAGCTAAAGCTCTTCCATTAGCAGGGAGCATGAACTCTATTGATTGCAGAGCAATATGTCTGATTCAGCAGGCAGTAAGTTGGACCCCTGCAGAGAGATCACTTCTTTCACATGGAGAACGAAAGTCTTCCTCAACAGCATGCTGGAAGGGGAGAGGCTTTTTTACTCAGGCTGTGGCCGCTTTTTAATGAAAAGAAACTGTAAGACTTTGCACATCTTTTGTTTTGCTGCGTCTGGATTGTATTTAGTTGACTTAAAGAGGAGCTCCAGTCTCCCCCTAAAAAATTATAAATCAGCAGCTACAAAAATAAGGAACTCACCTGCCCGGGGATCCAGCACTGTCGTCACCTGAGCCGATTGCATCCTGCGGTTTCACAGTTGGCTTCCCATTGTACATGGTTCTGCAGCATGTGGGACCCTCCTAGGCACATGTGTACCTAGCATTAGTTTGTCCCTCTAACTGAACTTTTACATTTTATCTGAAAACCCTGAAAACTGCCTATAGCATCTGTTATATTATCCTGCTCAAAAGAAACAGCTAGGAAGGTAAGAAATAATTTATTAAATCGTTTTTAGGTATGATGTGTGAATGAAAACACATAAAAATATAGCTTGGTTTCTTAAAGAGTAACTCCATTTTGGTGAGAAAAAAAATATTCCCCTTTGGGGGATCTATGTACATTGCATGGATTTTAACACATTTTGTTACAGATTCCTACTTTTTTTATTCTAAAGAAATAGCTGTTTGTTTGTCTGTTTCCATGTGCCAAGTGAATGCCAGTGACTTTTTCATTACTGATTATAGTTGAGCGAACCCGGACAGTAAAGTTCAGGTCCATACCAAACTTTGGGTGTCCGGGACCCGGACCCGGACTTTTCAAAAAAAGTCCTGGTATTTTATTACACGTGTTGAAAAGCTGCCAAGGGCAGCCAATCAACAAGTGTTTCACTGGTTTTCCCTAGAAGCCATCACAGCCATGCCTACTAATGGCATGGCTGTGATTGGCCAGTGCACCATGTGACCCAGCCTCTATATGGGGCTGGAGTCACTGTGCTGCATGTCATATGCTCTCAGGATAGTTTAGGGAGAGGATGCTGCTGGCTCTGTGAGGGACAGATTGCAGAACATCTCATCCTGCATTACTGAACAATCTGATTGTGGACTAGGGAGAGATACTAGTACTGCTGCTTTGAGGGACAGATTGCAGACCTCATCCTGCTGCACAGAACGATCTGACTGGACTAGGTAGAGTCTGTTGCTTTAAGGGAAATATTATTCTAATAAAATCATCATCAAGTTGTACAGGGAAAGGTTCCAGCTGTTGCTTTAAGGGAAAGATTATTGTTCTAAAACCATCTGCAAGCTCCATTCACTAAGTGTATTGTAGCCGCATAGAGCCATATTAGTGTTCTAAAATCATGTCCAAGCTCCATTCACTAAGTGTATTGTAGGCGCATAGAGCCATATTAGTATTATAAAATCATGTCCAAGTTCCATTCACCAAGTGTATTCTAGCCGCATAGAGCCATATTAGTGTTATAAAATCATGTCTAAGCTCCATTCACTAAGTGTATTGTAGCCGCATAGAGCCTTATTAGTGTTATAAAATCAATGATTTTATAACACTAATATGGCTCTATGCGGCTACAATACACTTAGTGAATGGAGCTTGGACATGATTTTATAACACTAATACGGCTCTATGCGGCTACAATACACTTAGTGAATGGAGCTTGGACATGATTTTATAACACTAATATGGCTCTATGCGGCTACAATACACTTTGCCTATACAACTTGGAGATGATTTTAGAACAATAATCTTTCCCTTATAGCAACAGCTGGGAACTTTCCCTGTACAACTTGGAGATGATTTCTTGCACAAAAATAAAATAAACAGCTTTGGCTACCTCCTCCTCCTCCACCGCCACTTTCACCACCTCCTCAACCTCTAACTCCACATCCACCTCCATTTTTGATTTTTTTATGTGATTTTAGTTTAAAAATTATTTAATGTTATTTCCCTATCCCCATTTCTTTGTAGGGCACTTGTCCAACTCTTACCCCCATTTTCCTTCCTTTTGCAGACCTCTAGGACTTGCCAGGACTTTGTTACAGCCATTTTTGTGCCTAAAAGTTTGGGTCCCCATTGATTTCAATGGGGTTCTGGGTCCGGGTCAAAGTTCGGGTCAAGTCTTTGTCCCGAAGTTCGGCCGAACCTCCCGAACCCGGACTTCAAGAGGTTTGATCAACTCTAATACTGATCAGTTGCTGCACTTTTCTAATGGGGAAAGTGGCAGAGTCTGAATTCCTTAAGACATGATTAACCCTTTGGGGGTCAAATAAATATTTGTTGCAGAGGATGCTCAAAATCATTTTTGTATCTTAGTGTGGACTTCTTGGAAAATCAGTGAGCCAGTCACACAACCGGGAAACTATATATCTGGGGGTGGGGGGGGGTTGTTCTGTACAACACCTGTGTACAGAACACCTCCAGGTTGCCAGATTACATTTTACAGAAAATGACTGTACAGCCCTGCGGTTAGAAAAGCAAAGGTAATTTTTTCATAAAGTTATATTACAATATGGCTTGTGTTGCAGTTGCATATGCTATATATATTTTTTTATTTGCAATATTTTTTTTTCCCCACCTAAGTGGAGTTACCCTTTAAATTTGACTGCAAAAGAGAAAATACTATTTAACCAGTTTCCGCCCACACTATAGCTGAAAGACGGCTACAGTGCGGGTTTACTTATCCGGCAGGGCGTACATGGACGTTCTTCCATGATCACGCTGCCCGCGTGCCTCCTTCCGACTCAGCTGATCACAGATCGGGGTAAAGGGCCAATCACAGTGGCTCATTACCATGTGGTCAGCTGTGTCCAATGACAGCTGACCACAGATGTAAACACAAGCCGGTTTTCGGCTTGACAGAGTAAGGAGAGAAGAAGAGAGTCGATAACCGGCTTGTGTTAAAGGGACCTTGGCACTGAAAATCAAGGCACTGATTATCAGTGTCCTGACTATCAGTGCAGTCCCAAAAGCGCTGCCAATCAGTGCCCATCAGTGCCTCCTCATCAGTGTCACCTATCAGTGCTGCCTATCAGTGCCCATCAGTGCCACCTATCAGTGCCCATCAGTGCTGCCTATCAGTGCCCATCAGTGCAGTCTATCAGTGTCACCTATCAGTGTCACCAGTGCCCACCAGTGCTGCCTCATCAGTGCCCATCAGTGTCGCCTATCAGAGCCCATCAGTGCCACCTATCAGTGCCCATCAATGCTGTCTATCAGTGTCACCTATCATTGCTCTTCAGTGCCACCTATCAGAGCCCATCAGTGCCACCTATCAGTGCCCATCAGTGTCGCTTATCAGTGCAGCCTCATCAGTTCCCAACAGTGCAGCCTATCAGTGCCCATCAGAGCAGTCTCATCAGCGCACAGTGAAGGAGAAAAATTACCTGTTTGCAAAATTGTATAACAAACTATGATTTTTTTTTTTTTATATTCTGTCTTTTTTCATTTGTTTAGCAAAAAATAAAAAACCCAGTGGTGATTAAATACCACTAAAAGAAAGCTCTATTTGTGTAAAAAAAAAAAGATATATTTCATATATCTTTCATATGGGTATAGTGTTGCATGACCGCGCAATTGTCATTCAAAGTGTGAAAATTGGCCTGGGCAGGAAGGGGGATAAAAGTGTCCGGTAGGCAAGTGGTTAAGCTGATAGTTTAGTTTACATTAAAGCTTTGTTTAGGCTTGAGTTTGGGGTGGCAAAAATGTGGGGTTGAGAGACGTTTTTGCTGCCTGCCACTTGCCCCCTTAAAGAGGTTGTAAACCCTCTGAAAAAAAAAAATAAAGAGAAAGACATAATGAGCTAGAATGTCTCGCATACTAGCTTATTATGAAGTACTTACCTTAGAATGAAGCCCTGTATTGGAGTCGGCACTCAGAGTACAGGGCCGTCATCTTCGTCCCGTTGTTACTTCCGGGTTTGCGGCTCCGGCGCTGTGATTGGCCGGAGCCACGACAATGTCACACAGCCCTCTAGAAACTGCACTAAGCGGCCCGTTTCTTCAGTGTGCTTGCACCGATGACGTCGGCACAAGCGTATACAGTGAATATCTTCTAAACTATGCAAGTTTAAGAGATATTCATAGTACCTACAGGTAAGCCTTATTATAGGCTCACCTGTAGGTAAAAGTGGTTGTCCAGGGTTGATAACCACTTTAACCTGCAATAGACAGCGGATGGTAATGTTTACATGCCATGGCCGCGCCGCTTTGCTTCGCGCTCAAGCCAAAGTTCACCCTCCTGCTGAGTGTTACACATTCTAGTAAATAGGTAAGCAGCACAAACACCCTACAACCGCATGTAAAGATCTCAGTTGTGGTGCATTTGTCAGCAAAAATGGGGATAAAGCAGGTGGTGAGGAGGCATTGCATCACTTCCTCACCATCTTTGAGTAGCCTCTGCAATGTGATCCAAACATGGACAGGGCTTCAGAGGCAAAGGAGATTTAGACACATGTCCAAATCCACCCTAGTAAAATATACTCTTAAGGTACATAATCTGTATTTATATCTGTCCATTTATCATTGATATGCAAAAAAAATTGTTGAAAGAAGACCCATAGCACTTAATAGAAGACCTGGGGTGCAGGTACTGGGTACTAGGGTCTAGCAAGGCCCCTGAGGGTAGCTCAGTTTGCACCTTACATAGGCAAGCAGTTTTCCTGTTTAATAAAGCAGTGATTGTTCATTGCAATCTCTCTTACCTTGGTCAATGCTCTTTGAATAGACCAGAGTAGAAAACTGTAGTCTCTAGGTGCTTTATCCTGTTTGATTTTCTAATGTTAGTCATCTAACAAGGATTCCAACTGCATCTGACATACTGTGGAAGACAAAGCATGAAAACACAATACAACATAAAAAAAATCATAATAATTTAAAGGTTAAAATGAAGATAGGAATCAACACATGCTTTGCCAAGAACTAAAATACAACAGTTTCCTATTGCTCACTTTCAATAGTTAACTGTGACTATAAAATATACAGTTACAGTTCTGATATCAACATAAATACACCGTGATATGTCTTCATGTTTTACTTTATTTCCCATATTTACAAGATTCAATAAAGCAAGACAAATCTAAGCTATGGCTAACAGCAAAAGAGTAGACAAAATAGATGTGAAATACATTGCCTCCAATCTTCTTGTCTGCTGTGACTATTCCTGTAATCTATATTTGTGTTTAATACAATGTAGTCAGTTCAAAGAAATGGACGTAAAACAAACCTTTACTTTGGCGATTTACGGCAAAGAGACAAGTTTGCTTCTACCCTACCGCTTCCCAGCATACTTACCTTTTCTTTACTTTTTCACCACTGTGTGCGCATGTGACAGTGCTGGGCTGAGGACTCCATACCCATGTTAAACAAATTATTTTGGCAACTTATACCTTGCATTCTATACATTAAGGTGAAAAACCTCTTGTAGTGCATCGCCCCCCAGACCCCCCATTTTCTTACCTGAGCCAGATCGTTCCCACGCCAGAGACGAGCCTAGCAGCTCCAGGTGTTGATTGGATAGATTGATAGCAGGGTAGCCATCGGCTCCCGCTGCTGTCAATCAAGTCCAGTGACACGGGAGCCGAGGGGCCGGGCCGAGTCTTGTTGTCTGTGTCAATGGACGCAGCAACAGGACACTGGAGCGCGTCCGCACAAGTGACCCCAGGGAGAGCACTTCCCTGAGGGGCCACTCGAGAGGAGCCAGGAGCACCGCCGAGGGACCCCAGAAACGGAGGATTGGGGCCATTCTGTGCAAAACACTTGCACAGAGGAGGTAAGTATAACATGTTTGTTATTTTAAGGGAAAAGAAAGCAAACGTTTAGTATCACTTTAACTCCTTCCCAGTGGCTGCTAGTGGTCCTTTAAATGGGCAGTAATGCTTGGAGGTAAAGAGGCTTCCTGATCATATGACCACTGTAATTGGCTCTCACAGTGGTCACATGATTGGGAGCTTGTTACATTTAAATAGTGGTGTCAGGCTAGGGTTAGCATTCGTCACCATTGTTAGGTTGTCTGTCTCAGGAAAATAGGCATGCCTGTATTCACTCCTGGGAGCTGGGTACCATAGTGCATTGCAGTGCACAGACTCCAACTTAAAGTGTTAGGTCACCTTTACAGAGAATCTATAGAGACCCCCACCCCACACACCCCACTGGTCCCCACTGTACTTACCTCCTACGATCCTGAGCTGTCAAGGTTTCTGCAAGCCTCCTCAATGATCGAGGGATTTAAAATTCCTGCTACTTCCTCTTCTCTCCACCCAGCACTGCCAGTATGGACCAAATAGATTCTAATTGGTTAGCACCATCAAATGGACAGAACTACACACAGTACAATGGTTGTACAACAACGGTTGTAAAACCAGCTTGTTGTATGATCATCTGACCGTTAGTACGCGCAATTAGAACAGCCGTCGTACAACAGTTGTACAACTGAAGTTGGGATGAGCAGACTAGAAAACTTTGGTTGTACAGCAAGCAGTTGTATGACCGTTGTACCGTGTGTACAGAGAAGTTGGTCCAACAAAGTTGTACGTGCAAAACAGGCATGCTCAGAAATCAGAAAGGCCCAGAATTGTCGTTCTGGGAAAACTATGTTCCTAATTCACAAATTACATGCACCTGAACTTCCTCATTATACGCTCATAGCACATCACCACGTTAGACTTGGTTGTACAATCACTTAGTTCATGCCAGTACGCGAGACACAACAGCCAACATCCAACTTGGTCCAAAGTTGGACGTTTGGTTGTACAACCGTTGTACCCATGTGTACAAGGCTTTACACTTCAAGGCATATTGCGCAATTGCCAATCAAATATATTCCAACTATGCCATTTTGAATTGACACTTGCACAGCATGCCTTGAATTGGAGGCTGTGCAGTGCAATGTGTGCACCATGCTGCCCAATTCCCTTGGATTATGGCAAGGGGGAGCTATGAAGTCAGACACCACAAGGAATCTATGAGTTACTTGCTCTTGACTTTACCCCTGAACTTTGGCCATTACTTAATCCTAACCCCTGAACTCTGTGTGTTACTTACTAATGCCCCCTGACCTCTCTGTGTTACTTAACCCAGACCTCTAAACTCTGTGCGCTATTTATAACTGACCCCTGCACTCTGGGTGTTACTTACTCCTGTACTCTCTTTGTTGCCTAATCCTGACCCCCTGAACTATGTGAATGACTTACTCCTGTCTCCTGAATTATGGGAGTTATCTACTAATGTCTCATGACCTCTGTGTGTCACTTAATCCTGACCCTTGCACTCTGGGCATTACTTGACCCATAAACTCTGTACACTACTCAATCCTGACCCGTAAACTCTCTGTCTTACTTAATCCTGACCCATGCACTCTTTGTGTTATTTACTCCTGAACTCTGTGCTTTACCTAATCCTAACCCCTGAAACCTATACTTTGCACGCTTTTGGCGTAAAGCAGCATAGGCTCAGGTTATATTTACTATACCCTTTAACCCCTGCCTGCTTTTACTGTAATTTAGCCACACCCAAAATGCATAGCTGCATACTGCATCATTTCCCTTCTTATGGTGCCTAAGGTATTTTTGTCTTTATATCTTCACTGCTTCTTGTCCCAAAAAATGTGACCAGTTGTTTCAGCATGTTAAAGATGGTAGTGGGATTTTGTGGGTGAGGTTACAAATGAGGATGTGGTTTTGGGGCATGACCATCATTTTGAAAATTTTATGTCAGGCTGGTGTGTAGACATACAGCTTATCTAAAAGTCTGCTAATAGGAGGAAGAAGAAGGAATGGAACTTTGGAACTAAGTAATATCAGCAAAAGTAATGCACTCAGGAGGACTCTCACAGCCCATTACCCCAAGAAGAGTTCTATTTTTATATTTTAAACTACTACTACTATACTGCTACTACTAATAATAAAAATAATATTAATAATATCAACAATAACAACAATAATGTGACATACATCCTGATGATTCATATGTGAGCTTTAGTGGTAGGTGAAATTTGCTAAGCAAGGTGCATGGAATGCAAATGCCTCATATGACTGAATTGAGGGTGTGAGCCAAACACAGTGAATTCTGATAAGTGGCTATGCACAGCCAATTTCCTGCCGCATCAAGGACAGGTGAGTATAAAACTGTGAGGAGTTGCTGGGTTGGGAGGTTAGCCAAAACTTGTCATGTATGGCAGAAGCATATTCTCTAATGATCCAGCTGTTCAAAGATAATTTGGCATAAATATGCACACTTTTATTCTGTGAACGAGCTGGTTAATAAATATTACAGGCATCTTCCAGTGCCATTCTTATCTAAGGATCGTTGGCATAGTCAAATGACTGCCGTATTGTCTATAGGTTAGCTTTGTAGGCCCACTGCCTATCTATGTACACTATATTGTAAAAAGTATTGGGACACTTGCCTTTACACCCACATGAATTTTAATGGCATCCCAGTCTTAATCCGTAGAGTTCAATATTGAGTTGGCCCACTCTTTGCAGCTATAACAGCTTCAACTCTCCTGGGAAGGCTATGGGAATGTTTGACCATTCTTCCTGAAGAGCATTTGTGAGGTCAGGCACTGATGTTGGACGAGAAGGCTTGGCTTGCAGTCTCCGATCAAATTCATCCCAAAGGTGTTCTATCGGATTGGATTGGATCGGATTCCACTCCAAACTCACTCAACCATGTCTTTATAGACCTTGCTTTGTGCACTGGTCCAAATCACTTGGTGGAGGGTGGATTATGGTGTGCGGTTGCTTTTCAGGGGGTTGGGTTTGGCCCCTTATTTCCAGTGAAGGGAACTCTTAAGGTGTCAGCATACCAAGACATTTTGGACAATTTCATGCTCCCAACTTTGTGGGAACAGTTTGGGGATGGCCCCTTCCTTTTTCAACATGACTGTGCACCAGTGCACAAAGCAAGGCCCATAAAGACATGGATGAGCAAGTTTGGCGTGGAGGAACTTGACTGGCCTGCAAAGAGTCCTGACCTCAACCCCATAGAACACCTTTGGGATGAATTAGAGTGAAGACTGTGAGACAGGCCTTCTCGTCCAACATCAGATCCTGGCCTCACAAATGCGCTTCTGGAAGAATGGTCAAACATTCCCATAGACACACTCCTAAACCCTTCCCAGAAGAGTTGAAGCTTTTATAGCTGCAAAGGGTGGGCACCTTAATATTGAACACTAGGGACTAATGCCTCATACATACAATGCAAATTTCAGATGACCGAATGTCTGTTTTTTGCTGAATGCTTGTCTCGTATTGAAAGTGAAGAGCGTACTAACAATACGAAAATTTTCGTATGACCGAATTCAACATCAGAATTGACGTAATGTGTTGAATAGTTTTGTATGTATTTTTCCATTTCTGAGCATGCGTAGTCACGATCGTACGATTTTTTTCGTACGAAAACCGTACTGGTGATACGAAAATCGGAAGTTCAGTTGCTAGTCTGCACAACCAGCTTTTGTCTTACGAAAAAACAAAATCAGCTGTTGAAAGGAGCAAACTAACGGCAAGAATTTTGGATGATCGGCTGTCAAACGAAAATTCCCATCCGAAATTCGCATTAAGACTGGGATGCCATTAAAGTTCATGTGTGTGTAAAATCAGGCATCCCAATACTTCTGACAATATAGTGTATCCTTCTATCTATCTATCTATCTATCTATCTATCTATCTATCTATCTATCTATCTTTATTTTTAATGTAAAAAAACCTGTTATATCTACTCAATTTTAAATGTTACCCAAAAATACTTGAATGAAATGCTTTTTTAGTTTTACACTCCTAGAATTCCCTGTATGCTAGCTGATATTTCAAATACAGTGGAAATGCTTAAAATGAGGGGGGGGGGGGAAGTACTAATACTAAGGAATGTGTCTGGATGTGAGTCTGTGACAAAAGGAGTTAATTGAAGGCTCTGGAAGTGTTGTCACACCCTTCAGGTTAAATCAGCTATATAGCGCAGGGATGATATTAGAACAAAGTATTGTCTGCACAAGAAAGAAATCATTTTGCAGTTAGATAGTGTCAGTTATAACTTGAAAACGCTTTTCTTTATTAGCTATTTACCGGTGTTCAGTCAAACAATGTTAGTGCAGTTTTATATATACTATCTCTGTCTAAATTATTTTCAAATCAAGATTTTTGAAAACTAGGTATAAAAGTCTTTCAAATAAAATGTGTTTCTTTTTCATTCTTAAACAAATAATGGAATAACTAACCAGTTTCTGTATGAATCTGCCTCACACATAACCTTTCATTTAATTGTTCTATTCAAACTTCAGTCTGTAGAATGTCTCCATAAACAAAATGGCAGTTGAGTGTTAACACTGCAGAGTAATTGAGGCCTGGAGGCAATGCAATGTGTTGTATGCCATTTTGTAACATAATGGTGCCATTATGTCATATAAAAATAAAGACGGTAAATTAACTTTGTCAATAAAATACTGTTGATCATTAAGTTTTCAATGGCACAACTGTTTTTTCTTCAGCTACTAAATTCCTCTACACAATTGTACATTTATTTTCAGTATATGGAATACATTTTCTAAGCATTTTGCCATTTCATATTAATACCTTGGCAAGTTAAAGGGGTTTTATGTTACACAAGAATAGCGAAGTAATCAGAGAGATTCAGAACGGCTGTAATTTAAATACTGCTTTATTAGCCAATAATGTATAGTTTTAAAATAACTTTGGGGCTTTTGCAAACTGTTAGTGCTCTGTAACTCAACCCGAAACAAAAGCTTATACAGCAGTGCAAGATTCTGAATGTAAACTCCGGATTATGAGTGCGAATAGACTTTTTAAGTACAAGGCAGGATACAACAAATACAGCTTACTGGATTCTTTTCAAGTTACAGGTTAGTAAAGCTTTCTTGTAAAAAGTATTTTATAGAATGTTTAACAAGACAACGCTTACTTGTAAAAGAAATAATTAGCAGAAGCAAAATTACTTTTTTTATTTGTAAATCGAAGGCTCAAACCAGCAGACATATATACTTTTATCATTATTAAGTTCCCCTAAATAGTCAAATGGAAGCCAAAGACCCAACAAAAAATGAAGAGGTTATTTACTAAAAGTAAAGTACAAACAAGACTAGGTTGACCAGGGGAAATCTCTATGGCACAGTATTTTATATATATATATATTAAAACATCAGAAAAAAATATTAAAAGCATTTACTCATAATCGGATTTAAAGTCCACAATATCATTTATCTACAATTAGTTGTCAGCGTGTAGCAATCCCGACATGTTTCACCGATTTGTAGGCTTCTTCAGGAGATATATGCTACCACATCAATCAATTGTAAATAAAGAGAACCAATTGCAATCGAAGGATTCAAATTCAGAATAGACTCAGCAGGGGGAGACCCTCGCCCAGGGAAGGAGAAGGTATGTGAGTGGCTGCAGGAGGGGTATGTAAGACAAGTAATAACTTAATTCTTCAAATGGAGGCTTAGGCACAGGTATGCAAGATATTAGCAAACCACATAATATCAAAGAGGGGTTGCATCAGAGGTTTCAGGCAGGCCATCACATCACCTTTTAAGCTGGTATTTTCTGCAAGATACACCACACAGCTCCCTGCTGGGAACACTTAACTACAGCTTGGAGGCACCAGTCCAATTTGGGCACTCTCTGCCTATGGTGGGGGTAGTGCTGGCAATTTGATATCGCTATACTTTGGTTGGGATGTAGCCATGAAGGTAACATGTCTGTCTATATACTGTATGTAGTCCCCTTACATATATCTTTGAAGTTTCTCTTCTGTTCATTATGTTATATTTTACTTTATTTATTTCAGGTACTTATGTCAGTTTATGCATATTTCTTTCTTTCTACCGCTTTATTTGAAGAATGAAAGAAAATTCCATCCTGTAAATACTCTTTTAGAAACTCTCTTTTATATCCTTTCCTCCCTTTGTTTGTCCTGTGCACCCACCCATCGGCTGGGTAAGGGGAACTTGGTGGGAGCAAAATTTGTACCCTGGCTGGTGTGTCTTTACGCCTGTTGATCAGAGTATATGTGCCAGGTGGGTGTCATATGAATATTTTTTATTTTGGAACTAAGTCCAGATAGATTTATAATTTGTTGATGTTAATGTTTGTAAATTTGCTTTCAGATGGAACACTGTCTTTGTATGTATTGGACATGAAAATAGCTTCATCAAATGTCCTGAGGAAGCAAAATAAATTTGTGAAATACGCTGACAGAAGCTGATATGTCTAGTTTGTATTACTATACCTAAGCTAGTTGGAATTCATTTTTTAATATTGGATTTTATATTTTGTATGAATAAAAACTATGTTTTTATTGAATTTGGTGTAATGTTTTGAAAATAACACTGGTAAGGTATATTTAAAGCCCCATATTTGTTTTTGGTGGATTATTTGTTGATTACGCAATTTCTCTTCACCTCAGTTTATTCACAATACACCTAGCAGCACTAGGAGTGAGACTGCCATATTGGAGACTATGACTTCCCCCCATGATGTTCACATCCAGGGGAAAAGACAGTACAACTTCCAACTGTATAATATTGCCCCTAGGGCTCACATATTTAACATTGAGGGAGGACATCACGGTCACCTGAAATTCCAGGTGAGACCTCACAGCATAAAAGAGGTCAGTATGCATTTAATAGATCCACATGGCTGAAAGTGAAAATCCTGAATCCTCTCTCCTCCAATGTTCCAGGATAATGGATGTTGTAGACATTCTCCCTATCAGAGCAAATACAAAAGCAACTCCAATGGTGCAATACTATTTTATTAAACCATTTATTATAAAACACATGTAGCCAGGTGCCCTGCTGGCTGTGTGGTCCTTCGTTCACCCCCTTCCCCTCACAGCTGTAAGCAGTAATGGAGTGATGCAAAAGTGGGCTTCTCTCATCTGCCTATTCTTCTCTACCCCCCACCCAGAGCACTGCAGTGGCCATGAACTTGATGATGCATCGAAGGGGGTCCAAGAAGGGGGCAGCTTAGTAGATGAATACAATATGTAGTCCTTGAAGGAGCGCTGTTCCATGGAGTTGAGTAGGCTGTGATCATCATCACCCACAATTCCCTACAAACAAAGGAGGGGAGAGTGAATTTTTTCTGGGTAAAGGTCTAAGCAGTGCAGTGTGGGGAACCAGAGGGTGTGAACCTATTGCCTGTGGAGTCTGTGCATGGAAAAAGGGGGACTGAGCCTGTGTGGAGAATGGGGGTGCCATTACTGTGTTATGCATGCCTAGAGAGCTGGAGGACTGAGCCACTAAAAGGTTGTTTACTGTGTGGGGACCGGAGTTGGGGGGACCTGCTGCCGTGTGTGTGCCTACAGTAGGAGAGAACCTGTGAAAGGTGGGACTGAAAGTGAAACCAAAGGGTGTGGGGGTGGACCAAAAAAACTGATACACCTAAAAGTGACAATCTTTTGCAGAAGGTCTTATTTATTTATAGAGTATCTCATGTTTTCTTTACAGGGGTAAATGATAAAATCCTATTTTATACAGTATACTGAATATCAGACAAACATTGAAATATGTACAAAGGATCTATATTACCTGACAAAATATTTGTATTTTGTCTATCCAGTCCTAAGATTTACTCAGCAGCAGGAAACACTTACAAGTACTGTTCCTCCCACCGCTTGTGTATTTTATATCTGCCTGGAGTTTAGTTTTAAAGCAGAACTAAACTGTATCTGAGCACCACAAACTGAAATACTATTTAATTCATTTTCAATATTCAAAGCAAACTCATCCGTCCATCCATGTCTCAATGTTTTATTTTGTGGAGAAATCAGTTTGAAAAACAACACCCTAGCATTTCTAGTCATCTTGAGGAAGGGCACATGATCCATGTAGCATTTACTTTCTGGACGCATGCAAACAAGAGGGTGCGTGTAGCTGAGAAAAACCCTCCGAGGGGGGCACTGTGACCTGCCCTGCACACATGGATGGTTGTCCCTTGGAATGATCGGTGTGGCGGGAGGGGCAGCTGTAAGCACCGATTTCCCTGCGTGACAGCCGCTTCTCCTCCTATCCCTCCCGTTGATATTAGTGCTTACAGCTGACCCTCCCGAAGCACGATCCTCCCAAGCTTTTCTCTGTGTCCTCCTCCCAATCTCCTCCTCTGCTCCTCATGTTCTCTCCCAGCCGCTGTGTCCTCCTTCTCCGCTCCCCCCTTCTCCTCCTTCTCTGCTCCCTCGTTCTCCTCCAGCCTGCTGTGTCCTCCTCTTCCTCCACCCCCTGTTCTCCTCTGGCCCACTGTGTCCTCCTCCTTCACCCCCTTCCCCCTTGGCCCACTGTGTCCTCCTCCTCCTCTGCCCCCCCTCACCCCCCCTCCTTCCTCTCCTCTCCCGCCGGCTTATGGGGTGATGTGCCAGGATGGAGAGCTTGAGGAAGGGGCCGGTAAATATGAAATTTACCAATCCCTTCCTTGTCTGAATTGGACATTGAGAGCGTTCGTTACCAATCACACCTGTGTCCTGTAATAACCAAGCAGAGTAACCTGTGTATTACTCTGCTTCAGTTTATGAATGAACAGGAGCCGCTGTCTCCTGTCCATTCATCTTCAATGCTGAGGCTGCAGAGAAAGGGACTGGGCAATCTGTGTCCTCAGTCCCTTTCCCTGGCTCAAAGGGGAGATGTCAGGGGTCTGTTTAGACCCCTGATATCTCACTAAAGACCATCGACAAGGCTGATAAAAAAAATTGCAAAAAGTATTAAGAAATTAAATTGTAAAATAATTATAAAAAATATAATTGTAAAAAAAAAAAAAAAAACTACTGACTCCCCCCCCCCCCCCTCCACTCTACTGGTACTGTCCACTGCCCCAACCCTCCCCCCCCCAAATAAATGAAAAACAAATTAAATTGTAGAAAAAATACATAGGAATAAAAAACTTACACCATCCATTGCTCTACTGACACCAACTTCTGCCCTGCTGACACCGTTCACTGCCTCATACCCCCCACCCCCACCCCCTTTTCCAGAAGCACTGTGAAAAAAATATTTAAAGAAATATCTAAAAAAATAAACAACAAAATTGTAAAAAAAAATAGATAATAAGATAATAAAAATAAAAAAAAACTACTGACACCGTCGACTGCCCTACTGAAACTGTCCAACCCCCCCCCAACAAATCACTGTAAAAA
The DNA here is from genome assembly GCA_018402905.1 of Glandirana rugosa. Taxonomy (NCBI): domain Eukaryota; kingdom Metazoa; phylum Chordata; class Amphibia; order Anura; family Ranidae; genus Glandirana; species Glandirana rugosa. Next base: position 969,294 of record BLSH010119795.1, read on the forward strand.
AAAAAATAATACAAAAATGAATTGCAAAAATTAATTAAAAAAATAAAATTGTAAAAAATAATAAAAATAAAAAAAATTCTCACACTGTCCATTGCTCTACTGATACCATCCACTGCCCTAGTGACACCATCCCCTCGCTGCCAAAAAGCATTTTGAAAAAAAAAATACAAAAAAATTAAGTTGTAAAAAAATAATAAAAAATAAATAAATAAAGATAAAGAACTACTGACAACATCCACTGCCCTACTGACACATTCCAGGACATATTAGCCACCACTGTACACTCCGCACTCCTCACCTGCACATACTACCCACCTACATACAATCTGCACTCCTCACCTGCATATATTACCCATCACCATACACTCCCTACCCGTCTCCCTGCACATACTACCCACCTCGATACACTCTGCCAGGACCGATCCTGGGCGGGTGTGTGGGGTGCACCGCACCCAAGCGCCGCAGGGGGGGGCCCCAAAGTGCCAGAGTGCTCCTCTCTCTCGGGGCCGGCACTAGCAATAGGAAAGGTAGGTGCTGGTGCCTTAGTGGCTGTGAAGGAAAGGGAACTTCCTGTCATTTTGCACAGTGCAGGGTGAAATGGCTGGAGGGAGGATTTTGCTCCCCCCTTTCTCCAGCTGCCGGACTGGACCTTCTCTGGCTACCAGCCAGGCTCTTGTTGTGTGGGCGGTATGAGCTTTGGAGATCCTGCTCGCCTCAACCACCTGCCGTCTGCCCACTCAAATGTTTGAACCCCCTGCCACAAGCCCACAACTCTGATACCCCTGCCGCCAGCCCAGCCACCCGTCGACACTCGGAGGGCGATGTTAGCCGACCAGGAGCAAGTGTGTGCTGAGGTGAGCTAATTGGCAGAGCACTAGGTGAATGGGGCTGTAGGAGGCTGGAAGTGAGGAAGGGGTTAATATTGCCGTGTCTACGGATGCAGGTGGGGATGGGGGAGTCAGTGAAAGTTACTCCCTCCCCATCCCCCACCTTGCATTGTCCTCATGGCAGTGATATTTTAACCCATCTTCCCCTTCTGTATTTGTGGTAATGCCACTATTATTAACCTCCTCTCCCCACATTGGTAGTCATGGAAGGGGTTACATTTCAATGCCACTGATCACCAATGTGGGGGAGGGGGTTAAGAATACTGACACCTGTGCTGGGGGTTATTAATGAATCCACAGGCATCAATGCTGGGAGTTATTAATGCATCCTCTGATATCAATTCTGGGGGTCTTCAATGGTTCCTCTGACACCAATGCTGGTGGTCTTTAATGGTTCCTCTGACATCAATGCTGGAGGTTTTAATGTGTCCTCTGACATCAATACTGGGGGGGTCTTTAATGCGTCCTCTAACATCAATGCAGGGGGTTTTAATGCGTCCTCTGACATCAGTCCTGGGGGTCTTTAATGCATCATCTGACATCAATGCTGGAGGTTTTAATGTGTCCTCTGACATCAATGCTGGGGGTCTTTAATGTGTCTTCTGACATCAATGAGGGGGGTTTAATGCGTCCTCTGACATCAGTCCTGGGGGGGCTTTAATGCATCCTCTGACATCAATGCTGGGGGTTTTAATGCTTCCTTTGACATCAATGTTGGGGGTCTTTAATGCATCCTTGACATCAATGCTGGGGGTTTTAATGCGTCCTCTACCATCAATGCTGGGGGTTTAATGCTTCCTTTGACATCAATGCTGGGCGTCTTTAATGCATCCTCTGACATCAATGCTGGGGGTTTTAATGCATCCTCTGACAACATTGCTGGGGGTCTTTAATGCATCCTCTGATATCAATGCTGGTGGCCTTTAATGCGTCCTCTGACATCAATGCTGGGGGTCTTTAATTTGTCCTATGATATCAATGCTGGGGGTTTTAATGCATCCCCTGACATCAGTGCTGGGGGTCTTTAATGCATCCTCTGACATCAATACTGGGGGTTTTAATGCGTCCTCTAACATCAATGCTGGGAGTTTTAATATATCCTCTGACATCAATGCTGGGGCTCTTTAATGCATCCCATTGTGAGGGCGCCAAAAATATTTGTGCCCCCAGGCGTCTGTGACCCTAGGATCGGCCCTGCACTCTGCACATAATACCCACCTACATACACTCCGCACTCCTCTCCTGCACATTCTACCCACCACCATACACTCCGCACTCCTCTCCTGCACATACTACCCACCGCCATACACTCCGCACTCCCTTCCTGCACATGCTACCCACCTCCATACACTCTGCACTCCCCTCCTGCACATACTACCCACCTCCATACACTCCGCACTCCTCTTTTGCACATACTACCCACTCCCATACACTCCATACCCCTCTCCCTGCACATAGTACCCACCTCAATACACTCCACACTCCTCTTCTGCACATATTACCCACCACCAAACACACCCCACTCCTCTCCTGCACATATTACCCACCGCCATACACTCCGCACTGTACATTCCCTATTTAACATTACTGCATTCTGCAAGTAATTTCAGACTCTATTAAACCACACCCCATTTAGCCACGCCCAATATTTAGTGCAATTTAAGCCACACCCATTGTTTTTCCTGTGCCTAGGGTTCAGTTTTTTATCTTGCACATGGGCCCACTCATTTCATGATATGCCCCCCCCCAGATGAAATAAAAAAATACCCATAAAGACTCCTGAGGTGTATGATGCCATTTTGGTCTAGACCAGAAACCAGAAAGCAACATAAGAAATGTAAAAAAAGAAAGTTTTTTTTTTAATTCTTTATTTATAGTTTTGTAGTCATATACAGAATGCTTAATCAGTTCAAAACACAATTGCAAGGCAAGCAAGAGACAAAAATAAATTCTGAGAAGAAGTAGGGAAGTAAGAACATCAAAAGATCCATAATACCAGATGATGGTAATATATTATTCACTTATCAGTCTACTTCTTGTGATAATGTCTAATCAGCAAGTGGCAAGCATTTATTGTAAGTAGGAAGTATGAACATTTTATACTAAGGGAATAAGGGAGAGAAAATTATACCCTAACAAAAAGAATGAAAAAAATTAAGGAAAAAGAGGGAGGAATGTGGAAAAGGGGGGAGTGCAAAGGGGGAAAAGGTAGGGGTATGGGGATGCTGTGCTAAGTCCCCCATAACAAACACCTGACTTCAAAAGTGCTGGAGGGATTTACTTACTATCAAGACAGTAGACAGTAGAGTTTGGTAATCTGTGTGAGGGTGGGTCCTACTCACCCTGTAGATGGGGACTACACCAGCTTGTGAGACTGGGCCCCCGCTAAAGGGGACCATTCTGTGCATGCACTCACTAATGCCTAGGACGAGGCAGGAACCTGTGAGAATCAGCATTAGGATGGTAACCTGTGAACCATCCACCTTGCACAATAGCGCATAAGCTTGAGGCTCTTCACTTTGAGACACTCTTCCGGTGACATTGTACACCTTATCTTCCTGAATGCAGCATTTTGAGGGGGATATCACAAAGCCCATGTCTCATTCCACCAGCCAGCTACTTTGCCACCTCTCTCCCAGTGGAATAACAGAGATTCCGTTGTGCACCAAGCACAGAGCTCTAAACGTGCACAAGTTAAATGCTTACACTCCTGTGAATGCTTCTAGGTCTGTGGGGTCTCTGTGCCATGGATTCGGTCCCAGATACTGTGGGACACCGACCACTGGGGAGGGAGTCAGAGTACTGACCTCCTCGCTAATCAGAGGACCCATCACTTATGCCCATTACCACTTTCCTGCTGGCTGCTATAGCATTCCCATCAGTCTTGGTTACTCATAGCAATGCTTTGTGTGAAGGGTTACAATACCTGAAAATACCAGAGCAAAACTGGCTCCAAATTCAAAAGATTTATTATTGCATATATATATGGGGAACACTCAATACATTAAGTGATGCATTTCTAGAGTGTTCCAACTTGCACTTTTCAGGCTTCAGTTTTTATACTGTTTTCATCGTTAACACACCCAAATCTTCATTTCTGCTTATCTCTGTCTTCCATTCTGCTATGACGTACAAACGTGACTTGACAATCACCGTAGCTTAACATACAAGTTGCTTATGAAGTGCACTATATTATCTCAAACTGCTAACACCCAAATCGTTATCTCTAAACCATTAGTTCGTCATGTTCGTGACTAAAATATGATTTTGTCATCATACAATGCTGACAGTGAAAAACAGAACTTGTTATTCAGCTCTTGTTTGATGACCAGAGCAAAAGAGAATACTTAATTAATACAAACAGAAATATATATATATATATAGTGATACAGCATGATCATAAAATTCCCTATACACATGTTCTACATCTTCCACTATACAATTAACCTGTTCATAGCGGTTCTCTTACTTTCCCTCTTCATCCCCATGCTTGTGTACAGGCCCTGTTCCTTTGATACACCATATTTATACCTTAATACACCCCTTTCAATGACTTCAGACCAGGCTTTCAACAGTTAACAAGACTTTACTGAACATTTCAATGGCACAGTTCATAGCACAGCACGCATAAGACATAGTCCATCCCTAACTACCTAATATTGGCTGCCCAGTTTATACCTTGCCCAAAAGGTAGAAAGTCCTTCCCATCAGTCCATTAATAGTGGTTTCTTGGCTTTAGGTGAGATCCCATGTCATAAAATCATACACTGACGCGTTTCAGGCTCGAGCCCATTCTCAAAGGCTATAACCCTTTGAGAATGGGCTCGAGCCCGAAAAGCATCAGGGTATGATTTTATGATTTTATACACTTTGTAAGGTCCGTTTTCTGTGGTTAGCAAACGCTACCATTTTATTTCTATATATGTTTGCTATGAACTTTATGGGATTTTAAACTTTGATTAAAATACATTTTTACTCTATGAAAATTTTTCCTTTATTTAATGGGAAAATGGTGCTGATACATGTTAGATCCACACATCCCCATATACCAATCGAGAATATACAAGTGGGATTTATCCATTTATGCTGGGAAGATCTGTTCTTCAGTGATCCAGTTGACCTGACATGTGCAATACTTACAAACATCTGGTGAGTTGCTAGGACAGATGGTGGTTGGATAAGTCATTGTGGTGTTCTTTTTAAGCACTGGTGTGATCCAGTTGATGTGATATGTCCTATATTAACAAACACCTGGTGAGTTGCTAGCACACATGGTGGTTGGATAAGTCGTCTGGGTGTTTTCTTTAAGCACTGGTGTACACCTATATGGGTGATGGTTCTTTCACTATCCTGCTCTATGTAGAGTATGGGCATACTGCACTATTATTTTCTTTTATATATTTTTTTGGATTACCACAACGCTATGGTGTGAGGAGACGGCTATCAGAAGGCCTCATGCACTTCTGCTGTCCTCTTAGGTGAGGCAGCATTTGGATCTGGTGAGTTGCCACCTTGACCATTGCATGTACACTTTTATGTTGTGAACTATATATGCAGAGTCTGGACGTTCTGTTTGGAATAAACTATATACTGTATATACATTAGAGAACTTTGGACTGTTAACAGTTATTTTGGTACTTTTTTAGTACCCTGTTTTATAGTTTTTTTGTCACCCTTTGAATGCTGCACATTTTTTAAGATAAAGACAAGATTTGCATATCCTTTCTTCAAACCCTGGTGGAAACTGAATATGCACTAAAGGCACATACACACAATGCAAATTTTGGATGGGAATTTTTGTTCGACGGCCTGTCGTCTGAAATTCTTACCGTTAGTATGCTCCTTTCGACAGCCGCTTTTTGATTTTTTGTCAGACAAAAGCGCAGACTTGTAAATTTTTGTCGCAATGCCTGATTTTTGTTTCGAGACTACGCATGCTCAGAAACGGAAAAAAGATGCAAAAATATTCAAAATATTACATCACTTCTGACGTTGAGTTTGGTCGTACGAAAATTTTTGTATTGTCAATACACTCTTCACTTTCGACATGAGACAAGCATCCAACAAAAAACTGACGTTCTGTCATGTGATAATCGGATTGTGTGTATGAGGCTTTACACCGGGGTCTTACAAAAAGACATGAGGTGATAAAAGACAGGTCATCTGTCCTGTTTAAACAATTGAAGTCTGTAGCCTATCTCTGGGTGATTATAAAAGTACCAGGAAAGGTGATGAGACAACCAGAGGAGACCCCCAAGGAGTATCTCTGAGGGGTTGATTTACTAAAACTGGCCAGTGTAAAATCTGGTGCAGCTCTGCATAGATACAAATGAGCTTCCAGGTTTTTGTCAAAGCTTAACCACTTCAGCCCCGGAAGGATTTCACACTTTAGGACCAGAGCACTTTTTGCGATTCGGCACTGCGCTGTTTTAACTGACAATTGCGCGGTTGTGCGGCGTCATACCCAAACAAAATTTGCGTCCTTTTTTTCCCACACATAGAGCTTTCTTTTGGCGGTATTTGATCACCGCTGCGTCATTTCTGATCGCCTCCATAAACAAAAGAAGAGCGACAATTTTGCGAAAAAACCCAAATTTCTTACTTTTTGCTAAAATCCAAAAAAAAAATATAAAAAAACATTTTTTTCAACGGTTTTGGCCGATTTACATTCTTCCTCATATTTGTGATAAAAAAAATCGCAATCGGCGTTTATTGATTGGTTTGCACAAAAGTTGCCGCGTTTACGGATGATGAGAATTAATTTCCGGGGTTTTATTTATTTATTTTTTTACTAGTAATGGCGGTGATCTGCAATTTTTAGCGGTATTGCAATATTGCAGTGGACATGTCGGACCGTTTTGACACTTTTTTGGGACCATTGGCATTTATACAGCGATCGGTGCTATAAAAATGCACTGATTACTGTGTAAATGCCATTGGCAGTGAAGGGGTTAACCTGCAGGGGGCGCTCTAAGGGTTAACTGTGTTCCCTGGGCGTGTTCTAACTGTGTGTGGGCTGCCCTGGCAGAGGAAGAGGAGTGATCACAGCTTCCATGTAGAGGAAGGCTGTGATCACAGTCCTTCCCCCCTCACAGAACGGAGATCCGTGTTTACATACACGGACCTCCGTTCTTTAACTCCAGGGGGGCATCGCGGGTAGCCGGCGGAGATCGAGTCCACCCCACCCGCTCCCTGGCCCCCACGGAACACAGAGCTGTTAAAGTGACACACAGACTTTAAAGAATTGTGCAGAACAGATGTGCACTGATTCCCGGTTTCATTTAAAGTGACACACAGACTTTAAAGAATTGTGGAGAACAGATGTGCACTGATTCACGGTTTCATTTAAAGTGACACACAGACTTTAAAGAATTGTGCAGAACAGATGTGCACTGATTCACGGTTTCATTTAAAGTGACACACAGACTTTCAATAATTGTGCAGAACAGATGTGCACTGATTCACGGTTTCATTTAAAGTGACACACAGACTTTAAATAAGTTTGCATAACAGATGTTCACTTATTCCCAGTTTAATTTAAAGTGACACACACATTTTGCAGAACAGTGATATGGGTACTCCCGGCTTATTTATACTTTTTTGACACAGTTTGAAGATGATTTTAGAACAGTTCTATGGCCTTATCAGGACCTTCCAGGATCTCCAGACGTTTTCCTTCCTTTACACCCATTCCCACCCTGTTCACTGGATGTTTCTTTACCCCTGTCCCTTTATTGAAATTTATAAAAATTTTTTTATTTTTGTATTTTTTACGTTTTTACCTCTAGTAGAAGTTTTACCAGACTTTGCCATCTCCGGTATCTTGACAAGATTTTAGTAGAAGTTTGACACAGTTTTTTCATATTTATTCGGCCCTCATGGGTATAGTGACAAGACGTTTTACACACACAGTGAAATTTAATTTGACCCTTATTCACTTGTAGACAATACGTTTGAATAAAT
>BLSH010119795.1:981210-1008497 GCA_018402905.1 Glandirana rugosa
GTGTGTCACTTTAAATGAAACCGTGAATCAGTGCACATCTGTTCTTCACACAGAACAGATGTTCTGCACCAGAACAGATGTTATTCACACAGCACATCTGTTCTGCACACATCTGGAAATAGTTTAGAACACTTTACCTAAAACCGGGGAGGAACCATACACCTGTTCTTCAAACATCTGGAATCTGTGTGTGAAACTACAGCATATAGAAGAACAGTCATATGGTTTCGCTCTTCACACACAGTTTGCAGATGTTTTCAGAACAGTGATATTATATCACTGATATGATATCACTTTTCTTCAAACATCTGTGTGTAAAGAGCGGAACCATATGCCTGTTCTTCTCTATGCTGTAGTTTCACACACAGATTCCAGATGTTTGAAGAACAGGTGTATGGTTCCTCCCCGGTTTTAGGTAAAGTGTTCTAAACTATGTCCAGATGTGTGCAGAACAGATGTGCTGTGTGAATAACATCTGTTCTGGTGCAGAACATCTGTTCTGTGTGAAGAACAGATGTGCACTGATTAGCGGCTATAATAAAAGTGACACAGACTAAACAGAAGTGTGAAGAACAGATGTGCACTGATTAGCGGCTATAATAAAAGTGTCACAGACTAAACAGAAGTGTGAAGAACAGATGTGCACTGATTCACGGTTTCATTTAAAGTGACACACACACTTTAAAGTATTTTGCAGAATAGATGTGCACTGATTCCCGGTTTCATTTAAAGTGACACACAGACTTTAAAGAATTGTGCAGAACAGATGTGCACTGATTCACAGTTTCATTTAAAGTGACACACACACTTTAAAGTATTTTGCAGAATAGATGTGCACTGATTCCCTGTTTAATTTAAAGTGACACACAGACTTTAAAGAATTTTTCAGAACAGATGTGCACTGATTCCCGTTTTCATTTAAAGTGACACACAGACTTTAAAGAATTGTGCAGAACAGATGTGCACTGATTCCCGGTTTCATTTAAAGTGACACACAGACTTTAGATAAGTTTGCATAACAGATGTTCACTTATTCCCGGTTTTATTGAAAGTGACACACACATTTTGCAGAACAGTGATATGGGTACTCCCGGCTTATTTATACTTTTTTGACACAGTTTGAAGATGATTTTAGAACAGTTCTATGGCCTCTACCGTTTCAGACCATTTTGAAGATGATCTCCATTTTTGCATTTTTTATGTTTTTATTTTTTTAAAAATATTTAAAGTTATTTCCCTGTCCCCATTTCTTTGTAGGTCACTTGTCCCACCCTTACCCACATTTCCTTCCTTTTGCAGACCTCTAGGACCTTCCAGGACTATTTTACAGCCTTTTTTGTGCCTAAAAGTCCGTGTCCCCATTGATTTCAATGGGGTTCGGGGTCCGGGACAAAGTTCGGGTTCTGTCCGGACCCGAACCCGGACTTTGTCCCGAAGTTCGGCCGAACCAGCAGAACCCGGACTTCTAGAAGTTCGCTCATCTCTAGTTCCTATTATTGCTTTATTATATGCTGGATACTGAAACAATAATAAACAACTGATGTACAGGTACATATTTCCAAGACTTATAAATTAGCAATTACATATTTTTCTCTTGTAAGAGTTTTGACTGTCATTTTAAAAAGTGTTGCCTAATTAAATACAAACATAAGATTTATCATAAGCAGTTCAGAGACAGAAATCAAAACCTGTTTAATAACAATGTGGGTTAAAATATTCATCTGTTATGGTGAATGCTCTTTACGCTGAACTATGACATGTGAAGATATTTAATTAAAAGCAAACACAAGGATTTTGTGTTGCTATTCTACAATACATTTATTCAACATTTTAATTATTTCTGTAGGAGTTTTACAGCACAAAGTTATAAAATGTGATTGTGAACCAGCTAATCTCCTTTACCAAAAGCATATTGCAGAACATTTTTTTAGTACTATTGTTGCATCACTTGCACAGAAATCTCCTATCATAATTCAGAAAGCCTCTACTGTTATAGTGCCCCTTTCCTGAAACATGAAATTAATCAGTGCTCTGTTAATGCTGGTCATAATACAAATCAGCTGTCCTAAGGCCAGTATATCCACTTAGTTTACCTTTCTTTTTTCCATATGTACAGAGCTACAGTCAGATTCAAGAGAGCTGTTAAGTTGTGGGGAGAGTGATTCTACTTCCCATTTCTCTGCCTGAGGTTTCACAGGTCAAACTGCCAAGGCATTTAAGTGAGTCTAAAGTCATGAATACCATGTGCCAAAAGGCACACTTACCAAGCGCTTGCAATAAATTGCTAGGTGTAAAGATCATGTGTCCACTTCAGTGGCGGCCCATGCATTGTGGGAGCATGGGCGCTGCCCCCCCAACACTGCCGTGCTCCCTATCCATGCACCCGGCCCCTTTCAGGACATCGGGGGCATGAATTACAATTGGGGGATGTATCTTTTGAAACACCTGATTAGAGCCAAAGGCTCTAATAGGCTTCAAAATAGGGTGGGCTTGGGGCACAGAGCACTGCATCCGGAGCCCACCCAGATGTGTTGCAACAGCGAATGAATATTTGCTGTTGCAAACCTGATCCTCCTCCTGGCCAATTGGGAAGTGAATATGAAACCTATTTCTCTATTGGCCAAAATGTCAGGCAATCCTATTGGATGCCTAGCACCGGGAGGAGCAGAGAGGAGATGCACCGTGGAAGCTGCTCCAGGAGAGCACACCAGAGCAGCTTTCCCTGAGCCTGCAATGCTTAAAGAGATTGAACTGGGACGACCGTGCTGGAAGATGGTTGCATCAGCTCCACTCCTCGGCTGCCCAGTGCACTCCATAAGGACCCGACTGCTGCTCTCACCACCTGCATCCAGCTCTCAACACCCCCAAACCTCGAGATGTGTCCAGGCGGCATCGAGACACCTGCCCGCCTCACACTGGAGGACACCAGAGCCCGCCACCTACCACCCTGATGGGGTAAGGACTGAGGGGGTTTTCTAGGGGTGTTAGTGCCATCTGGGGGGGGGCAGTTGTGCTAGTGCCACTCCACTGGCCGCCCGGGGAGGTTGTTTGCCACCCTCCCAAAAAAAGACCCCACCAGCTGCCACTGGTGAAAATATATATATCACTAATGAAGTGGCAGTAAAGATGTGGTGGGGTCAACCACAGCTGACAAAACATAACAAATGGCCTGAGATGGAAGCCAGGACTAGGGTAGATCCAAGGGGTGGCCACAGGAAAAGGGCTAGCTCTTGGTATAAATCAGATCAGAGGGGAGATCTGTGATTCATGCAAAATATTCAAGGTTGCCAAGGCACTTGATTAGTAAAACATATCAAAGTTTATTACCACAACACACATTCAAACTTACACTGAGGCAAGGGTTGAGCAGCTCCAAGGTAGAGGGTGATCCTCCACTCCACAGCAGCAAGGACCAGCAGGTTGATGAGCCAGGTGATGGAGAGCCGGACCCACTAATAACCATGCCACTGATGACATCTGTACCGTCCTCCCTCCGACACACCCTCTGCTACAACTGATGCCAGGGAGGAAAGTGGTGGGCATACACGTTTTAGGGCTCAAAGCCAACCCACTGATCAGTAAAAGACTGGGGAAAGGAGGGGCATTGGTGCAGCTGTGGAGGACAAGCACTAAAATGAGAAGAAGGAGTCGCCATTAACGTATGTCAAAGAAGGGAGACTAAAGGGGACAGTGAGAGAAACAGCAGCAGGAGCTAAAATATAGGCACTATATATGAGGATTGACACAATATCCAAAAAATAAAACCAATAAAAGAACATCAAAGGCTGTTGTCTGGAACAGAAGTAACAATAAAACATTTTTTAACTAACAACTGTCAGGAACCATAAACCAGGGGGAGACAGAAAATTGCACTGGTAATTCTATGGCAGCTGAGCAGCTCTGAGTACTGAAAGAAAAGAGCTGCCCACAAGTAGCAGAAGCCAGCCCTGACAATAACTTTATAGGGAATGATGGTGGAATATACAGTATACAAAGCCAACTGCATTGGCCCTGTGGAAGAAAGAGAATACCACAAGAATATAGGCACTATATACAGTATGAAGTTCAGGAAAAAAATAAAAAAATAAAGCCAATGAAAGAATGTCAAAGGCCATTGTTTGGAACAAAAATAACAATTAATCAAATTGAATTAAAATGAAACATTTTAACTAATAACTTGATGGGGAGATGATGGTGGAATATACACAATGCCGACCACATCGGTCCCGGGGAAGAAAGAGCATACCATAATGGATATCACCCAGCTCAAGATCCTGCTGGACTACATTAACCAGCAACAGAACATGAATTAATAAATAGATTCATACAAAAAAATAAAAAATATTTAATGTTGTTATAGTAAAAATTATATAACAAAATATTTGTATGATAATATATATATTTGTGTGTTAAAATTATATAAATTAATTAAATAAATGGAAAGGCTGGTAATTGGTGTGGTTAAAAGGATGTGACAATAAAAGTATTTGTTTGACAATAAAAACAACAATGACATGTGTTCAGTATATGTAAACCTATTAGTTCAGTTTCTGGGCAAATCTGATAGCAGCACATGTGGATGTCAGGGCTGAAACAATTAATGTATCGAGTAGTGTATCGAGTAGATTATATCGGATGAACTCTAATATATTGTAGATATTAGCAAAGAAACATTTGCAAATAGAGATAGCTCATCTCCATTTTATGACAAACTAAAATATTTGCATAAAATTGTGAATGAAATATTAGAAATTGAGGAGGCGCATGCGTGGAGGCGCCCAAGATGGCTGCATAGACCTGGAGCTTCACACCCCTCCGGTCCCTGAAACCCCGCCACAGCCGCCAGAGCTCTCACCCAGGGTCGGTTACCCCGACATCCGACTGGGAGACAAGCCAGGAGCCACCCGATGTCTGTGGGCTCCACAAGAAGGAACCTATCCCGCCAGTTGGACTCGGCAATACTGTCTAAGATGGTGGCCGCTGACACACGAGGTGCAGTCACAGAACCAGAGGAGTCCATAGCAGACCAGGACAATACACCCTCATTAGCCATCCTGCATGAAACGATCACAGTGAGTACCCCACAGCAGGCAGCTCATTTCCCAACTTCCACAGAATCTCTAATTGGGAGGTCAGTGGGGGGCCTCAATCTGACACCTACTGAGGATTTCCTGGCCAGCCCGGACCCACGGGAACAGGAGGCCCATAGGAATCCTCTCGCAGCGAACGATTTCCCCTCTATAATGGCAGCATTTTCTAAAATGCTATCCAGGGGCCTGCCCCATACAGCAGCTCAGATCACCACATCTATCCACACTAATCTTCAACAAATAGGAACACGGATTGAGAAAAGAAAGATGACCAAGCGGTTGCCAAAATTAACCAGAACTCTGCCAGAATCCAGGACCTCCAAGATCAATTAGAGACAGCTTTATCCAAAATCGTCAACCTGGAAAATAGATCCAGACACTATCATTTCAGAATCAGAGGTCTCTCAGAGTTGGTTAAAGAAGTTTATCCAGCTGTCTGTTTATTAAGGACTTAATCCATGACATCCCAGACCACCGTCTAGAGCTTGACTGAGCACATAGAACCCTACAACCATTACACGCACAGGGGATGAAATTGTCTCGCACTTCCGATAAGCTTGTCATTTTGGGTCATCAAGTACAGATCTTTACAGACCTTTCACCATATACTGAACTTTTCATACCGGAATAAATCCTAAAACTTTTCATCCCTTCCAGAAGGTGAGTGGTTACTCTTACATTTAGGCCTGATCGCCCAGGAGCTCCCCCAACTCCCCTCCAAGAGAGGAGTACCATCTACTAAACGGCCATCTCCACCAAGCCCCCTAACTCTGATTTGGCAGAAACAACAACCAAAGAGGTTAAATGATTCTCATCCTCCATGATAGAGACATCTGGTCTGAAGACGCTGTCAATCTATTCAGATCCCTTAGATCTGCTCTTTAGGTACACGTCCTCTCACTACATTTTACATTTCACTTTTTCTGAGTTGTTACCTGGATGGGCCCCAAGTTCCCAAGGGGTCCCTTTCGGCGAACTGGAAACTACATGTTTTCACTGTTTCTCTCTGTTTTCCTATTAAGTTAAGTTATTTTACCATACGCTTAGTAACAAGTGGAACTGGATCTGTTATTCCCACCCCACTAATTTGCATCTGACTTATGCATTGAAGGATCTATGACTGGTCTTCGCAGTATCTTCTGCGAAAGGAGGCTTTCCGGACTCTGGTTCACATACTACACAAGTTTTATTGCTGGTCCTTGGGATTGCCTTCTGGTCTCCCCCGACCGGCAGCGGGTGGCCCCATGCCTTCCTTTGATTCATGGAGTCACACGCTGTTGGTGGGAGGGAGGGAGGTCCCTTGAGACCGGTCTTTCATAGTTACAAAGACAGGGCTCTGGATTTATAAAGTTTTTGGTTAATTTTCAAGGTGGGGCGACCGGATCAGTTGCAAGGCACCTCCATCTGCCGTCGAGAGGCGTTTGATCTCTTCTCGGGTTAGATTATTTCTCCCTATTTAGGGGGAATTTGTTCAATATAGGGTTAGGGGTGGGAAGTGGCAGGTCCTTTCCCAACCCGAATGGGTTTGGGGTTGAACTGTTTAACTTGCTTAATAATGACTCGTTTTATCTCTTCTCCACCTCCTTCTCTCTTTCTGCTTCTCCTTTTCTCTACTATCCAGCCTTTCCTCTTCTCAAGGTCTTCCTGGAGTTCCTCCCTTAGAAACGCACAGGACTGGAACACTACAAAATCTGTGGAGATATTGCTCTTTCCTGCACATGGGGAGATTTTTACCTCCTCCGAGTCCCACCCCCCCCCCCCCCTCTGATCCATGTCTAATACAGCATTGAAGTCAATGGTGACCTGAACTTTTGGGCACAAAAATGGCTCTAAAAAAGTCCTGGAAAGGGCTAGAGGGCTGCAAAAGGAAGCAAAATGGGGGTAAGAGTAGGACAAGTGCCCTGCAAACAAATGTGGATAGGGAAATAACTTAAAATCACATAAAAAAAAATAAAAAATGGAGGAGGAGGTGGATGTGGAGTAGGAGGTTGAGGAGGCCGTGACCGAGGCGGTGTAGGTGGTGGAAGTGGAGGAGGAGGAGGAAGAGGAGGTAGCCAACACTGTTTTTTGTTTGTTTGTTTTTTTTTCTAATTGGGGTAGCCCCCAAAATATTGAGACATATTAAAAAAAAAAAGGATATGTTCACTTAAGTATAGCAATGGCTGTGTGAGGCCGGTATAAATGGGTAGTCTGCACAAGGTACAGACAAGTCTTGTGGGATCCATGCCTGGTTCATTTTAATAAAGGTTAGCTTGTCCATGTTGGCTGCGGACAGGCGGTTGCGCTTGCCTGTGATAACGCCCCCTGCCATGCTAAACACATGTTCAGACAATACACTGGCTGCAGGGCAGGTCAGCACCTCCAAGGGATAAAGGGCAAGCTCAGGCCATGTGCCCAATTTGCATACCCAGAAGTTGAATGGGGCAGACCCATCAGTCAGTACATGTAGGCGTGTGCACACATACTGTTCCACCATGTTGCTGAAATGCTGCCTCCTGCTAAGACATTGCCTATCAGCTGGTGGTGCTGTTTGTTGTGGCGTGCTGCTGACAAATCTTTTCCACATTTTGGCCATGCTAACCCTGCCTTCTGAGTTGCTGGCGGTGCCACAGCTGCGTTGGCGACCTCTTCCTCCTCCTCTGCATTTGCCTTGTGCTTCCACTGAGCCCCCAGTGTAATTTGGGAATGCCCTCAGCAGCGAGTCTACCAGGGTGCACTTGTAGTCGTGCATCTTCCGATCACGCTCCTGTGAGGGAATTAAGAATGGCACGTTGTCCTTGTAACGGGGATCCAGCAGGGTGGCCACCCAGTAATCAGCACAAGTTAAAATCTGGGCAACTCGGCTGTCATTGCACAGGCACTGCAGCATGTAGTCGCTCATGTGTGCCAGGCTGCCCAGAGGCAAAGACAAGCTGTCCTCTGTGGGAGGTTGTTAGAAGACGGAGTGCGGGGGGTTAATAGCATTTTGTTTTTGTTTCCTCTAATCCTTAGAGGAGCTGCTCTATTTAAACTTCCTGCTTCCTGTAGCAAATGCTGTCGGATCTACAACGTGTACCCGTCCTTCCTGAGCAGCTTGTGCCTGATTATCCGTTCCTGTCTCCTGTTCCTGTGACCCGGCTTGCCCGACCCTGTCTGAACTCCGCCTGTACCGACCCTTGGCTTGCTTACGACCACCCGATTGTCTGATCCTTCTGCACTTCTGCTGTCAGCCTGTTAACGAACTCTGCCTGTACCCGACCATCCGCCTGCCTGCTCCTTTTGTACTTCCTAGCCCGCCTGTTGCCGACCCGGACTGTACGACCACTCTGCTGTCTTGCACGAGTCCCAGTGGACCTACACACACCACCAAGTGTTCCTGTCCAACCCTCGTGCCCCTCTGCGCTCCTGAACTCCCTGTTTGCTCTATTAGGGGTTCTCGAACCAGGGCCGCAAGAGAGGTTACCCCTGCAGAAGTCAGACTCGTCCTCCAGGTACGTGACAGAGGTCTATCATCTGTGTCTTCCGTATCCCCCCAGCCACGCTCCAGTGATGCCCACAAGCTGCGTTGGGTGCCACCCTGCTGTGAACACGGTTCCTCCTCCTCATCCTCCTCATCCTCCAGAACTGTGCCCTGGCTTGAACATTTTTTACCTGGCCTATGCTGGTGCAGAAACCCACCCTCCCAGCCACTTGTGAATAACTGGCTTGGTAACCATGCAAATGACCTCTCTTCCTCCTCCTCCTGTGCCACATCCTCTTCCATCATGGCCCGAAGTGTTTTTTCAAGGAGACATAGTGGGATAGTAACGCTGAGAACAGCGTCATTGGCACCTGCCATGTTGGTGGAGTACTCGAAACACCGCAATATGGTACACAGGTCTCGCATGGAGGCCCACTCGTTGGTGGTGAAGTGGTGCTGTTCTGCAGAGCGACTGACCCGAAACTCCACTATTGCCTGCTGCTGCTCGCACAGTCTCTCCAGCATGTGCAAGGTGGAGTTCCACCTTGTGGGCACGTCGCATAGGAGGCGGTGAGCGGGAAGGCCGAAATTCCGCTGCATCACAGACAGGCGAGCAGCAGCAGGGTGAGAACGCCGAAAGTGTGCACAGACGGCCCGCACTTTCTGCAGCAGATCTGACATATCCGGGTAGTTTTTTAGAAATTTCTGCACCACCAAATTCAGCATATGCGCCAAGCAAGGGATGTGTGTCAAACCAGCTAGGCCCAGAGCTGCTACGAGATTTTGCCCATTATCACACACCACCAGGCCGAGCTTGAGGCTCAGTGGCAACAACCACTCATCGGTCTGTTGTTCAATGCCCATCCACAGCTCCTGCACAGTGTGGGGTTTATCCCCCAAACATATCAGTTTTAAAACAGCCTGCTGTCGTTTCCCCCAGGATGTGCTGAAGTTGGTGGTGAAGGTGTTACGCTGACCAGATGAGGAGGTGGTAGAGGAGGGGGAAGCGGAGTAGGAGGAGGAGGCAACAGGAGGCAAAGAGAAATGCCCTGCAATCCTCGGTGGTGGAAGGACATGCACCAAACTGCTATCCGCCTCAGGCCCACCTGCCACTACATTTGCCCAGTGTGCAGTTAGCGAGATATAGCGTCCCTGCCCATGCTTACTGGTCCACGTATCAGTGATTATGTGGACCTTGCCACAGATGGCATTGCACAGTGCACACTTGATCGTGTCCCTGACTTATTTGTGCAGGGAAGGGATGGCTCACCTGGAAAAGTAGTGGCGGCTGGGAACCACGTACTGTGGGACAGCCACTGCCATCAGGTTTTTAAAACTGTCCATGTCCGCCTGACGGAATGACAGCATTTCAAAAGCCAGGAATTTTGAAATGCTGGCATTCAGGGCCAGGAATCACGAGTGGGTAGGGGGGTACTTCCTCTTACTCTCCAGTGTTTGTGAGATGGACAGCTGTAAGCTTCCATGGGACCATGGTGTGGAAATGCTTGGGGACGGTGGCAGACATGGTGGTGTTGCTGTCACATCGCCTGTTTGCTGGGTGGAAGGTGACACTGGCACTGTAGAGGTGGAGGTAGAGGCCGAGGCAGCAGCAGAAGAGGAAGCAGGAGGAGCCCGAGATCTTTCTTGGATTTTGAGGTGCTTATTCCACTGCAGCCCGTGCTTTGCATGGAGATGCTTGGTCATGCAGGTTGTGCTCAGGTTTAGAACATTTATGTCTCGCTTCAGGCTCTGATTGCACAGCGTGCAAACCACTCATGTCTTGTCGTCAGCACATTTTCTGAAGAACTGCCACGCCAGGGAACTCTTTGAGCTGCCTTTGGTGTGCTAGGTCCCTGGGTGCGGTGGGTAGTAGCAGGCGTACTGTCTAGGGGATGGTTGCTCCGCTTTTGCAACCTGCTTCCTCTTTTGCTGTGCTAGTGCCTCTGTGTGACCACCATCTTCCTCCAAACTGCACACGTCACTCTCATGACCTTCATTCCATGTGGGGTCTAGGACCTCATCATCCTCCACATCATCTTCCACCCACTCTTCACCACTCCCCTCCTTCTCAGTCTACACACTGTAGAAAGCTGCAGCAGTTTCGTCATCATCAGAGACGTGCTGCGGTGGTGTTTCCATGTCCTCATCCTGCAACAGAAGTGGTTGGGCATCGGTGCACTCAATGTCTTCCACTTCTGGGGCAGGGCTATGTGGATGTCCCATGGAATGCACACCAGCAGAGTCATCAAAAAGCATAATAGACTGCTAAATGACTTGGGGCTCAGACTGCTTGGCTGATATACAAGGGGCTGAGGTGAAAGACAGATGGCCATGGGGTTCAGGTGCCAACTCTAAGCTTTCAGCAAGGGACTGGGTGGGAGACAATGTGAAGGAACTGGAGGCATTGTCTGCCACCCAATCTACTATCACCTGTACTTGTTCTGGCCTCACCATTCGTTGAGCTGCATTCGGGCCTACCATTTAACTTTGAAGGTTCTGTCAGCTACTCGCACCTGAGGAAGGTGTTTCACTTGTGCGTGTAGCTGGCATAGATCGACCACGTCCTCTCCTTGCAACAGGAGCTTCACCAACACCACCAACACCAGCAACACCACGACCACGTCCCTTATTTGACACTCTCCTCAATCTGGACGCAAATGTACTATTTAGCACAAATTTATATTATTTTTTATATACTTTTATATCTCTCCCTACACCAGTATGAGATGATTTTATAACGGTAATCTGTCCCTCACACCAGCAGCAGGAACCTCTCCCTATACCAGTATGAGATGATTTTATAACGGTAATCTGTCCCTCACACCAGCAGCAGGAACCTCTCCCTATACCACTATGAGATGATTTTATAACGGTAATCTGTCCCTTACACCAGCAGCATGAACCACTCCCTACACCAGTATGAGATGATTTTATAACGGTAATCTGTCCCTCACACCAGCAGCAGGAACCTCTCCCTATACCAGTATGAGATGATTTTATAACGGTAATCTGTCCCTCACACCAGCAGCATGAACCACTCCCTACACCAGTATGAGATGATTTTATAACGGTAATCTGTCCCTCACACCAGCAGCAGGAACCTCTCCCTATACTAGTATGAGATGATTTTATAACGGTAATCTGTCCCTCACACCAGCAGCAGGAACCTCTCCCTACACCAGTATGAGATGATTTTATAACACTAATCTGTCCTTCACACCAGCAGCAGGAACCTCTCCCTATACCAGTATGAGATGATTTTATAACGCTAATCTGTCCCTGACACCAGCAGCAGGAATCTCTCCCTATACTAGTATGAGATGATTTTATAACGGTAATCTGTCCCTCACACCAGCAGCAGGAACCTCTCCCTACATCAGTATGAGATGATTTTATAACGCTAATCTGTCCCTCACGCCAGCAGCAGGAACCTCTCCTTACACCAATATGAGATGATTTAGAACACTAATCTGTCCCTCACACCAGCAGCAGGAATCTCTCTCTATACCAGTATGAGATGATTTTATAATGGTAATCTGTTCCTCACACCAGCAGCAGGATCCTCTCCCTATACCAGTATGAGATGATTTTATAATGGTAATCTGTCCCTCATACCAGCAGCAGGAACCTCTCCCTACACCAGTATGAGATGATTTTATAGCGCTAATCTGTCCCTCACACCAGCAGCAGGAACCTCTACCTACACCAGTATGAGATGATTTTATAACACTAATCTGTCCCTCAAACCAGCAGCAGGAACCTCTCCCTACACCAGTAGGAGATGATTTTACAACGCTAATCTGTCCCTCACACCAGCAGCAGGAACCTCTCACTATGCCAGTATGAGATGATTTTATAACGGTAATCTGTCCCTCACACCAGCAGCAGGAACCTCTCCCTATACCAGTATGAGATGATTTTATAACGCTAATCTATCCCTCACGCCAGCGGCAGGAACCTCTCCTTATACCAATATGAGATGATTTTATAACGCTAATCTATCCCTCACACCAGCGGGAGGAACCTCTCTCTATACCAGTATGAGATGATTTTATAATGCTAATCTGTCTCTCACAGTGGCGGCAGGAACCTCTCCCTATACCAGTATGAGATGATTTTATAACGGTAATCTGTCCCCCGCAGCGGCGGCAGCATCCTCTCCCTACACTAGCCTGAGAGCATGTGACATGCAGCGCTATGTGACTCCAGCTCATATCGAGGCTCGGTCACATGATGCACCGGCCATACACAGTCATGCCATTAGTAGGCATGGTTGTGATGGCTTCTAAGGGCAAACGAGTGAAACGCTTGTTGATTGGCTGCCCTGCAGCTATTCAAAAGGCGTGAAAAAATACCCGAACCCCGAACCCAGACTTTTTCTCAAATGTCCAGGTTCGGGTTTGGTACACGGACACCCTAAAGTCCGGTACGAACCCGAACTTTACAGTTCGGGTTCACTCAACTCTACTCAGAACTTAAAGTCAATGTAATGAAATCCACGGCTTCAAATGTGTCAAGTCCACCTAGACTGATAGATCAGCTAAAACAACACTTTCCCTAGGCAACTGATGCGATCCCTTAATTGGGAATTAAGTTAACAATTTGGCCAACCTATACACAGCCAACTACCCTCCCATGTTTCGAAAATTAGAAGAGGACTTAAAAACTTGGTTGAAGTGTGGTCTGTCCTGGTTGGGTAGACTCAATGCGATTAAGATGACATTGCTACCTCGCCTGTTATACATATTTCACTCCCTCCCTATAGCTAGCAATAAATTATCTCCGTCTAGAGTCCAGTCTAAAATCATCAGCTTTATATGGGGAAATTGCAGGCATCGTTTCTCCAAAGAAGTTCTACTCCGCCTGAAAAATCAGGGCGGTCTGGGACTTCCCAACTTGTGTTGGAACTACCAAGCTGCACAACTGGCCCAATTTTCTATAGTCTACTCCACGGGACCCAAGCCAGATTGGGTCTCTTGGAAAGACAGGTAGTTCCACACCATATGCTTGATTACTTCCTATGGAGAACCTCTAAGCAGAAACCCACTGTTCTGGCACCTACTCTCTCACACTCTCTAGTGCTATGTGATATTCTACACAAACAGGCTTCACTGATATCTAGCATGAGGCCCCTCTCCCATTTATTTCATAACCCAGAATCCCGCCCCCCCGTTATGAATATTCTTGCATTCCGCTGGTGGCTGAATAAGGGACTTTTTAGAACAGGACATTTTTTTACCTCGGCCCGACCAATATCTTTAGGGTATTGTCTGAGTAAATTAGAAATGCCAAACACTGAGAAATTTAAGCACTCCCAAATCACACACTTTTTACACCCCATATGGATGAACAGACCAAATCCTCCTACATCAACCATATACGAACAATAGTGCTCCAGTATCATGGATCAGAGGGAAGGCATCTCCATCATATATTCTTCCCTTGCAGAAAAAGCGGATATTCTCTCGTATGCCTGATCCTGGGAGTCGGACTTGGGCACTGATTTAGATCCCGAAGAGTGGTTTCAATCTTTACAACGCTCCTATAAGTGTATTATGAATATCTCCTGAAGCAAGTATAAAAGTCTTTACTAGATGGTACTATGTACCTGCAAGACTGGCCAAGATCTACCCAGATGCTTCCCCCTATGCTATAGAGGATGTAATTATGTGGGCTCTATGTTCCATATTTGGCGGACATGCCCTTGCATTAGGAGTTGTTGGAATAAATTCTTCTATATACTACGAAAAGTGACAGGGGTATTAATCCCTCAGGATGCCACATATGCCCTATTGAATCACAGGGTGATCAAACTCCCAAAACATAAACAGACCCTTATTCTTTTCATGTTTCTGGGAGCCAAGATCAGGATAGCTAAAGCTTTGAAAAAACCTACAGTCTCAATATTAGCAACCAAGAGGAAAATATCCTGGATCATGTCCCAGGAACAAATAGTGGCTAAGTTATTAGACACAGTTCAGTGATTTGAAACAGTTTGATAACCCTGGGCTCTTTACATTAAGGTCCCTCTTTACCTGGGTCATTTACCCATCAAAGTGGATTCTCCTGGAAGTCCTGCCTTCTCTAGTCTACCCATATTCTCTCTTCCCTGTCTACCTCCTTCCCTTCTCTTGCTGTTGTATCCCTCTCTTTCCCTTTTCCTTTAGAAGACACTATGCTTTGCATTTGCCTTAATTTGGCGATACTTCTCACTCAGGGATACATATGGACCAATGCGTGATTTATTGGAATCACATTGGATGTAACGCAGACAAACCTTAGTTCGAGTATATTGGTGTGGGTGTTGTCTTAATGCTTCTCCTAGCCTCTATCCTCAGACTTTAATAACCCTGGTATCTGGCCTGTGGTCCCTAAGTCCTAGAGGAGATTGGAGGAGTGTGGCTTTGGTTATGATCAGTGCCCAGTGGGGCTTCACACTCCACAGTGTGAGCCCATAGGGGTGGGGTGGTCCTTGGTGATCGGTCCTTGGCTCCCCGAAATGGATACCTCTTGGTTTTATTCCCAGTAAAGTCCTTACTCATGAAATCAAAACCATCATGAGTTACTTTCAGATGTTATTGTACTCCCTATCTAAGAATGTAGATAGTAATGTTTCTGAACCACAAATGTTGAGCTTTCAATTGTTTTGAATACGTGTCCTGCTTTGTTCATTGTCCTAGGCCTTGCAGGCCATTGTTACCTCTATCATTTTATATGTTTGTAAGTGTTCATTACTTGGCTATGGAAACTTAATAAAAATATTGAAAATAAATATTAGAAATTATGTTTTTTTATCTTCTTTTTTATTTTCAATTGTAAACAATGTATGAATAAATTCTGAATTTTAAATGAAAACTTTGTATTATACTATATTTAATGAATGGAAGACCAGATGAAAATTCTTGAGACATGCTCAAGAGTGAAATGGGCCAAATGAACTATAAAATAGTGTGTATTTCCAGCTCCTCTTTCAACCCCTTAGTGGCCAAGATATTGAACATGAAAATCTAGAAGGTTTCCCACAAACAGAGCTTTTGAAGCCTCTCTGCAAATGGAAGACTGTGGGACATTTCTTTCCTTAAAAAACATCACTTGAACATCACTCCTAGAGGTTTGTGGCTATACTAAAAATGTGATTTTTTTCAGATTTGCGTAAGGAATGGCGACAGGCAGGGTCGCTGATAGGGGGGTACAGCCAGCTCTGGTGTGGGGGGCCCAGAGCACACAGGGGGGCCCACAAAGGGGGGATTAGTGACAGATGACAATTGTGTCTCTTTTCCTCCAGCAGATGAACATTGTTCTTCTTCCCTCTCCCTTGCTACAAGCTTTTATCTGATAAGAAAAAGACCCTCACTAATCCCCCTCCCTGTGTGGGCCCCCCTGCTCTCAGCACTGGAGTTTCTTATCTCTCAAACTTAGGCTCCATGCAAACTGGCTTAAAAAAAAAAAAAAAAAAACGCTGCTTCTACAGGAGTTTAGTGTTTTGCCTGTAGAAGCAGCTCAATGTTCTCCTATGTGTGCATACACATTAGGACGATTACAGGCATATTTTAAGCACAACATTTGAGACAGAAAAAAAAACCCCTTCTGGTTCCCCTAAACTCGTCTAAACTTTGTACAAAAAAAGTTCTATATCAGCGTTTTTTTTCTGCCAAGTGAACTGGAGTTTTTTAAGCCCGGTGTGCATGGAGCTTAACTTTTTTTCTCTCCTTCTGTCCCTCGGATCCCGGAGCCTGGATATTTTTTTCATCTCATCTTCACCTTTTTTTATTAACTCAGTTTTATCTTTTGGATTTAGCAGGAATTCTGTGAGTTATGTGAGTTATGTTATGTTGTGAGTTATGTTGTATTTGTGTCTGCTAATAGTTTTATTGTATTTTCAGCGAAATATAGCTTTAATACTTTCTTGGGCCCTGTCAAATAGTCTGTACGAATTTTCAGAATTTTGTACATCTAAATGTATGAAAATGTCCATTCCAAAGAGAGAAAGAAAATTAGAAAAATACAAAAGAGAACATAGTATAACTGGGTACTAATACTTATAGGTAAAGTTGATCCGGGGGAAATCTGAATACCTCTCGGGGGATCAGGAAGGAATTTTTGCCCCTGCTGTAGCAAAGTGAATCATGCTTTGCTGGAGTTTTTTGCCTTCCTCTGGATCAACTGTGGGTGAAGGATTGTGTATATGGAATTGTACGTTGTTTTTTTTATTTATTGGTTTAACTGGGTAGACTTGTGCTTTTTTCAACCTGACTAACTATGTAACTTCATAACATACATATTGAACTCAAGAAACATCAATCATTTATCCATAAAGACATGTGGTTTTCCACAGTTACCAATAAAATATACAAAGTATTAAAAAATTAAGAAATTAGAGGGAGATCTTCAAGACTAAAAAGAGGACAGAGTATTTTCATTGAATGTTTTAAGGCAACTAGACAGAGTACCTCCTGCTAGGCCTGTCCCCCTGATGAGCTTGAAGATTCCCACACATAGAAATCAGAATATGAAGCCCCCCTTCACCCCTACCCACCCCAAAACAATTACAAAAAGAAAAATATTAAGAAAATTGTTTCCCCTACTAGTATAGCCCTGTAGCAACTAATGTTCATATTTCATTCTCCTCCCAGTCCACATCCCATTAAAGCTGTTCTCCTCAATTGGCCATGGACCTCCAGATCCCCAGCAGTTCCATCACCACACTCGCAATCAAACTTCACCTGTATGAAATGAAGAGGTGAAGTCCTTGCTGCTGTGGAGGGGATGATCGACTTCTACCTTGGAGCTGCTCTCCCTTTACCGTAGTTTGAATGGTTATGGTAATAAACTTTGATATGTTTTACTGATCCAGTGCCTTGGCAACCTATGTTTTAAATAACCCCCACTGACCCATGTAGCGACTGCGGAGCAATTCATACTCAAAGTTCATAACAAAAACAATGTAGTCATGTTCTAGTTGCTTTCCCATTCATCCTGAAAACAGTTGATCAATAAGACATGGAAATAATACTTTGACTCACTAGTACACCATTTACAGAAAAGCAGCACAAAATACAGAAATATTTCTGTATGAAAGCTGAAAAGACTAAAGGCCCATACAGACGGTACAATTATCAGCCGGAAATGCTTGCAAGACAGCCTGTCTTCTGATAATTTGACCATTAGTACACTCCATTCAACATCTGATTTTCAATTATCGTCCAACAAAAGCTGTATGAGCCGACTAGAAAACTTTTGTCTGCCGACAAGGCATCGTACGATTTTCGGCTCGTCTGTACAAAAGTTGGACAAACAAAAGTTGAAACTACAAACATGCATTTTCAGAATCCAGGAACGACCCAGAAGTGTTCGGTCGTGTAAACCTGTGTTCGTAATTCACTATTCACATTCAATTGAACTTCCTTTTTATACGCTTGTAGCACGTCACTATGTTCGCCTTTGTCGAACAATAATTTTACTACCGTCAGTATGCTAGACAAAATCACGGACAGACGATTTTTGGAAAAGTTGGACATGCAGTCGTACGACAATTGTAGCGTGTGTACGAGGCTTTACAGTAATGCTAATGCTGTACACAGGAACCCACACAACACTGCCACTGTGTTCTCATGACCACTGCTGCCTCATGTAACATTGCATCCACATAGTAGTATAAAGTACAAAGTTCAGCATAAGATATACATAGAGACTGTAGCTTTGTCACACATTTTCAAAGTCTAGTCCAAAGGCCAATAGACTTCATGCAGTGTATGGACATTGCCTTCCAAACCAAACTCTTTAGACCTGGATCCCCATCTGTCCCATATCTCCTCCAGTGGGCACCAAGCCTTGTTCTGGAATCTACTACCTGACACTGTGCATTAATATAATGACCTGCGCAACGGAAACATTTATCTTTAAATATTTCAATGTGAAGCTGCTGGTATAAATTCACAATGTGACCAAATGATGTATGGTAGTAAACCGCGCTCACACTATATGACAAGAAATGTTTATGCTTATCTTAAACCTCCAGGTGTCAAGTTTGCACCTAAAAGTTGTCTCAACTTTATATAGCCATTGAGGTTCGATATCAGCCCATACATATAAAATATGTTAATAACCAGTGGAATAAATCAAACCTGAAAATTGTACCATAAAGTGCAATAGATAATCATCAAACTTAAAAATGATATCATTAAAGTGCAATAGGTAATTGTGCAAAACAAATAAAGTGATGCTGTGCCTATGTTGGACAACCAGAATGCAGTCATACACCTGTATGTAAAACCTCA
This sequence comes from Glandirana rugosa, assembly GCA_018402905.1. Taxonomy (NCBI): domain Eukaryota; kingdom Metazoa; phylum Chordata; class Amphibia; order Anura; family Ranidae; genus Glandirana; species Glandirana rugosa. The sequence continues at coordinate 1,000,017 of BLSH010119795.1, forward strand.
ATCTCAGATGGCCAGTGAGGTTTTTTAAGTGTCTCTAAAAGTCCACAGTTGATATATATGTATTATTGTCAAAAATCCATAAGGTGAGTCCATAAATGCAATGTTCTTAGGTGATTCTTAGCAGTGTTGCTTATTCAAATAAATAAATAAATGTACACGATCCTCTACCTTTTCACCCAGTGAGATTTCTTACTCACCAGATAGTATGATTCCTATTACGGGAATCAAACGGGCCTGTGCTGTGTCACTATTCTCCACCGATCTCCCTGGAACGAAGATCCACAACCCTTGGGTATAAGGTCACTGTGGGGTAGTACTCACCTCCCATGTAAGAGAGTGGAGCCGAGAATGGTGAAGTAAGTCTAGATCATGTTTATTGCTGATAAAACTTCATATAAAAGTAAGTATGCTTACACTAAAATAGTGGAGTTGCAGGGGACGCCGATTGGGGTCCACCTGCGTTCCAATGAGCGGAAATGACGATCGGATCCCACAATGCCCTTACGTGGTATTTCGTCAGTGGCGCGCTGACGAAACGCCACGTAAGGGCATTGTGGGATCTGATCGTCATTTAAGGCTCATTGGAACGCAGGCGTCCCCTGCAACTCCATTTATGGATTTTTGACATTAATACATATATATCAACTGTGGACTTTTAGAGACACTTAAAAACCCTCACTGGCCATCTGAGATTGAGGTTTAACATACAGGTGTATGACTGCATTCTGGTTGTCCAACATAGGCACAGCATCACTTTATTTGTTTTGCACAATTACCTATTGCACTTTAATGATATAATTTTTAAGTTTGATGATTATCTATTGCACTTTATGGTACAATTTTCAGGTTTGATTTATTCCACTGGTTATTAACATATTTTATATGTATGGGCTGATATCGAACCTCAATGGCTATATAAAGTTGAGACAACTTTTAGGTGAAAACTCGACACCTGGAGGTTTAAGATAAATATAAACATCTCTCAACATATAGGGGTTGATTTACTAAAGCTTGAAAGTGCAAAATTTGGTGCAGCTCCACCCAAAAACCAATCAGCTTCAATGTTTTATTGTCAAAGCTTGATTGAACAAGCTGAGGTTAGAAGCTGATTGGCTAGCATGCACAGCTGCACTGGTTTTTGCACTCTCCAGCTTTAGTAAATCAACCCCATAGTGTGAGCGCAGTTTACTACTATACTACCTGACACTGCCACGTTAAACAGGAACAATGGGATTGATTTACTAAAACTGGTGCACACAGAATCTGGTGCAGCTGTGCATGGTAACCAATCAGCTTCTAACTTCAGCTTGTCCAATTAAGCTTTGACAATAAACCCTGGAAGCTGATTCGATTCTTTGCAGAGTTGCACCAGATTTTGCACTCTGCAATTTTAGTAAATTAACCCCACTGCGTGGACGAAGTCTGGTTTCCCACTGCGGCAGCTGTTTTACTTTTGTTTTTATTCATTATGATTTGGTAATCAGAGCATGTTTTAGGAATGAATTCCTAAAGATTCCCAGCTGTAATCCAAAGTTAGGTCAGAGTCTATAAAGAGGTTTTTAAGCAACAAGGTAAGTTCATAGTTTTATGAATACAGAACATATTTATAGTAAGCATTGTAAGGGCAGGCTTGCTTTTAAACGTTTGTTGGCCTATGCATTGTATTAAAATGCGATGGCAAGACCAATGGAGGTAGCAAATTAGGGCATCCCGATAAAACGTGTATGTGTTCCACATAGATGGTTAAAATCATTTTATTTTATTTATCTTAGAGCTGCAGCCTCCACTGCAAAACTTCACCTAAGTTCGGAAATAATGTGGTTATTTGGTGGGTATGGTGCTGCTCTGTGATGTCTGCAGGGTTCAAATATTCCAAAATATTTTTTTATTTATCTCTTTTTGGTATAGGATGAGTAAATATATTGCAGGTTAATAAGTAATATATGATTAAATAGGGGTACTCCTACGCAGGTGGTACGCCTAATAAAATATATATAGTGATTCCTGAAAATGGTTACAAGGGAGAGTGGGGTGTCAAAATGCTGATAAAATAATATTCAGAATAAATGTTAAATATAAATGCGTGAAATTATAAAGAAAAATAGAATGAATTAAAATTGTTAAAATAAATTAAATAATAATTCCGCACACGTTGTGCTGTGGGTGGCTGAATTTGTAGTGAATGCTGCATGAAGGTATGTGATGGTGTGTATCAGGGTGTGGTATTAAATAAATGACAATGATATTCTCCCAAAACAATAATTGGTGTGATTAAATATTCTTGCAATATACCATTATTTTCACAAATAATAAAAAAATAGGCAAACCGTATAGTGACTTGCACAAGTGCACAAAGTGATATTCCAAATGATATCACCCTATTGTGGGTCCAATACAATGAAATTAATAAAATTGGTGGCCAAAAACCGTGACTTTCACCGTGCAAAAAACATCAGTCTCTTATTCCAATGTGTTTCAAAACAGTTTGTTAGATATACTGCTAAATATATGGTATAGTGACATCAATTCCCTCTATTCATTCCAGGTGCCAGGCGACTCAATCCGTGCTCCCCTATGTAGACCGCACTCGCCAGACCATGGTCCCCCCTAGGGGGTGCTCACATAGAGGCCGGAACTCTCTTATGATACTCCTTTGAAGCCGGTCATCTCCCCTCGTAGTCAGGGCATGTAAAAAAGGGGAAGCGATATCTCGTGCAATATGCTTCAAAATGTTTTAATCGCTAATCAAACGGTTTTTACACTCACATTTGAGATGAACATTCGAGCATTTAATCGGGCAGATAATCAGAAGCGGTCCCAGGAAGTCTGCCGTGTGGTCTGCGTTCCAACAAGGCTACCGGAAGTGACGTGTGACGTATGGCGCCGCCCTGTGCGTTAGACGTCCTATAACAAAACGCGTAGAGTGGCTCTATATGTCACGCGTCACTTCCGGTAGCCTCGTTGGAACGCAGACCACACGGCGGACATACGTGTGAAGTATGGCGCCGCCCTATGCGTTTCGTCATAGGACGTCTATTGGAGCTCCAGTAGTCCTATGATGAAACGCGTAGGGTAGCGCCATATATCACACGTCACTTCTGGTAGCCTCTCTTCCCCTTTTTTACATGCCCTGACTACGGGGGGAGAACACTGGCTTCAAAGGAGTATCATAAGAGAGTTCTGGCCTCTATGTGAGCACCCCCTACAGGGGACTATGGTCTGGTGAGTGCGGTTTACATAGGGGAGCACGGATTGAGTCACCTTGCACCTGGAATGAATAGAGGGAATTGATGTCACTATACCATATATTTAGCAGGATATCTACTGAACTGTTTTGAAACACATTGGAATAAGAGACTGTTGTTTATTGCACGGTGAAAGTCGTGGTTTTTGGCCACCAATTTTATTAATTTCATTGTATTGGACCCACAATAGGGTAATATAATTTGGAATATCACTTTGTGCACTTGTGCAAGTCACTATACGGTTTGCCTATTTTTTTTACTATTTGGAACGCATGTGAAATAATGGTACTGTATATTGCAAGAATATTTAATCACACCAGTTATTGGTTTGGGAGAATATCATTGTCATTTATTTAATACCACACGCTGATACATGCCATCATGTACCTTCACACAGCATTCACTACGAATTCAGCCACCCACAGCACAACGTGCTTCCCCCACATTGCAAGTGTAAAATGCTTATTTTTGCCTAGATACAATTTAAAAAACACTCTTACTTATCTTATCCCTCACTCCCCAGCACATTCCTCTTACCACAGATGCACCAGGTTGTAGGAAGCCCTTTGAAATCCTCCCTTACAATGTTGGTCTTGCATTGCACTGTACATGATGATGTCAGATTGTGACCACTGGACAGAATGCCAAAGAGAAGGATTTTCATTTGCAGGGGGGCACATTTGTTGTTGGGGTTCTTTCTAGAAGTGGGTTAGTTATTTAAGTGGAAGCACTTCTGAATCTGCATCATCTGAATGTTTCATTTGTAAATTTCTTCACTGTCCCTCCACAGGTATGTCCTTGCTGATGCAATTCCACCCATAACTGAAATACTGAAAACTGCTTTATTTATGTCTGTGTATTACTCTGGTATGTCCTTACTGCTGCAATTCCACCCATAACTGAAATGCTGAAAACTGCTTTCCTTATGTTTGTGTATTACTCTGGTATGTCCTTGCTGCTGCAATTCCACACATAACAGAAATACTGAAAACTGCTTTCCTTATGTTTGTGTATTACTCTGGTATGTTCTTTCTGCTTAACCATCTATAGACCTGTCCAAGTTGCAATGTTTTTCTTTTCTTCACAGTGTCTCACCTAAAATTATGACTTGTTCTTATCTTTACAACCTGCCCTCTTGCAAGTCTGTTTCTAAAGTGAATATCTTGCTCTGTTTAACTAACCATCCTTTATTAACTCTTGATTAGTTCATTGGAAAGCACCCACCCCCATCCCTACTAGTATAAAATTAAGCGCCTTATGTGGAAGGCACATTTGCAGAGGGGGCACATTTGCTGCTGAGGTTCTTTCTATAAGTGGGGTTATTTATTTAAGCGGGAGCATCTCTGACTCTGCACCTTAGTGAATGCACAAAGCAAAAGTACACATTAAAATGCATTTAAAGCCACCTAACAGACCACGGGTGACCTTGTCTCTCTTTCTACCACTCCTGACAGTTGCGTCCTCTCTTCTTAAACTCTCTTTCCTTCACCCCTCTTCTCCACCCCACACCTTATATATAATTCCCTCACTTCTGTCCTCTCCTTGTTACTGCACTCTCCAACTCCTGCTAATTCTAAATCCACTTGCAAATAAAATCTCCTGGACACCAGGACAGGTCCCTTCATATAAATCGCACTCCCACATTACCTCCCTCATGCTTCTGTTTCTCTTAACCTCTGGAGATGTATACCCAAACCCTGGGCCTCCATCATTTAAATGTACCAAATGCACCCATCACCCTGCATCCTCTGGCAGCAGCCACAATCCACACAATTTAGTTTCCATTCCTCTTCTTCCCAAGACCAGACTCCTGCACCTTTTGGAATGCCTGCTCTGTCTGTAACAAACTCTCCTCTCTCTATGACGTCTTTATCACTCCAACTATCCTTTCCCTCTCTCTCATCACTACCTTATTAGTTTCACTCTCTCCCTCTCCTCCACCTCCAACTGCCTAACAGTTACCTGTAGAAACCTTTGCCATTTCAACCATTCTCTTCTTTACTCTGCCACTGACAATCTCTATGACCACTTCCCACCTCTGTCCTGCCACAACCTAGCCACTTCTGTCTACAACACTTCACTGACATCCTCCCTGGACACACTGGCTCCCCTTACTACACACACAATCAGACCCCTACAACCTTGTCAAACAGGTGGCACCAGAAGTCTGCAAAAACATAGCCGCACTTTGGGACTATGTCCCAGAAAGATTTCAAGTAATATAAATCTGCCCTCCAAAAATACAATCCCTGCCTCCTCACTGCCAAGCAGACCTACCACTCCCATTAACACCTTATCGTCCCCTCCCCATCAACTCTTCCTTCAACTCTGTACTTTGTCCTCCACTGCCTCCACCCACTAACTCACTCAATGCCCAGGAGATCACCAATCACTTCAAACATAAGATTGATGCAATTTGTGAGGAAATCTCAGCTGTACAGATACCTTCTCCACTTAACACTCCATATCCACAGGTACAATCATTACTTCCTTCATTCAACCCCTTTACTATAGACAAGGTTGCTGAACTTCTTTCTAACATCCAACTAACCACCAGCCCTCTGGATCCTGTTACCTTGCAAATGCTACGCTCACCCTCTGGCTCTATTCTACACTCTCTAACTCACATCTTCAATCTCTACCTCTCTTCTGGCATCTTCCCCAAGTTTCTAAAACATGCACTAGTCACCCCCATACTTAAAAAGCCTTCACTGGACTCAACCAATCTTAACAACCTATGCCCCATCTCCTTGTTCCCCTTTTTATTCAAACTCCTTGAACATCTGGTCTATAATCGACTGAGCGACCACCTCACTGAGAATAACCTTCTTGATCTACTAATGGCCAAAGCCAATGGACACCATTCTGTACTCCTGCTCCAGGACCTTTCTGCTGCCTTTGATACGGTTGACCACCTTTTCCTTCTCAAAAAACGTTACTCCTTTGGTCTCCTTGTCACTTACAATTCTACTTCCTCTTTTCCTTTTCCTTTCTCTGTTGGGGTTCCCCAAGGTTCTGTTCTTGGACCGCTTCTGTTCTTGCTCTACACCAGCAGATGATACCTCCTCTACACTGACAACACCCAATTTTTTCTCTTTACCCCTCAGTTCACTCCTTCAGTCTCTTCACGTATTACAAATTTACTAGCGGACATATCAGCCTGGATGTCACACCACTTCCTCAAACTCAATCTATCCAAAACCGAGCTCATAATATTTCTTCCCCCATGTGCCCCTTGCCCTGATCTCTCTGTCAAGACCGATAGCACAACTATCAGCCCATCCCTGTATACGAAGGTTCTAGGGGTAATCCTTGACTCTGAACTATCCTTTCAGCCCCACATCCAATCACTGTCCAAATCTTGCCACCTCAACTTCCACAACATCTTCAGATAGGGCCCTTCCTAACCAATCCAACACAAAATTCCTTACGCACACTCCTGTAGAGAAGGCTGTACTTATAAGTGGGTGCTGAAGCAACCACCTGCTGGAACCATGTGCAGTCAGAGAGAGTAATGTCAGGAGTAGTGTTGAGCGAACCCGGACTGTAACGTTCGGGTCCGTACCGAACTTTCGGGTGTCCGGGACTCGGACCCGAACACGGACATTTCAAAAAACGTTCAGGTTAGGGTCCGGGGTTCTGGTATTTTACTCCACGTGTTGAGAAGCTGCAGGGCAGCCAATCAACAAGCGTTTCACTGGTTTGCCCTTAGAAGCCATCACAGCCATGCCTACTAATGGCATGGCTGTGATTGGCCAGTGCATCATGTGACCCAGCCTCTTTATAAGCTGGAGTCACTTGATGCTGCAGTCACATGCTCTTGGGTTAGCTGTAGGGAGAGGAAGCTGACGGCGTCAGGGAGAGATTAGAGACATTTTAACAACATCTGATCCTGCATCCTGAGATAGATTACTACTGCTGTGCTGTTGCTCTGAGGACAGATAGCAGAAATTTGAGATTTCACATACCGCTGCTTTGAGTTGCAGATCAAACTCTGCATAAAACAACGATCGCTACGATCGTGCACAACGATCAGATTGTTGGAGTAATTTGAGATTTCAAATACCGCTGCTTTGAGATGCAGATTGCAGATCAAACTCTGCATAAAACAACTTTCGCTACGATCGTGCTCAACGATCAGATTGTTGGAGGAATTTGAGATTTCAAATACTGCTGCTTAGAGTTGCAGATTGCAGATTAAACTCTGCCTAACGCAACGATCGTTACAATCATACACAACGATCAGACTGTTGGAGTAATTTGAGATTTCACATACTGCTGCTTTGAGTGACACATTGCAGACAAACCCTGCCTAACACAACGATCGTTACGTTTGTACATAACGATCAGATTGTGGGATCGTACACAACGATCAGATTGTGGGAGTAATTTGAGATTTCACATACTGCTGCTTTGAGCGATCTGACTGCACTAGGTAGAGACTTCTGCTTAGAGGGACAGATTCTTGTTCAAAAACCATTGCCTACTCCAATTGGACAAATTGTTGTACTGTAAGTGACACATTATTGTTGAAAAATCATCTCCTAGTTCTAAAGGGAGAGTTTTCAGCTGTTGCTTAGAGGGACAAATTCTTGTTCAAAAACCATTGCCTACTCCTATAGGGCCAGCTGTTGCTGTAAGTGACACATTATTGTTCAAAAATCATCTCCTAGTTCTTAAGGGAGAGCTTCCAGCTGTTGATGTGAGCAGTGCATTTCTTGCACCAAAATAAAAAGTCTGGCTACGTTGGTGTTTTAAAAAAAAAAAGGTATTAATTGGTATTAATAAACAAGTGGTTGTGGTGGTTGTGGTCGTCGTGGTCGTAGTGGTCGTCGTGGTACTGGTGTAGGGAATAAACGAGAGGAGTAACCCGGGCGTTTACATAATACATCGGGATACATTCATAAATAATTATGGTTAATTATGGAAAAAAAAAAATTTTGTGGTTGCATCGGTCTGAAAAATAAAACCACGTTCTTTACGTGACGAGTGTAGTTGTCGACCTTCGAGAGGGAATTCTTGATCCTCTACTAAAAACTTGTTATTACACAGTGAATGTCGTTGTCGACCGGGATATCCTCATCCGTTACCAAAAACTTGTTCTTAAACAGGGAGATTCGTTGTCGACTTTTGAGAGGGAAATCTTGATCCTCTACTAAAAAGTTGTTATTACACAGTGAATGTCATGTTGTTAAACAGGTTAACCTCATCCGTTACCAAAAACTTGTTCTTAGAC
>BLSH010119795.1:1011957-1026559 GCA_018402905.1 Glandirana rugosa
GCCTGTCTTGGGCTTGCAAGCGTACCTGGGGCTTGGGGTAACTTTAGTTACCCCTGGGCTTGAAAATCCGTGTTTTTACCGACATTGTTTCAGGACCTTTCGGGATCTCCCGACGTTTCACTTCATTTTACCCCCATTCTCATCCCGTTCACGGGATGTTTTTTTACCCCTATCCCTTTTATTTAATTTTAGTTTATTTTTTTACCCTTCCCCTCACCTACACCTCATCCTCGGATCTCCAACTGATCCGGCACTGGCACCGTCACATCCACCTTCACCGCCACCATCTCCTCATCCTCGACAGGACAAGCGGAGCCGTTTGTCCACATCCAACGTGGACAAGCTAACCTTTATTAAAATGAATCAGGCATGGATCCCACAAGACTTGTCTGTACCTTGTGCAGAATAAACATTTAGACCGGACTCACACAGCCATTCATATACTAGTTTTTTTGAATAGACCTCAATACAAAAAAAAAAATACCATGTTGGCTACCTCCTCCTACTCCTCTACCACCGCCACTTCCACCTACACTGCCACGGTCACGGCCTAGTCAACCTCTAGGCTCCTACTCCACATCCACTCCCCTTCCCATTTTTTTATTTGATTTTAATTTATTTTCCCTATCCCCATTTTTTTGTAGGGCACTTGCCCTACTCTTACCCCCATTTTACTTCACTTTGCAGCCCTCTAGGGCTTTCCAGGACTTTGTTACAGCCATTTTTGTGCCTAAAAGTTCGGGTCCCCATTGATTTCAATGGGGTTCGGGGTCCATGCGAACGTTCGGGTTCTGTCCGGACCCGAACCCGGAGTCCCGAAGTTCGGCCGGACCAGCAGAACCCGAACTTCCAGAGGTTTGCTCAACTCTAGTCAGCAGCACACCAAGATCTCCAAAAAAGGGCTCCTGTTTGCAACAGTTATGGTGAGAATCCTTGGTCATTATTATTCAAGATCAGGTTATCCCACACATTTTTATGGACTGAAGCCCATGTATGCTCCATTTGTGTGTGTTTAGTTAGTAGTTAGTTAAGGTGTGTTCTTTTTTTTAGGACTGATCTTCGTGGTCAAGCTGCTAACTACATCATTACACCATTACCACCAGATCTACAATTCCTGCAAAAAGGACTTTGTGTTACAGGTGATACACTTTTTTGCCCGGTAGGTGGTGACTACATTCCAGTCAGGGGTGGACTTTTAAGATATGTATCTCTAGAAAACAACTTTGCCTTGCAGTGTCATTCTTACGAGAATGGGGTTTCAGAATTTGTTAACTATCCCATTGTTCTCTTATAGGTGGAATACCTGACAACATGTCTGCATGTACAGGATAATTACATTGTTTTGCATTTATATTGTCTACTGCAATTTGCTTTGATGCTTTTCAGTTGGACAGCAATAGGATGTTAATTGTAGAGTGATTTAACCACTTCAGCCCCGGAAAGTTTTACCCCCGTCCTGACTTTTTGCGATTCGGCACTGCGTCGCTTTAACTGACAATTGCGCGGTCGTACGACGTTGTACCCAAACAAAATGTGCGTCCTTTTTTTCCCACAAATAGAGCTTTCTTTTGGTGATATTTGATCACCGCTGCATCATTTCTGATCGCCATTATAAACAAAGAAAGAGTGACAATTTTGCAAAAAAAAATTATATTTCTTACTTTTTGCTAAAATTCAAATCCAAAAAAAATATAAAAAAACATTTTTTTTCATTCGTTTTGGCCGATTTATATTCTTCCTCATATTTTTGGTAGAAAAAAATTATTATTATTATTGATTGGTTTGCGCAAAAGTTGCCGCGTTTACTGATGATGAGAATTAATTTCTGGGGTCTTTATTTTTTTTTATTTTTTACTAGTAATGGCGGCGATCTGCGATTTTTAGTGGTACTGCGATATTGAGGCGGACATGTCGGACATTTTTGACACTTTTTTGGGACCAATGACATTTATACAGCGATCAGAAATTTAAATGTCCACTGATTACTGTATAAATATCATTGGCAGTGAAGGGGTTAACCTGCAGGGGGCGATCTAGGGGTTAACTGTGCTCCCTGGGCGTGTTCTAACTGTGGGGGGGCTGGGCTACCATGGGCATAAGAGATCTAACTGATCCCAGGGACAGGGATCAGTAGATCTCTTATGTCCCCATTGAAAGAGCAGGGAACCGATGTGTTTACATCAGCGGTTCCCCGCTCTTTGGCTCTAGCAGCTCATCGCGGCTCGCCAACGGACTCCTCCAGAGTGTGTCCGGCACGAGAGTGCTGCCGCCGGCGCATGCTCGCCCCCTAGCTGCGCCTGCGCAAATCGCCGCCTTTTTACGGCGATTTGCGCTAGGTGTCCACACTGCCGCAGTAAGTATACTGCGCGCGGTGTGGAACCGGTTAATGTTGCTCTTTTCTACCAAAGAGTATGGAGGACGAGGTTCATTTCAATTGGAGGAGAATGTAGGAAGTGCCTAGTCCAGACATAGAGGCCAGCTGTTCTGCTTGTAGCTCATGTGCGTGTTGGGTTTCCCCTAACTTTAGAATATTGTTTGCTTCTGCCTGTTGCTGTGGCGCTTTTTCTAGTAGAGATGGGCCGAACACCCACCGGTTTGGTTCGGCTCTTGCCAGAACTTTCGAACATTGCAATAGTTTGAAGCAGTACAATGAACCCCATTAAAGTCTAGGGGACCCAGACTGGAAAAATCAAAAGATCCCTTTTTGAAGACATATATGCAAGTTATTGGGCATACAAAGGGTATAGGGGTCCGGGTACTGTCCTAGGGGACATGTATCAATTTAAAAAAAAATTTAAAAGAGTTCAAGCCAAACTAGCCAGCTGGACCGGTCCGTCCTAGACTCCCACGAGTAGACACACAGACACTGCTGCTGCCATTTGCCTGACTGAGGTTGGCGGTCGATTGATTGGGAAGGTGAGTCAGAGGAGAGCTGCCATCTGCCTGAGAGATAATAATGATGTTTAATTTGTCTTAATGTATGTAACTGTATAATAATTCCCCCAGGCCCAGACTGAGTGAACTGTGTAAGTAGTGTTGTTAATTAATCCCTGATGCTCAAACAAACTTGGATGACATCTATCTGGTGGCTCTGTATACTCCTATCTGGTGGCTCTGTATACTCCTATCTGGTGGCTCTGTATACCCCTATCTGGTGATGCTGTATACCCTATCTATGATGCTGTATACCCTATCTGGTGATGCTGGGCTGTATACTGCTGACACAAGGGGTGTAATATATAAGGGGTGGGATTTGTGAGAAGTGGGATGGGTTAAAAAGGAAGGGCGGGATCTGGCACCCCCATCCTAAAATTTCACCAGCCACCACTGCCAGCCACGTAGTACTCCCAAGGGTTCTGGGGATGGAAAACCATCTTTTAAGGTTTGACGTATGTCTTCCTCTGCTTCAATGCCTCCAAAACTGCCATAATCCTTCTCCTCCTCCTCCCTCTCCTCTTGTGTGTTCTGTGGCGTGGCATGAATGGTATCTGCATAAAGTGGACTTTGAGAAGAAAAGAAGTCCTCCTCTTCCTCCTGCTGCTCTGCCTCAAGTGTCCTGTCCATAATGCCACATAGAGTATGCTCCAGCAGGAACACAAGAGGGATTGTGTCATTGATGTATGCATTGTCACAGCTTATCATCCTTGTTGCCGCCTCAAATGGTGGGAGCACAGTGTAGGCATCTTTTATCAGCAGCAATTGGCTTGGGGAAAAAAAAGCAGAGCCGCCCTGAGCCTGTTGTTGTGCCATACTCACACAGTACTCGTTGATGGCCCTCTGCTGCATATGCAGCCGCTGCAGCATTGTCAAAGTTGAGTTCCACCTGGTGGGCATGTCACAAATCAAGCAGTTTACGGGCAGGTGGAATAATCACTGAATTTCAGCCAACTGAACACTGGCTGCGTATGACTGCCTTAAATGGCTACAGACTCTTCTAGCCTGCTTCAGAAGATCTTGCAATCCTGGGTACCTGTTTAAAAAATACTGCACCACCAAATAGAACATGTGCCAGTCATGGCACATGTGTCAACTTTATCAGTTGAAGGGCAGACAGAAGGTTAGTGCCATTATCGCACACCACCATTCCTGGCTCAAGCTGGCGTGGCCTGGCGTGCACCACCTCTGGGCCTGCAGAACTGAAAGAATCTCTGCTCCGGTGTGGCTCCTGTCCCCTAGACAGACCAGCTGAAGCACTGCATATTTTAGCCTGACTTGTTAAATAGCCCCTTGAACGCTTTGGGGGTACTGGTGGTTCATAGGACAATTGAGCAGAGGAAGGCATGGAGGAGGAGGAGGAGGAGGGGGTAAAGCTGACAAATCTCACATCATCACCACCAGCTGTATGGAGACATGGCAGCAAAACAAGCTCCAGCACTGAGCCCTGTCCTGCATCCTTCCTAGTTGCAAGCAGAGTTACCTAGCGTGCTGTGAATGAATATATGATATATCATCCCTGACCATGCATGCTGGACCACAAGTCAGCAGTAAGGCGTACCTTACAGCTGACTGCCTTGCCCAACGATGCCACAGCATTGCCTTTCAAGTGATGGTACAGAGCTGGAATGGCCTTACATGCAAAGAAATAGCGCCTAGGAACCTGCAATGATGGTGCAGCACATTCTGCAAATTCACGGAAGAGGCAGAATCCACCACACAGAAATACAGGAGTTGAAATTTAGACGCTGGGCATGTGGGAGGAAGCGACTGTATTTTCTTCCCTGCAGCAGCTGGGGCAGAGAAATTTGCCTGCTATAATCTACAGCTGGTAATGTGCTGCTGGCAGACGTGCTGAAAAAAACCTGTGACACCCTTCTCTATACCATCATCCCTGTCAGTGGAGGATGCTGAGAGGTCATTCGATATAGTGGGGGTAGACCTGAAAGGTGAGGAGTGAGGAGGACAAGAATTGTTTGCTTTTTTGTGGCTTTCAGGTGCTCTTGCCAATGGGTTGAGTTGTGGGAGGTTAAATGCCTTGTTAAGCCTGTGGTGCTCAAATGGCTGGTGTTTTTGCTACACTTGATCTGCTTGAGGCAAACTTTTAAAATTGCAACAGCGCGATCACTGCACATGTCCTAAAAAATGCCCAGACAGCTGAGCTGTGGGCAGTGGACTGGGAGATAACAGCTCCACAATCTGCTCAGATCCACCACCTCTTCTGCATGCTGTGGCTGGATAGCACAGGCAACATCACTAAACAGAGAAAATGATACCCTGCCTGAGGACGGACCACGTCCCCCTTTTCCTGTGGACACAGATGCTGTTGGCCCCCTCACAGTGGCATGGAACCTCTGCCTTTCCTTGTTGGCCTCCCAGACATGATGGGGGCTTATTGCCAAAATGTAATAGAGACAGGGAAATGTGTAATTGGATGCACTTAATTGAAAGTGGTGTTTGGTGCACTTCAACGTGAGGACTGCCACTGACAGAAATGCCACTTCAATATACTGCAGTAAAACTGCACTGATGCACTACAATGTACTGCAGTAAAACGGCACTGACGCACTTCAATATACTGCAGTAAAACTGCACTGATGCACTACAAAATACTGCAGTAAAAATGCACTGATGTTCCTCAATATACTGACACACTGCAATATACTGCAGTAGAACTGCACTGACACACTTCAGTATACTGCAGTAAAAATACACTGACACACTACATTATACTGCAGTAAAATTGCACGGATGCACTACACTGACACACTTCAATATACTGCAGTAAAACTGCACAGATGTACTACACTGACAATATACTGCAGTAAAACTGCATGGATGCACTACACTGGCACACTTCAATATACTGCAGTAAAACTGCACGGACTCACAAAACTGACCCTGCACTATCACTATATTAACACTATATAAATAGGGGAGGGGGCAGGACTTTGAGTGAGGCAGTGAAATAATCATTTGCCTCCATCCCTAATTAATGTATACAAACAAAGGGGTGGGACTTTATATGAAGTGCACAATGGGTCAAAGATAATAACATAAATATTTTTTATTTTAGATAATATATAATCAAAAATTCATGTATAGATATGTACAAAAGAAGAAAGATACCTGCATAGTTTCAATTACTCTAATCCCTAACATTGATGAGGGGTTGAGTGATTGAATAGATTGAATATAACATATATAAAATATTTTCATAGACAGTCCATAAAACAATAAGGAGATCATGGGATAAATGCATAATCCACAGTAGGTTGGTAAAGTAAATTGCACATGATTTAGATCAGACACGACATCTGTTGGCTCAATGCGTTTCGTGACTTGGTGTCACTCATCAGGAGCAAGCGTGTAGTGCGTCTCTGCAATGACATATTATAGTTCTAGGTAGATCTTATGAACTCATGATAAATGAAAATAACAACAGGGGAACAACAAAGTGTGCCCCCTATGCTACTTACAGGGTTACATGCTGGGATGACATGACACTGAGGGCTAAGGGCAGCCTCGGCAGGGACCGTCTAGTCTGGGCGCTGAGATGGGGTGCTTCACATCAGATCGCACACAGGGCAACTTCATGACGGGCAAGCATCAGTAAAGGAAAGGAGTGAACCAGTGTGTTGCCAAAAACAAACTGTGCCTAAAGAAAACAATAATATTAGTATAATAGTGAGTGAAAGGTCCCCCAGGAGGGGATAGATAGAGAGTGAGGAGAGGAGTAAGTAGGTAAAGAGAGACCGACCCGTGTGGAATAAAAGAAAGAAACCAGGTAAAGAAAGCCCAAAGGGGAAGAAGGAGTACCTACCAACCAACTGCTCTCCAAGTTGGTTGGTAGGTACTTACACAAGCCCTCCACAGGCACCCCTCCCCTGATCCCCCCCCCTGCACAGCTGGGTGCACTCCACCATTCCTCATTGGGCCGGAGCATGCATGACAGCAGGCCTTGACTGCTCCCAGCACATCCGCCAACTGCTCTGCCCTCCTGAAGACCACCTACTTTTCTCTTCTCGCTCTGGCAGCAGCTACGGGGAGCAATGTGGAAAATATAGTTTGCCTGCTGCAAGGCACAGAAGGAGGCGGCGCCCCTGACTGATGTGCGCTCTAGGATGGCGCCTACCTTGCCTATAAGTAGCACTGGCCCTCTGTCAGTGATATATGTAGTGAAGGGGGATATATATTTGAGGTAGCCTTTCAGAAGGATCTTCGCTCCCAGGTTTTTGCCTGGAAAGAATAGCAGTGTATGAGGAGTCTAATCTTTGCCTTACAGGTCTGCTCTCTAGGGAGGATGCCTTTAAAAGAAGGGCTAAAACTCTGGCCTGATTAAACTGAAGTTGGCTTGTGCTATGGAATCTAAAGCATTTTGCTGTCATGCTGGAGGGTACATGCAGAGGTAGCAGAGCAGGAAAATGTCTGTTTGTATGAAGAATATTTTAAAGGAGAATCCTGTGCTGAAGAATGTCCTAGATAGCTGGATAGAAGTTGCCACCAGTGGACTTTGCAAGAATTGCTCACTGCTCACCCATTAAGATACCTGGTTTCTGTTTGGTTGCATTTAGAGAGCCAACTACCTACCTTAGTAGAACAGAATTCTGAAACTATTTTTGCCTGTTTGGGGTATCTTCTTTCTCTTATTGTGTTCATTAAATAAGCGTGTAAAATGCAATAAAGTTACTGGCGTCCAGCTTCCTTTTACCCCACAAAAAGTAGTCAAGGATTCCATGATGAAAGTTGAAATGCTAGCCTACTGAGCTGTCCAGAAGCCCCCCTCAACTTCTCAGGGTTACGTGGGCATTAGCTTTCAGTGACTTAATTGCCAACATGTGTTTTAAGGTCTCAAGATAAATGCAGCGCCAAAACCAATTATTTAGAGTGTTAGAAGATAGATTGCACTTCATATACAACAAAAAAACAATAATAGAAAGTTCAAAAGAGAATGATGTCACAGTCCTAATGTTTCTTTCAACCACAATATGGATTCTCTAATCCTGTGAGCCAGGGTATACACCCTCTGGTTTCAAAGGTGGAACCAACTAGACACCAAAGAAGTCTTCCTTGGGGATGTGCTGGAATTCCTTAGGAATCACCACCAAACGAGAATCCTAGTAACAATTCACTCAAGTAAAAGATGTGAGCTTACCAGACTCTGGTAGGTAATGCGCATGGGTCAAAATCCACTTTGAAGGTAATGGTGTCCGCGGGTCATCATGGACAGAGGTGAAAAGAAACGTTCGGATGGCGAAGCTCCAATCCTTCTCAATAATGCTCCACGGGGTTGATCCAACGCTCAGCATGTACAATCAATTCTTAGATGTGATGACTGCATTCATTTTCTTTCTTCTATTTTCATCTGGTGATCCGGCTAGCAAGGCTGCTGTTTTTCAATGGAATAAGTTCTCCAATTCTTAGATGTGATGGCTGCATTCGTTTTCTTTCTTCTATTTTCATCTGGCGATCCAGCCAGCAAGGCTGCTGTTTTTCAACGGAACAAGTTCTCCCTTCTGACAAGCTTTGGGGAACTTGATGTAGGACACAGATTTCACACTGACCACAAACTTATCCGCAGCTTCCCCCAGGATCTTCATTGAGTCCTTGTGTTTTAAGGACTTTTTTGTCCACCTTTATTAAAATAAAAGTTATTGTACTGCAATGCTCACACACAGTAGTTCTCACAATCTCATAAAATACAGCACAAGGTTTTCAACTTCCTGACTATAGAGTTGCCCAGCTGGGGATATGCACTACAGGCTCCCTGCCTGTTCAAAATCTCTTACTGTAGACATCAGTGACACACTCACTTCTCTTCATACAGCTATTCTGGTTAAAATTCTTGTCTCTTAGACCTGGACATACACTCCCTGTGTGTCTGTCCACACATTCTCACTACATTCTGCAGCACATAACTCCCCTAGGACAGGGAAGGGGAGGGCCCAGTCTGGCTACACACATTATCTTTTCTGAGTCAACACTTACCTGGCAATCAATCTCACACCCATCTCAGGCACTCTTTCACTGTTCAACCAGTGATTAACTGCTTCTTTAAACAGTGACATAACACTAGTCTGTCACTCACTATATACGCTATTAGCTTGTAAGCTCTGATGAGCAGGACTCTCTTAACCCTCTTGTATTTTATTGTATTGTAACTGTACTGTCTCCCTTTAAATTGTAAAGTGCGGCTCAAACTGTTGGCAAAATACACTGTAAATCCTGTAATATATATATATATATATATATATATATATATATATATATATATATACTGTGGGAAATTAGTTTGTGGGGGTCAACTTTCCTGAGGAAAATAGTCAGCGTCCAGGCAACTTTCTTTAAAATCTGGCAGCTTGCTAGGTTTATTGGTAAAATATTTGCAGGTTTAAAAAAAACACACAAAACAGAAAATAAATCCTTGCCGTCTGGCGATAAACGAAATGGTATTGTTTACTCACTATACGGTGTGGGGCTGGCCCCCCTGACACCCACAAAACATAAGCCAAAATGCAAACCTTGTCTTTTAAAGTCCAAACAGACACAGAGCTCCCTCAGATTCCTCTCTGAGTTCCAGGTCAGAGCTAGAGTGTGTTATCTTCCTGGTTATTTAAGCCACCTGCTGGTGGACTCCAGTGGACCACAAACTGCCATGGTGGCTGGTAAAATCTGGACCGGACTCAGTTTATTCAAATCAATATGAACGCATACGAGGCAATAGGTAGCGTCTGTCTTCCACTTTGCCTCGCATACTGTCACAATACATACAATATATATCACCAAAAGTATTGGGATGCCTGCCTTTACACACACATGAACTTTAATGGCATCCCAGTCTTAGTCCGTTCCATATTGAGTTGGCTCACCATTTGCAGCTATAACAGCTTCAACTCTTCTGGGAAGGCTGTCCACAAGGTTTAGGAGTGTGTCTATGGGAATGTTTGGCCATTCTTCCAGAAGCGCATTTGTGAGATCAGGCACTGATATGGACAAGAAGGCTTGGCTCGCAGTCTCCACTCTAATTCATCCCAAAGGTGTTCTATCGGGTTGAGGTGCAGGCAAATCAAGTTCCTCCACCTCAAACTCGCTCATCCATTTCTTTATGGATCTTGCTTTGTGCACAGGTCTAAATCATTTAAGGGAGGATTATGGTAGGGGAGTTGCTTTTCAGGGGTTGGGCATGGCCCCTTAGTTGCAGTGAAGGGAACTCTTATGGAATCAGCATACCAAGACATTTTGGACACTTTCATGCTCCCAACTTTATGGGAACAGGGACCACCTTCCCAGAAGAGTTGAAGCTGTTATAGCTGCAAAGGGTGGGCCAACTCAATATTCAACCCTACGGACTAAGACTGAGATGCCATTAAAGTTCAAATGTGTGTAAAGGCACACGTCCCAATACTTTTGATAATATAGTGTATATACAGTATATATCTATGTGCTCTGCTTGCTTCAGGATTCTGAAGAAAGAGGAGCATCACTGATAAAAATGGACCGATACCCTGCCTACAGCACATGTCAAAGTTCATTAAGCAGTGTTAAGTAGAGTGAACACTGTGGCTTAAATTTATTACATGACTTTTTGAAGCCATAACCATGTCTTTTTGTGAAGCCATAGTGTGGAGCAGAGGTCTCCAAACTTCTGAAATAGAGGGCCAGTTTACTGCCCTTCAAACAGTAGGAGGGCTGGACTGTGGCCATTGGGAGTGGAAAATGCCCTGGCATTGGAGGAAGTAAACAATGCCATGGGCTTGGTGGTAAGCAAGAATAAAAAAAGTCATCATTGGTGTCAGTGGGAGGAATAGTTTCCCATAATTGGTGTCAGTGGGAGAATTAGTTCCCCATCTCTGATGCAGTGGGAGGAATAGCTCCCCGTCTTTGGTGTCAGTGGAAGGAATAGTGCCCCAAGAGCCAGATAAAGGCAAGCAAAGGACCACATTCGGCCCATGGGCCACAGTTTGGAGACCTTGGGTATGGAATAACAATGTGGTGTCCAGTGGAGAGCTAATATCGGTATCCACCCTTTGCTATAGATAAAGGCCTCACAATTAACCTTTTGTAAAGTACCATGCTTAGAACAGTATGCTTAGAACTGTTATTTTAAAATGGGACTACAACCAAAAATGTATATTGATTGCATAGGGGTATGGATGGGACAGAAAGTGATGGGAAACCTTATAAATGCAGAAAGAGACAGCAATAAAAATCTTCCAGAGATTACTTACTTTTCCTCACTCTGTCCAACACTAAGCAAACGGTACATGCAGTGGGTAATGGAAAGAATTACCCCAACCCTTTAAAATAATCACATTTTGTTGCTTTTCCACATGAAATGAAGACAGACAGAGTTTTTGTTTTATCCAGCTATACAGTATTTACTCAGTGCAACTTATAACATACAAGTGAAAGATATAACACCAAAAGAAGAAAAAAAAAATCATACACAGAATCACTGTTGGAGAAAGGATCACCCCGTGTCAGTATTTTGTTGGACCACTTTTTGCTTTAATTGCAGCCTTTAGTCTGTTGGGATATGTCTCTACTAACTTTACACATGTAGACTTATATGCAATATTTGCCCACTCTCCTTTGCAGAACTGCTCAAGTTCAGTTAAAATTGATGGTGATCGTTTGTGGACTGCGGTCTTCAAGACATTCCACAGATTTTCATTTGGGTTTAAGTATTAGCTCTGACTAGGCAATGCAAAGACATTCACATTTTTCTCCCTCAACCACTGTGTGGTCATTTTTGATGTGTGCTTTGGGTCATTGTCATGTTGGATGGTAAACATGTAAACCTTCTTCCCATTGACAACTTTCAGGCAGAGGGTAACAGATTTTCCTCAAGAATTTGACGGTATTTCTCCCTATCTATTTTTCCTTCTATCTCCAGTCCCTGCTGCAGAGAAACGCCCCTATATCAGGATATTACCACCTCCATGCTTTACTGTAGGATTACTGTAGGGTTACTGTGTTATTTAAATGGATTTTAGTTATTTGGAGGCCAAATTTTAGTTTCATATGACCATAACACCTTTTTCCATGTGGCCTCAGAATCTTCAAGGTGCGTTTTGGCAAAGCTCAGTCATGACTGCATATGACCCTTCTTGAGGAGTGGCTTTTTTCTTGCAACCCTCCCATACAAGCTACATTTGTGGAGAATTTGTGATATTGTTGAAATATGCACACAATGACCATTCTTGGTCATAAATTCCATACAACTGCTTCAGAGTTGCTGTAGGCCCTTTTGGTAGCCTCTCTGACCAGTTCCCTCCTGGCTCTTTCATCCAGTTTTCAGCGAAGTCCTGATCCAGGGAGGGTCTGTATTGGACAAAATACCTGTTACTTCTTAATAACAGACTTCACTGTGCTTCTAGGCATTGATAAAGCCCTTGCAATTTTTGTATCCATCTCCTGACTTGTGCCTATCCATAACTGTATCCCGGAAATCCCAGTGACAGTGCCTAGCCACTCAAAGGTGATTGTTTGTTTCAGTTGCACTACCTGGGACTGAAATGCTCCAGGAAAGATCTTTTCATGCAGAACCAATGAAAAAGACCACAGCTGATCACAGTTGAATGTCAAATGGCTTTGTGTGCCATTGAGAAGGTGATTAGCTACACCTGATTGAGTAATTTTTAGGAAGGAATGATCCTTTTTTAAACTCTTTGATTCTGTGTTTGAGTTGTATTTATTTTTTTCTGACATGGTGTTATATCTTTCACTTGGATGTTATAAGTTGCGCTGAGTAAATACAGCTGGATAAAACAAAAATGTGTCTGTCTTCATTTTAGACTGCAAAGCAACAAAATGTGATTATTTAAAGGGGTGATTTTTTTCTATACCCCTTGTACATACCTTAAATATTGTTGGACATATATTGTGCTTCAATCCTACAAGAGGTGAAAAGGAAACGTAAAAAGTGTGAAAAGGTAACTTTTAATTACCTCTTATTTTGTAACACTTTCCATCCACCTAGGAAACATTCTGAAACTGTAGAAAGTACATCTGTTGACCTCAAATTCAGCAGCTTGCACTGCACACTCGATTTTGATTTGCATAAAAATATTTTTGTGTGTTAAAAATGCATAAATACATGGATCCCTGTCCTTGACAAACTGACAATGCAAACACCATGCCATCTGCTCTAGGTGTTATATTATTTTCACATTTATTACATAAGTATTGCAGTGTACTTATTGGATATTAAAACACATTCTTAGAATTTATGTTGCTCATTTATAATAACTACATAATAGTCATGATTTGTTTACTAAAGGAAACTGAAAAATAATATACTGTATCTATGAGGTGTGTTTAAAAAGTTTGGTGAATGGTCCGATATCTCAATGGCAACATGGGTCGGGTGTGCATGCATGCACATGGCTATCCAGAGACACACCGAGAAGCGATACCTAGCTTAAAGTACACGTGACAAATGTAGTCAGTGTGAGAGGTAGGATCACAGTGCAATGGAACAACGAGTGAACATCAGGTTCTGCTACATATTGGGGAAAACAGAGACGTATGAAATGTTGGTGCAAGTGTATGGGACGGAATCCGTGAGCAGTAAATGTGTTTACGACTGGTTCAAATGCTTTCGCAACATGAAGGAAATGACTGAGGATGAGGCACGTTCGGGTCGGCTGTCGAAAAACAGAACCCCAGACATGATTGAGCGAGTGCGACCAATAGTGGCCCGGTTTAGGAGTGTGTGGACATGGATGGGCTGAGGCCATTTTAGGAGATGCAGCAACACCAGAAAAACAGGCAAGAGCTGAGACATTTTGGGTTAGTCGGTTATAAATGGAACCTTTGGGCACTACACTACACATTGCCCTATGTTTAAAGTTATAGAACCTCATGTGAAGGTTAAAAGAAGCGGTCCAACTTTCGCCTGACAGGGCGGGTGGTTCTGGCACCACCTGCCAATAAGTGGAGCAAGGGACATTTTCCTGTGGCTCAGGTAAGAACTTTCACAGATGATCTTCCCTCCCGTCACTTGCAACCATGACAGCTCAAAACACCTCCCATTCCATTCTTAAAATAGCTTCTCATAACACGCAGGGGCTCAACTCCCAAATCAAAAGACATAAGGCCTTCCATTACTATGCCAGTCGAGGTCTGGACGTTGTCCTTCTTCAGGAGACACATTTTGATATAAATTATAATCCCCCTTATCTACATCACAAATACCCTACCTTCTACCTATCCAACGCAAATTCTAAAAAGAGAGGAGTAGCTATCATCTTCTCTAAGAGAGTCAACTTTTCCCACACACAGACCCTCAAAGATCAGGAGGGCAGATATATCATTCCCCCTAATATTAAATATAGTTTTACACAGAGGACTTCTTCCTGTTGCAGGTCTGGAGCTGACCGTATCATTACCTTCCGGAATACAGAAAACTAAACCCTCAACTCGGGGACGCACAATACTCTTCGATAAAATTCTTACCTTACCCTCCACAAAACTCGACAGTACCAACGTTCACTGCCCTCCCTTCTAGTAGACACTTTCAAGAATGGACTCGGTGTCCTTTTACAGGGAACGAGGTGAATAACCGTCCACCACGGTCTTGGTGGGCGGGACAGTCCGCTTTCAACCTGGCGAAGAAAATTGGAAGTGTACTCCAAGATATTGAAATTTGTATCCCGTTACACAT
>BLSH010119795.1:1030107-1089565 GCA_018402905.1 Glandirana rugosa
ATCTCATTTGTAGACTTGTAAAAGATTGTTTTTCCCGTTTTATGGGCCTATATACCCTTTCAGGGCTTTTCTGGTCACATTTCATGGCCTAGTAAATATGTGTATGATCCCATTGTTTTTCTTTATGTTTTAGTTTATGTGTTTGTTTTGCCTTTAGGCTTCTTCTCGGTTTTCACTCACTCTGCATTTCAGGGTAGCTGAAGCCGGGGGATCTCTAAAGGGCTTTTGTAATATCCCTCGTTCTCCCTCTAGGCGGTCTGCCTTGACCAGGCAGTTTTACCTTTTGGGTGCCCTGAGAGCAGAGGGCGCCATATGGAGAAGAAAACTGCAACGAATAGGTTTGGTGGTGGGCTTCCACCTGAGCTATGTATTTTGTTTTCTATGATCCAAAGAAGTGCACATTCCTTTGGGAAAATAACTCTAAACTGTAACAAATGTTCAGATGTTTACTCTATGACCACATGTAAAAGATACCCTTTTTCTTGTCATGTTTGAAAAATCAATAAAAATTTTAAAACGGAAGAATGTTGTTCACTATTGTTTGATCTGATAGGTTGTTAGATGTGCAATACAACCTCCCTCCATCATTAGAAAGCACTGAACATGTCAAACAGGGGTAAGAACCTAAATGTTCAAAACTATTGTGTGTTTGACTGCATTTATGTACCATAAATAAAACTATAATACAATGTATTAAGCATCTTGGAGTGAGGCAGTTTTGATTATATGTTTGTATCACAGTTTGGAGGCTGTCTGTCTCTGCTACCCTGAAGATTACACATGCCCCTCACCCTTGTAATTTTCGTTAAGTTTTAATGGGACAGTCTAAAAATTCATGTTTTAGGCACTAGCTTTGGATTTGGGTCAAAGTTTGGTTTGCAGCAAACCCAACCCATTTTCAGTTTGTGGACACAGCAAACTAATGTGGCCAATTGATGCACCAGCAACCAACCAATAATAATGTACGTCCTAGTCTCTGATCCTAGGTTAAGTGGCCTTTAATGGCTAATGATGGGGGCTTTGTTGTGTACCAGACCCTCACTTTAAAAGGCAGTGTTCCTGCAGCCATACTGAAAATTGTTTGTGTAGCCCAGTTTATAACATTAACCATTAAAATATAGATACACACCAGATTGATAACAGTACATACATTTGATGTATAAACAGGTATCATCAACAAAGGACCCAATATGAGTCTCTGTGGAATTGTGCACATATAACTGTGTATATACTGTATATTTATTAATAGAGATGCCTCCAGATGAATGTTGCAGCAAAGTCCATTTGCAGCTGCCCCTGAGGATGATACAGATTCTGTCTTTGTGTCAGAGACCTGAAGATAAAATCTGTGGTCATGGGGAGATCCTCCAACTGTTGTCCAACCAGCCTGGAATGAAGCTTCCCTCCGACAAGAACTGTGATGTGGCACTGGAACTATGGCACTGGAACTTAGAATCAGCCTATCTACTCGGTCCCCACTAATAGTTTATAAGCTGACATGCAACCGGGCCTCTAAGTTTATGATGCTGACGGGGACACCGGAGGCCTAATCTGGCTGTAATCTATACTGGTTATCAAGACCTAAGCTAAAACTAGCTATATAATCAAAGATCAGAAGGAACAGGGTTAACCAGAATAACAGGAACTGCAAATAAACTATATTGCAATAAACCCGCACACCTACCAATATACCTGATGGTTACAACTACACATCCAGTAGCACAGACCTAGATATCTGGCACTGTACATGTGAATTAATAACAAAGACAGGGCAAAGATACTCTGTCACAACGATTTAGATATACACTCAGGAGCTGCAGTTAAACTATTAGATCATAGGAATACCTGCATAATAGTCTCTTCTGGTCCAGGATTTAGCAACATGGACAAGACACTGAGACTTTCCCTCTCTCTCCATTTCCTCCTTCTGGGGTTTCAAAACTAACAACTGAGGGACAGGAAGTTCATATATGATATATTTAGAGGAATTTACAGCCATTGACAATTTCACACGGTAGAGGACAACAGATCCCTACATTTGTTTTTTTCTATTGGTTAAACTAGATAGACTTGTGCATTTTTTCTTTTAACCTATCCAACTATATAACTATGTAACAATGTGCTAAGCTGTAATATTGGAAGCGTAGAGAGTTCTGCTTATAAAGTGCAAAGGGACAGATTAGTGTAGGTACCAATCTCTTGTAAACCCTTCACTTTGTGTCCTTTAGGTTGCAAAATGTCGTGTATCTCGGGTGAACTTGGTGGTGGGAGAAGAGAAGGATTATTCTTGCTGCTTTCCTTTCTGTGCATCGCCTCAGAAGTGTATTTTTTCATTCAGGAAGGATGGAACAGGATGATTTGCAGGCAATAGATTGTAGGAGAAGTGCAGAGTGTTATCATCCCATACCCAGGACCTATATCAGTATCACTAGCTGATAACGTTTATATGACATTTTAGTGGCTGGGTTTATATCTGCTTTGAAGCTGTTTTAAACCCAAAACCAAAAATGTAATATATTGTAGCTTACCAGTCATTAGATGTGGTGGCTGCAATAGTTTACTTTTATTTGGCTGTTTTCCCTGTTTTCTGGCCAGTAACACACCTCCTGAATTAGAGAGGCACAACTCTGGATGAAGGAGCACAGGAGACACAGCAGACAGGAGCATTGTCAGTCTGGGGGGGGGGGGGTAGGGCTAAATATATTAGCAGATTTAGAAACACTACCAAATAGAAGCCAAATTCCAACTCACACTTAGCAATCAGTCACATGAAACATATTTTTCCTTTTGAGATAAACATATTGCATGAGTATGTAAAAGCTGATCATTTTAATTACCCCTGCCAGTGTTAAATGGTTTGTCTCATCCATGTAAACTGGTACATTCTGCTTGAGCTTTTGAAAAACAACAGATTTGCTGGCTGGATTACCAGATGAAAAAAAAAGAAAGAAAGCCTAAAAAAGAAAACAAATGGCAAGCTGCATTATAATACATGTTTGCTTTTGGGTTTAATACTGCTTTAACAAACTATGCTTGAGTTGTTTGAATTTCAGTGCTGAAGTATGTTTTCTTCTGTCTCCTGCCTGTATGCGCAGATCTGTACACTCAACAACTAATTGATATCTAGCTCTTTAATTTTCAAGAACTATGCTGCTTTTTTTCTATCAAATGGGGTATTTTCCCTTTTACTGTTTTGAATGCTATAACTTTAAGTATATCAGACAGATGGCGTTGACAGTCCGTTTAAACACTTTTTTTTTTTTTTACATCAGTTGAAAAAAAAAAACGAAGTGCAAGAACAAGAACGAGATGTGCAGCACCTGAAACTACGGATACTGGAAGCCTGTGCTAGCATTTCTCTTGCGGTGTTGCTATCAGTGTGTGAAGAGTTGGAGAAGAGGGTTGCATTGACAATGCAACACAATGGGCAGCACATTGAACACATTTTATAAGTGGTCAGAAACTTGTAAATAACTCATGAAATAATAAAGTTACGTTAAAACCAAGTACACCATTGTTTTTCTTGTGCAATTCCCAATAAGTATGATGTGTCACATGACCCTCTTCCTATTAAAAAAACAAAAGTTGGATTCAAAATGGCCAACTTCAAAATGGCCACCATGGTCACCACCCATCTTGAAAAGTTTCCCCCCTCACATATACTAATGTGCCACAAACAGGAAGTTTATATCACCAACCATTCCCATTTTATTAAGGTGTATCCATATAAATGGCCCACCCTGTACTTTAAGTTTGCATTTTTCAAACTTGACGAAAGGGGTCTATTGATTCTCTGCAAGGGTTATAAAAGAGTTATTATTGTGTGTTCATCTGATGGAAACCTGATCATTTATTTAGTTGGTGCTTCCTGACTTGTGGAGAATCTTTATTTTTATGTTATACAACAAAACAACTCTTTAATGTGATGCAAATGGGCTTAAGTACTACTTCTGATAAGAAAATAAGTTTTCAAATCTGGTTAGCTTTAATGTTTTAAGCCCCTAAAAGTATGCATGGTGAATCTGTATAGAAAAATAAAATGCAAGCAATCAGCCTGGACTACCAAATTGCACGATTACCTGTAGATCAGGACCTGGACCTGCATTAAATATTTATACAGACCAAAATTGCATTCTGATTCAGATTTCTGATTGGACTATCATTCATTTAAAAAATACTGTTACTTTTAGTATACAATATGATCACTTTGGACACTTAAGCTCTTAAGAATAAAGATGCACCTTACTGTTTTCATCAAAGATCTTCACAGCCATTTGGCTGAAAATGAATGATTTCATTCTTCAGAGAAA
Source organism: Glandirana rugosa (assembly GCA_018402905.1). Taxonomy (NCBI): domain Eukaryota; kingdom Metazoa; phylum Chordata; class Amphibia; order Anura; family Ranidae; genus Glandirana; species Glandirana rugosa. Next base: position 1,034,418 of record BLSH010119795.1, read on the forward strand.
TTATCATTACATGAATAAATTTCAAAATTCTCAAAACTTGTACAAGTTATGCTCAAAATGTCCACATTGTGTGTTTTCACTAAGCAGTGCATTGACCATGATATTCCTAATATTACTCAACTTCATCAGCAAAAATTAGCTTGTGCAGAGTTAAGATTTGAGTGATTATGTTATACTGTACCAGTTTATACCAGCACAACTGGACCGGTATATAAAGCATCAAAAACATCTAAACTTCACTAAAGTGTAAATAAAGTGTAAAGTTTATCAAAACAGATATTAATTTGGGAAAGCAGCAATCATACCATGCAATATCAACATTAGTTATATAGATATTAATATAAACCTGTTGAGCTCATACAAACAAATGTCCAGTATACAAAAACAATACGTGATAAAAAAAAAACTGTCATAAACTGAATAAAGCCCCGGTTGTGACAAATAAATGAATAAATGTCCAAAAACTGTGAAGTGACAATTGTCCAAAAATTAAGTGATAAAAGTGCCCTGAAGGAAAGGTAAGGAGTCCACCACCCTATAGAGTCCAGAAAGGCTTACCAGACAGCCATGACTTTCTTATGATAGTAAGGTCAGACAACGGTCTCTGCCCCAAAAGGCTATTGAACGTCCTTCCAGTCTGTATCCTGCTAATACTGGGATAGTGCCTCAATGCACTCTCAATCATGAGGTTATATAGTCATACCCAAGGGGAGAAAAGAATCCACATAGTGTGTACTCATAAAAACTTTAAAAAAAGAGTAACACTCACATTAAAAATGAAATGGAATGACAATAATATAATCACTCCAGTCAGTCTACAAAATGGCTACATGAAAACATCTGGTGGTGTGATGATGCAACAGCAGGCCCCACCTGGTATATAAAGCAGTTATATCATATAAAGTATCTCAATCCATATTCATGCCTGTGAACATTACTTTTTTAAGTAGAGGAGATTGATGTTTTTAATTTGGCACCATTTGCTGGAGACAAATGATTGTCAAGTATACATTAAAGTGAGTTCTCTGTCTGAACAGTATAAGAAAATCTCTCAGAGGCCCAAATAAAACCCAATTCTCACCAGCTCTCTTAGCTTCAGCCTAGGCTCACAGATGTCCATTCTAGGCCATAAAAAAAACACAATGGGAGGAGTGAAAATAAAAAGGGTCCAATGAATTTTGACTAATATGGGAAGATATCTCTTTAAAGATCTGCTCCTAAACAGTCAGTCTACATTTATTTTCCATGAAGACATGCATAACAAAGTACATATGAGAGTTCGTTTGAGTCAAATACAATATCTACTTTGTTGGAATGACAATATATTTTCGAGGACATCAAGCCAATATTGTTAGATCAACTTGTTTTCTACATCAATCCATCAGAAGAGCTGTCATGTGTGCCCAATGCAAGCCATATAACATGTTGTAATAGGAGCAAGGAACTGGATAGTAGGCGTGATGGTGGGGAAGGGGTTAAACGATGAAATGGGGCACAAGCATCTAGTAGGGATGGTAGACACCATATTTTATATTCTTATATTATAGGGTTGTGTCTGAGATATGTATCCCAACGAAGAAGAAAAGTTACACTCTTGGGGAACACAGTGCATTTTAAAAATATATTACTGCTGCAGCAAAAAAAAAAAAACCTGTAAAACAAATATTTTAATTTAAAATCAGAACACATCTGTGCTCTGTACTGACATTATCCCAGCTCTACTCTACTGCGTGAATGTATTTTAAATTCTAAACTGCAGCATGCCATGAACTATACAAAGAGTAGGTACAAATATTTTTGTGTTTTGTGATCTCAAGAGTGACCCATGTTCTAGTCATTTAAACATTTTTTGTACTGTACATGAATTTCCATTCCATCAGTAAATTGTAATGCACATAATAAATTCTAAGAACGCTACCTTCACTGCTCACTCAAGGCAAGAACAGAATGTATATTTCTCGTAATTACTTCTTTGTTTTAAATCACTTAAAGCTTTCCCGATTTTGTAACTGTTCCAGCATAACAATATAGCTTAATTTCTTTCCTGACCTTGCCAGTTTTTGCATTTCCCCCCTTTTGTTTCTTGGAAAAAGACCTGAAAGAGATTAAAACATAGTAAGGATACAGACCAGGGTAATAAACACTAGCACAATATATTGAATCCATATGAGTTTTAGAAGTTTTCAATACACAGTACATGAAGACTGTCATGTACCAGTTCTAACATTCTTTATTATTCACTTTGAGAAAAACAAGGGTGAGACGGTAATGCAGTTGATACATAAATATAGTATCTCACAAAAGTGAGTACACTCCTGATATTTTTGTAAACATTTTATTATATCTTTTCATGTGACAACACTGAAGAAATGACACTTTGCTACAATGTAAAGTAGTGAGTGTACAGCTTGTTTAACAGTGTACATTTGCAGTGTAAATTTATAGCCATTAATGTCTAAACAAAAGTGAGTACACCCCTAAGTGAAAATGTCCAAATTGGGCCCAAAGTGTCAATATTTTGTGTGGCCACCATTATTTTCCAGCACTGCCTTAACCCTCTTGGACATGGAGTTCACCAGAGCTTCACAGGTTGCCACTGGAGTCCTCTTCCACTCCTCCATGACGGCATCACAGAGCTTGTGGATGTTAGAGACCTTGCACTCCTCCACCTTTCGTTTGAGTATTGCCCCAAAGATGCTCAATAGGGTTTAGGTTTGGATACATGCTTGGCCAGTCCCTCATCTTTAGCCTCAGCTTCTTTAGCAAGGCAGCAGTCATTTTGGAGATGTATTTGGGGTCATTATCATGTTGGAATACTGCCCTGCAGACCAGACTCCGAAGGCAGGGGATCATGCTCTGTTTCAATATGTGACAGTACATGTTGGTATTCATGGTTCCCTCAATGAAATGTAGCTCCCCAGTGCTGGCAGCACTCATGCAGCCCCAGACCATGACACTCCCACCACCATGCTTGACTGTAGGCAAGACACATTTGTCTTTGTACTCCTCACCTGGTTGCTGCCACACACGCTTGACACCATCTGAACCAAATAAGTTTATCTTGGTCTCATCAGACCACAGGACATGGTTCCAGTAATCCATGTCCTTAGTTTGCCTGTCTTCAGCAAACTGTTTGCGGGTTTTCTTGTGCATCATCTTTAGAAGAGGCTTCCTTCTGGGATGACAGACATGCTGACTAATTTGATGCAGTGTGGGGCGTATGGTCTGAGCACTGGCAGGCTGACCCCCCCACCGCTTCAACCTCTGCAGCAATGCTGGCAGCACTCATATGTCTATTTCCCAAAGACAACCTCTGGATATGATGCTGAGCATGTGCACTCAACTTCTTTGGTCGACCATGGCGAAGCCTGTTCTGAGTGGAACCTGTCCTGTTAAACCACTGTATGGTCTTTGCCACCATGCTGCAGCTCAGTTTCAGGGTCTTGGCAATCTTCTTATAGCCTAGGCTATCTTTATGTAGAGCAACAATTTTTTTTCAGATACTCAGAGAGTTCTTTGCCATGTTGAGCTTCCAGTGACTAGTATGACAGAGTGAGAGCGATAACACCACATTTAACATACCTGCTCCCTATTCACACCTGAGACCTTGTAACACTAACGAGTCACATGACACCAGGGAGGGAAAATGGCTAATTGGGCCCAATTTGGACATTTTCAGTTAGGGGTATACTCACTTTTGTTAAGAGCAATTTAGACATTAATGGCTGTATGTTGAGTTAATTTGAGGAGACAGCAAATTTACACAAGTTGTACACTCACTACTTTACATTGTAGCAAAGTGTCATTTCTTCAGTGTTGTCACATGAAATGATATAATACATTTTTCAAATTAAAATGCTCTGAATTTGAAGTAACCTAAGAGAAATCAACTAAGGAAGCTTCTATTGTTAATTGATATTAAAATATTTAGGCTCAGTGCTGTAATTCTAAGGATTGATTGACTTTTATTAGCGACTTGGTAGCCTTCCAACCTTCTAAGCTCTAATGTAAACACAGCAGTTGCTCTCTAAGAGGGCAACAAGGTAGGCAGAGCTGCTGAGAGGAGCAACTTGAAACTTAAGTGCTTCTGCTGCGAAATTTAAGGATTAATCACTTCACAGTACCTGCAGCTACTAAGGTTATTGAAGGGTCATTTTAAGAATATAAAAATACTCAAATGTTCATAATCTGTCTACTTTTTAGGGCCAATAAAACAACAAATATTTGCTTTGAACATAAGTGGATACTTGAAGTGAATACTGGTTTGCTGTTTCCGCATTATGTTTTAGTGTATTTTTTAACATGGCATCATTCTTTAACCTCTTTGCGCCAGCACTTGCCATCCTTTTAAGAGGTTTATGATGCCCGGAGGTGGGGTGGGACTTAATATCATGTGACCACTATGACACGTCGCAGTCACATGATCCAGAAGCTTCTGATCACTGCTTTCAGTTAGACGGCAGTAACTGTGCCAGGAGCACACGCGTGCTCTCGGCACAGCTGTATTGACAGCAATTCTCGCAAGTATGTGACGTCTCTGTGGCAAGGACCACCAAGATTTGCGCGCAGCTGGCACCAAGGGCTTAATGCATTTTTGGGCAGAGTGAACCCCTTTAAAAAGAATCAGCAATCTGTCAAGCGCGTGCTTTCACACGCCCGCAAGTACATCAGCGTGTTGGGGGGGAAGATTCTTTACGTAAAACATTTTGGTCCACATTTCCCTTAGACTAGATTAAAATCAAATGATATCAAATTTAAACATACTATCTAGGTACTGTATCTAAAGCATGACCATTATGATCTTTGGGGAGGGTACACAGAGGACAATAGGGGTGGCATGATAAACAGGTGTTAATTAAATATTTGCTTACTACAAGTCACTAGTGTCCAGGGTAAATTTGCTTATCAATTTATTATTTTTTCTAGATTCTCAAAATAACTAAATTCCATTTATGTTGACATTAAAATAATTTAATTTATCAAGTAAATTAGCCTAATGGTTATTGACTGATTAGCATCGAAGAGCAAGTAATGCATTTACGGTAATAACTCTAGTTGTTATGTTGTGTGTATGGAATCATTTTTAATAATGTTTACAATGATGCTGTCAATATTAACAATGCAAAACACTAGTCAAAAATGGTACACATAAATAATTCATGGCCATGCTTTCGTCTTTCCGATGTGTATTTTTAAATAGAATTAGAATGTGTTACTTTATTCTATGCATGCTGGAGTAATACATTGCACATAACATTATGAGATATTGATAATTGAAAACTCATCTATGCATTGAGGTGTGTATATTGATATCAATTTAATAATTATGACATATGTACTGTATGTTCACTGTATTTTTTGCTACACTGCTAAAAGATAATAAACATATCTAGACCTGACACTTCTTGGGGGGGAATGAAACATTCCCTAACAAAGACCTCAATAAGACATTAACAATGCAATATTTCAATAGTGGCTGCTGTCTATCTTTTTTTTAATCTTAATCAATGTATATATGTTTAATAAATATTTTAAACCTCTTTTTGACCTTTAGAGAAGCTGCAAATGAAGGGACCAAGTAGTAATTAAATATGTTATATATTTATCTTTCAACAAAAGTGATGTTTTCTTTTACAATGATTCCATTTGAGATTTAATTTGAGAAGAACTACAAAAAACAGCATGAGTTATATTTACTATCCTTTATAATATATACAATATGTCCTGTTCATATTTGTGTTTTCCAGGGAATCAGTGCTGTTCTCCACTGGACAATACTGGCATTTTATTTCTTTTAATAGTTTAATGTGCCTCCATTGCACCATTGTATATTAGCAATAATTAAACAAACAAAATAAATATGCTTTTTAGACAAGAGTGAATAAATGATTCAAGTTTAGCATTTCCATTGCAGAGCTATTGCATAGTGGCATTCCCAGACAGGAAGTTTCAGCACTCGTGTCAGGACTTGGATCACCTGCTGGGTGGCATTGTTGCTCCCAGAATCTAAGGGCGCAGTTCGAGTGACCACCAGTCAGCCAGCTTATCCTAATAATTAGATTACACCTGACACCTGCTGCTGGGAATGTGTATAATCCTTCCCTTTATTGATATCTGTGCCTCAGTGTTCTGCCTGTGAGCCATGTTTCTGCCTGATCCTGTATCCTGTGCTTTGTATCCTGTGTCCTGCTTCCAGTACCCTGTACCCTACAACCAGTACCTTGTATCCTGCATCCAGTACCTTGTATCCTGCTCTGTTCCCCTTGTTCCCAGTCCCAGTCCCAGTCTTCATCCTGCCCTGTTCATGTAAGTGCCCTCTATTTTTGTGTTATGAAGAACAGTGCCCGTGGGACTTTAAATGAGATAAGCACAAAAAGGTTAATAAGAGTACACAAGGTAAACATAGTTTATACATTTATTAACCAGTTCAGATCCATGCTATAGCCAAAAGAAGGCTACAGCGCGGCTCTGAAATGCCCGGAGGACGTCTATGGACGTCCTCCTTTGTGCACGCTCCCCGCGCGCACACGCAGCCTGTTGCGGCGCGCACTCGCGAGACCCGCCGATCACCATTAGCAGCTGCAGAACGGGGAACCGCCGATGTAACGGCGGTTCTCCGTTTTGTGACCAGGACATGACAGATCTACTGATCCCTGTCACTGGGATCAGTTCGATCTGTTATGTCCCGACCAGCCCAGCCCCCACACAGTTAGAACACACCCAGGGAACACAGTTAACCCCTTCACTGCCCCCTTCAGGTTAACCCCTTCACTGCCAATGACATTTATACAGTAATCAGTGGACATTTAAATTTTTGATTGCTGTATAAATTTCATTGGTCCCAAAAATGTGTCAAAAATGTCCGACATGTCCACTGCAATATCACAGTCCCAATAAAAATCGCAGATAGTCGCCATTACTATTAAAAAAAAAAAAATAGTAAAAATGCCATAAATTAATTCCCACAGTTTGTAGACGCAATTTTTTTAACCAAAAATAAGTAGAAGAATATATAACGGCCAAAACTGATGAATAATTTTTTTTTTTTGGGATATTTATTATAGCAAAAAAGTAAAAAATATTGTTCTTTTTTCAAAATCGTCGCATTTTGTTTGTTTATAGGGCAAAAAATAAAAACTGCAGAGGTGATTAAATACCACCAAAGGAAAGCTCTATTTGTGGGAAAAAAATGATAAAAGTTTTGTTTGGGTACAACGTCGCAAGACCGCGCAATTTTCATTCAAAATGTGACAGCGCTGAAAGCCTAACATTGGTCTGGGCAGGAGGGGGGTTTAAGTGCCCAGTAAGGAAGTGGTTAAAATTGTATAACATTCATCGTATATAGGATGCATAAACAAAGGTGTCAAACCACTTGGCAGTGATGGATACAGCATATCAAGCAGGCACATACATATACACTGGAATTGTTGATATACAGTAATACACAGGCATCATAAGACTCAACGCGTTTCGCGAGACACTGATCGCTTCTTCAGGAGTAGATGTACATGCAGTGTATCTACAGAATAAAAATATCAATGAGAAATATATAACATAAAGATAAATGCCATAAACAAAATATGGGAGACCTAACGCAAAGAGATCCCACACTCACATATGGACTATGCCAACGTCACAAAAGCCAATTAACCAACCGGTGGCGGCAAAGTGTGTTTGTCCCAGGAGCTGAAGGAAAGGAACCAGCAAGAAACCCCCCGGGGGACCAATGGAAGGCAAGCATAACATGGGGCCAGAGAGTGTACCTTTTGATGTTCCTCAATGTCCAACATGATTGGCAGCTGCAACACAAATGTATATCTAAGTTATCAAATAAGTACTAGGAAGGCCAACCATATGTAGAGTGTATATATATGAAGGGTCTATATAGTGTATAACCCAATCAGGTAATATTATGAGCATATAGGGAAATGAAGTAAATTCCTGGTGTGACGTTATGCGAGGCAAAGTGGTACACGGACATTACCTGTCGCCTCATATGCGCTCATATGGACTGGATTAAACAGAGCCCGGTCCAGTTTTACCAGCCACTATGGTAGGGCTGGTTCTGGTCCAGAGTTTGTGGTCCACTGGAGGACACCAGCAGGTGGCTTAAATAACCAGGAAGAGAACACAGTTGAGCTCTGACCTGGAACCCAGAGAGGGATCTGAGGGAGCTCTGTGTCTGTTTGCACTTTAAAAGACAAGGTTTGCATTTTTGCTTATGTTTTGTGGGTGTCGGGGGTAAGCCCCACACCATATAAAGTGTGAACTATGCTGTTTAGTTTAGCATTAGAAGGCAAGGATTTATTTTCTGTTTTGCTTGTTTTTTTAAACCTGCAAATCTTTTACCAATAAACCTGGCAAGCCGCCAGATTTTAACCACTTCAATACCATGCACTTAGAACACTTCCTGCCCAGACCAATTTTCAGTTTTCAGTGCTGTTGCGATTCGAATGAGAATTGCGCGGTCGTGCGACGTTGTACCCAAACAAAATTTTTATCATTTTGTTCCCACAAATAGAGCTTTCTTTTGGTGGTATTTGATCACCCCTGTGGTTTTTATTTTTTGTGCTGTAACAAAAAAAAGACCGAAAATTTTGAAAAAAAAAAATTTTTCTTTGTTTCTGTCACAAAAATTTGTATAAAGTACATTTTCTCCTTCACTGATGGGCACTGATGTGGCTACACTGATGGGCACTGATGAGGCTACACTGATGGGCACTGATGATGCAGTACAGATTGGCACTGATGAGGTGGCACTGATAAGGTTGCACTGATGATGGGGCGAATATGCAGCACTGATGGGCGGCACTGACAAGCAACACTGACGGGCACTGATACATGGCACTGATATGCGGCACTGATGGACACTCCTAGGCGGCACTGATAAGTGGCACTGGGCACTGACGGGCACTGATAGGGGACACTTTTAGGTGGCACCGGTGGGCACTTTTAGGTGGCACAGGTGGGCACTGATAGGTGGCACAGGTGGGCACTGATAGGTGGCACAGGTGGGCACTTATAGGTGTCAGTGGTGGGCACTGGTGCAACAAGCACTGTTAGGGATGGCACTGGCAGGCATCATACATGGGCACAGTGCCATCCCTACAGTGCATAATATTGCCCTTACCTGGTGGTTTGGTGGGGGCTCCCTGGTGGTCCTGGGCGGCCTCTGTGCGCCTTCCCTGGTGGTCCTGGGCAGCCTCATTGTGATGCCTGGGAGGGGGGCTCCCTGGTGGTCCTGATCCGGCTCCCTGGTGGTCCAGTGGGGGTGATCCTGAGGGTGGCTGCGCTGATAAACGTTCAGTGCAGCCCCCCATCAGGAGAGCAGCCGATCGGCTCTCCGCTGCTCAGGTCTGCAGACCTGAGCAGAGGAAAAGCCGATAAACGGCTCTTCCTATTTACACTGTGATCAGCCATGATTGGTCACGGCTGATCACATGGTAAAAGGCTTCGGATCAAAGCCTTTTACCTTGGTCGGTAATGCGGTGGGTCAGACTGACCCACGGCACCACTGATCGTCGCGATGCGCGCCCCCAGGGGCGCGCGATCGCGGATTATCCTGAGGACGTCAATAGACGTCCAGTCAGGATAATGAGCCACCCGCCCGGACGTCATTTGTCAATGCGGCGGGCAGGAAGTGGTTAAAGAAAGTTGCCTGCATGCTGACTATCTTCCTCAGGAAAGTTGATCCCCACAAGCTAATTTCCCACATGTGGTGGAGTTCAGCGGGCATCTTTGCAAGATGGAAGAAATATCAAAGACCCTGTTACAAGCCAATGCAGCTCAGCGGGAAACCAACCACTAGGTCGCAGAGGCCGCTGCAGCACAACAAGCAGCTCAACAGGAGATGAACCGACAGTTTGCAGAGGTCCTGCTGGAGTTAAAAAAGGGGTCTGCACCTCCGGCAACAGTGGAACCAAAGTTGGTAGAAGATGACAACTGCGGATGACGTGGAGGCATATCTCACATCTTTTGAAAGAGTCGCTCTTTGTGAAGGATGGCCAAAACAACAGTGGGTGGGACTGTTTTTGACCGGTGAACCCCAAAAAGCCTACTTTGATCTGGAAACAAATAAGGCCCAGGACTATGAGACCCTAAAGGCAGAGATACTCGCATGCCTAGGGATCACCATGGCAGTCTGGGCCCAATGGGTGCATTGGTGGACCTACTGCACCGACAAGCCACCCCGCTCACAGGTGTTCAACCTGGTCCACCTCACCAGGAAGTGGCTACAGACTTTGCCAGGTCCCCAGATTGTGGAGCGCGTGGTCATGTACCGCTATCTTTGTGCGCTCCCTGCTGCTTTGAGGAAGTGGGTCAGTCATGGAGACCCCAAAACTGCCAACCAACTTCTGGACCTTGTGAAGAGATACACTGCTGCTGGGGACTTGTTGCACCCATCTGTGCCCCACTCCAATGTATCTAGGGCTGAAAGATCACAGGGCGGACCCGGTAAGACTGTTCCAGGGTTCAGGGGCCTGGGGAAATTTTGATAAGACTGCTACAATTAAAGAGACTGTGGGCTCTAGACCTGAATACTGGCCAAAGAAGCCAGGAAGGTCTTGGGGACCCTGGAAAGTACTGGGTATAGAGCTTATACAGTGCTACCAATGCAATGCGTTGGCCATATTGCTGCCAATTGTCCCCTGAATGATGTTAAAGCGATTTTTACCTAACACACTTATACGCTTAATGATAAATAAAATAAGTGATTACAACCTTTTGTCTTTACTAGAATCAACCAGTGCTGTTGCGGTTATTACGAATAAAGATCAATAATCAATGACACCTTTGCTAAAAAATAAAGATCTCATTTATTTTTACAGAAAAGAAGCTGGTCACTAATCAAATACAACCGAATATGGGGTAAATGTTACAATCCTAAAAGCATCAAAGTTATCGCTAAAATACAAAGTGAAGGATACAAGAACGAAAATGTTTTTGCTATGTAAAAACAGAAGGTTACTAAGGAAAGAAAGGAAAGAGAAAAAGGAGAGGGAACAAAGAATTATAGTGACAAAAAATAAAGCCTTACTTCTCCATGTTGCAACGAACCATCAAACAGGCAGAACAAAGCCACTAGGCTTACTCTTATACTGCCTCTCTGCCCAACCCCTTGTAAGTAAAACATGTTTGGTAACATTACTACTCTCAGAGGTCATTTTCCCTCCACCACCAAGTGATTCCCTCCAGGCAAGGGACTGACCTTTTCAAAGCTTTATACCAGGTAGTATAGTGGACAATATAAGCAGAGCTTTGCAGATACTAACTCTAGATAAAATACCAGAGCTGTTTTATGATGTCAGATGTTCACAGAATGTCCAGGCAGTTTTCTGACATATTTTTAAGCCATATAGTATGCCCATTTATTAATGCTGATAATTATCGAAAGTAAAAATCATAAGCCTCACACTTCCACATCAGTTCCCCCTGAAGTTCATTATTGAATGTAGTCTCTCCCACAATGATTTTGCACCCACCCACAACCGCCCGGAAGGCCCAATTATTTTGAGCATGACGGGACACATTAAGGTAGACTTGAGACTGCAAAGAAATCCTGGTGCCTTTGAAACGTCACATCTGGACCATGAGTACCTGTGCTACGATGTTTCCACGCTCCTCTGCCTTCGAAAAGTGGTACTCCAACATTGATGGCGGGATCCTGGCATATCTAGTCCTGTAGCTTTAGGTATGCTGTGTAATGATTGCAAAGATTGGATCGGACCGCAAGACGGCACTCTTCAGCATGATGACGGAAAGTTCAGGAAAGTCTAGTCCTTGCACCTTTGTCTCAAGATATGGCTTGGTTTGTTGTTGTAGCTTCTTCAGGTAGGGATGGGGTGGGCCTCCGGACAGCAGTGCATGAATACAAAAAGAAAAAAGAATGTCAGTGTACAGTTATTGGAGGAATTCCAGACAGGAGCAGTGCTTTGGACCTTTAATAAAACTGTAGATGGGTAAAGTGGGATCCCCACAGGGTACAGAGTCTGAGAGACGGCCAATATCTACTAAAGCCCCTGAAGGTGGGGATAGTCAATATTACATGCTAGTGCCAGTTCCCTGGGTTCACAACACTTGCTCACGGGGCTCAGGTTAAAGCAGTAGGTAGACTGGGGGATGTATAATTACAATAGGACATAAGACCTGGATGTCCAGGGATACTTTGGTTTCAATGGTTGTGAAGTATGGTAGTGCTATGTTTCAGAAAACCATTATAAGGCTGTGGGTCCCCATCTGACTCGAAACTGAGTCGGGCAGGAATGCCAAAACCTCATAATTTGCTAAAAAATTGTCTAAGATGGAAAACAAAACAACAACCTAGGGGGCATAGTATTAAACAAGGAAAAAGAAACAAAGAGAGGTAAGTAATGAAAATGAACAAGAACAGTAGAAATGATAATGAGAAAGAAAGGAAAAAAAAAACAAAAAGCAAAAATAAAAAGTAAAAAAAAAACCCATACAGGTTTAATGCTGCTTCAACCAAGACCATTTATCACACATATTTCACTTTATGTCAAAGAGCATTGAATCTGTATTCATAAAAACAAACAGTGAATACATTGCAGCTATTGCAGCAACAACTTAGCAAAAAAAAAGTTAAAATAAATAAATAAATAAAATAAAGAGAAAAAAAATAATTAAAGGTAGTTAACTCCTCTCCCACATTAGTGTTCAAGCAGTACATTTGCAGGTCAGTTACACAGATATTAAAAAGGAGAGAGAAAGAGAGAAAAAAGATTAAAAACTTTTAGAATTTAGGTAGACCTGACTGCACTGTACGATTACAATTTAGAGGCGTATCCCTAAAACCACAACAAAAATAAAAAATATATGCTTCTAGGGTCATCTCTTAAATGCACACGCTACTCTACATCTGTATCTTAATAGTTACCCACATCAGGACAGCAACAGGGTGGGGTTTACTAAAGCTGTGGCCCTAGGGCAGTACCTGAATACATTTTTTCCCATTAAGAAACCTGAGCCTGAGATATGTGAGTTAATCTAGTTTGATCTTAAGATATCACCCAACTCATCCACTCCACCCCACTTAAGACATCCTGATTCCCAGCTTCCTTGTTACCTCCTCCCATGCTCAACATGAGGCTACTCCAGAACCTCTGGAACTCCTTACCCCAGTATGTCCAGCCAGGCCCTACCCTTTTCATCACTAGGTGATCCCTGAAAACTCATCTATTCAGGGAAGCCTACCCCGCCTCCACCTAAAACTTTACCTCGGCCAGCTCCATCAGGTAATTCCTCGCAGCTATTACTTTTTGTACCACCCCCTCCCCCTGATTATGAACTCCTTGAGCAGGGCCCTTCTATTCATGCCCCGCACAAACTGTGGGGACTATGTAAATCCTGTTGCCCCAAGTTAAACTACCCAACTTTTAACTCCTCCCCAAATCACAACAGAAGTTTCAGTACGTGTAAGGGGGTGTCCGGTTAGATATAAAGCCTGTCTTTAGGGGTAATAGGGATACTCACCGGTGTTCCTGCTATATCCATTCCAAGGACAAGGGAAGATGTATAATAGACTCCCCTAGGTAGCGTACTGCACTGAGTACACGTTAACCTGATGCTGAATACAGTGCATCACTAGACATGTGATACCAGCACCAGTACCCTGGTCTCAAGTATTTTTAACTTTGTTTAGGACCAGTTGGGACACTACCTTGGCATCCATTAGACATAACCCCTCCCTGTGCCAGCATTGCTGTTACAGGATTCCGTCCTTTTCAATAGCCATAGCCCAACCCCTTCCTTTCTCCAGCACCCACCAGTAACAATTATCTGCGGTTGTCCAGACTCATAAACCATCAGAACAAGTTGGACTCTAGGATATAACACAGTAGAGTCTGATAGGATAGTACCCAAATTGACTGAATTATATGCACAATGTTCAGTCCCTGCACTCAGGGATGAGAATAATGCAAGTTGGGTTTTGACAACCACGGAACAGAGTCATCCACCAATCCATGTGACTCATAGTAAACTTGGATACTACCCCACCTGCCTGTCTTTCAAAATGGAAATTGTTCCACTGAGAAAGAAGCAATAACCTCTCCGAGATCCTGGAACACCTCTTATTGTACCTAGGTGCTGGACAGAGCAAGTTGGATTGACTAACCCTTTCACTAACATGTAGCACCAGGCTTCCCAAATGTTCCTGAGTACTTCCATCTCCATATCGTTTAAGACACCCAGTGCCCCCCCCCCACTCCTCCAGCAGTCTCCATTAAACCTCTCTTTAACCACTTCAGCCCCGGAAGGATTTCCAGCTTTAGGACCGGAGCCCTTTTTGCGATTCGGCACTGTGTCGCTTTAACTGAAAATTGCGCGGTCGTGCGACGTTGTACCCAAATGAAATTTGCGTCCATTTTTCCCCACAAATAGAGCTTTCTTTTGGTGCTATTTGATCACCGCTGCGTCATTTCTGATCGCCGCTATAAACAAAAGAAGAGCGACAATTTTGCAAAAAAAAACAAATTTCTTACTTTTTGCTAAAATACAAATCCAAAAAATATATATAAAAAAACATTTTTTTTTCATCGGTTTTGGCCAATTTATATTCTTCCTCATATTTGTGATAAAAAAAATCGCAATCTGCGTTTATTGATTGGTTTGCGCAAAAGTGGTCGCGTTTACGGATGATGAGAATTCATTTCTGGGGTTTTTATTTATTTATTTATTTTTTACTAGTAATGGCGGCGATCTGCGATTTTTAGCGGTACTGCGATATTTTAGCGGACATGTCGGACTATTTTGACACTTTTTTGGGACCATTGGCATTTATACAGCGATCAGTGCTATAAAAATGCACTGATTGGAGGGCGTGGCTTGGCACCGGAGCATGGCGGCAGCATAGTGAAGGAGCTCTGCCGTCCAGACAGTCCTGCTGAGCACTATTAAGCGGCCAAACCTCTGCAGCACCACCGCAATGGCAGGAAAAAGCACCCAGGAACCGTCGGAGGCGACTCAGCTGAGTCAAAATGTCCGGCTCTCCTCCGATCGCCGACTCAGGGAGCTCAGGCCTACTCGCAGACGCCAGACCGCGGCCTCGATTTAAGAGACAGCCCACGGACGCCTCCGGAGCACTGCGGCGGCACACAGGCTCCCTTACAGGCCTCTCCATATCTTTGCCTAGCTGATCTGCAAGCTGTAGCCCTGGACATTAAGAACACGCTGGCTGCAGCAATTTCTGACCTCCAAACGGACATTAGAGGGATCGCACACAGAGTGGAACAAGTGGAATCTGCAGCAGCCATTAATGGAGCAGCAATACATTTACATACTGTGATTGATGTGCAGGCTCAACATCTACTTGAAATGCACCGCCACTTAGAAGATGTAGATAACAGAGGCCGCTGGCACAACTTGCGCTTCAGAGGCATCCCTGAAACAGTTGAAGGCCCCCAGGTACAGCAAACAGTCTGGGCGATCTGCAACACTTTGCTTGGCAGGCCTCCTGACACCCCTGTAGAGATGGAGTGCTGTCACAGGGCCCTTAGACCCAGGGGCAGAGACTCAGATCCCCCCAGGGACATTATCTGCTGTCTGGTGAATTTCACCACGAAAGAGGACATCCTCAGACAAGCACGGAACCAGGGTCATTTACAACATGAAGGAAGCCCTATACAGATCTTTCAAGACCTGTTGGCCATCACACTACAGCACAGAAGGGAACTTAGACCACTACTGCAAGTCTTGAGAGATAGACGGATAGTCTACAGATGGAAATTCCCGTTCTGTCTGCAAGCAACCACAGGCAATAGAACAGCCTCACTCCGTGTTCCAGCTGACCTGCCTGAGTTCTGCGACGCGCTAGGGATCCCGAGGGTTTCGGTACCGGATTGGTACGGATCTTTTCTCAAGCCTGAACCCTGGATCACCGTACCAACAGGCCCAACACCCCGAGCCCATAGGCATAGACAAAGACGTCACAGATCGCCCTCCTCCTCATCTCAACGAGGACTGGATGACATTACTGACCGTGAACCAGGGGCCTCTCCCTCATCACTGCGGAGGAAAACGAATGATTAAGACCCCAGTTGCCTACAGTTCAGGCCTTTCCTGCCGTCCAAAGCTGTTGCTCTATCTTACGGGCAGCGCCTAAAGGCGGTTAGTCTCTTGTTCATGATCTTTACGTTAGATAACCTTGCCCTGCAAGCATACAAGGATTCAACAATTCGTGAGAAACTGACTTTGACGCATTGCTTCCCACCCCAACATGGACACGTGCGTAACACATCCGGCTGCACTTCCAAACACGTGAATAGAACCTGCAGCATCCTGTCCAGTAAGTTCGCCTGGGTCCATCCCTGAAACGCAGCACCCCCTCTCCACGGGGACCTCAAGCATCCGAACTTGGAGATTCGGTCAACCAATCGTGTATTGATCACCCCAACGATCACCAACGTAGCCCTTCTCAGGCGGAGGAGAGGTTAGGGGACATATCCAGCCATCGGAAGACCCACTCACAGACCTGAGTTGACCTGACAATGTGGTCGACACTCCAGACAACTTTAATCGTGTTGGTCATATCTCCATCCCCCATCAGGAGTAAGTCACGGACTGCAATTCAATACCTTGGGACTGTGCCTACACAATATTTCACTCCACCTCGGTAAGCTCTAGCTAAGGGACATTAGACTTTTTACAACGTTCTGGAACGTCACCCCCACCTCATGTGGAAAACCCTCAAGTTGAACAGCCACAGTCTCCTTCCTAGGCAGCACTAAGGACATCATCCAAACTGCACCTGATGCGGGAAATGCATCCACCACTGGACATGGGCCTAAGACGTAAACCCCACAGTAGCAACTTCAGGTTTGGCTTTACATGCCCTCTCCCTCTCCCTCTTCTTAACCCTGTCTGTCTCTGTCTCACAGGGTTAAGAAGACACAACTATGGCCTTGTGAATGAATAGCCACTCCAGCCGGCCTATATAGGTCGAGGCTGGACGTAGCAATGGGTCTCTAAAGTCTTCCTCCCATCTCCACCATAGTACTAAGGACTGTGAGGTCTCCTGGAATAGGATGGCAACCCACAGGTACACCGGAGCTACATCTTCTATGTGATGCTACTCCGCTGCTACCCAGGTGAGATTATTGCACTTTCAATAGATGCTAATAATTACTTCACTGTTCCGTGTTTAACGAACTCATTGTATCAGAGTTTGATTCTGTTCTGGTGGGGACGGGAAGAGCCACCCCCTGGGCGAGCTCCCCGGGGACACCCAGGCGTTGGCTGTGGCGTGCTCTAGGGGATCTCGGGGGTGGGGGTGAGGGAGATCCTTGTTGTGCCCACCCACCCCCTCACCGCTGGTTGCCCATACTTATGGCCTGGGCCGGGGGGAGGTGGGGAGGGGATGAAGCGAGGTGCCCCGGGACCTCGAATTGGAGGCCGGAGCCCACGAACCGGTCCCGCCTGACCAGACCATGTTTGGTTAATTATGTTTGTTGTACTATGCTTGTTTAGGTGCACATGACCCACATATCTTTAAAAACTGGCCCATTCCACTCTAACTACAGATGCAGGTAGTTCTGGACGGTGTAGTCCAACAATATCCCGGTGTCTTCTTATCCCCTATCCTCGAGGCAGCAGGCTTGCCTTGAACCTACCGGCCTCTTTCTCTCTACTCCCTTACCCCATCTAGGTGGGATAGCAGGACTGCTCTCACCTCCGGTTCTTGTACTACACTTGAAACCTATCTCAAGCAAGGGACTCCCTCATTCAGGGGTTATTACTGTCTCCAAAGCCTGCTTAGGGTCGCAGGCCACCGGCTCTTAAACCCCTCCATTCTGAAATCCCGCACCCCCCAACCATCTGGTCAGGTCTGGAGGGCTAACACCCCGGGGACACTTCCGTAGTACCTCTCAATATCAAAGACTCTAGTTCACCTTATACGTGCCTCTGGATCTTGCCATTCTGACACACAGCAACATGTCAAATCCCCCCATACGTTCAGTCCCTGTTTCTCTGAAAATATGCTCACACAATGTCAAAGGTCTGAATCTTCCTGAAAAGAGGAGCAATGTACTGGCAGAAGCACACAGGCTGCGAGTCCAGGTGCTCTTCTTGCAGGAAACACATTTTCAGACAATCAAAACCCCCTGGTTACAAAACCATAGGTTCCCTAGGGCCTTTCACTCGACCTGCCTGGACTCTAAGATGAAGGGCGTGTCGATTTTACTCGCAAAGTCCTTCAATCTTACCGTCACAGACCAACTCCTTGACCCAGAGGCCAGATTTATCTTCCTGAAGGGTACTTGGAACGACAAACCGCTTACATTGGCAAACATATATTGCCCCAACATTAAGCAAGTGCCATTCCTCAGAGAGGCCCTGGCGCAACTCACACTGTTCAAGTAGGGCATTCTAGTGCTAGGGGGAGACTTCAACATCCCACTAGACCCGGTAGCCGATACATCCACAGGCACTTCGACATTGACATACGCATCCCTTAGACAAATAAAATTACAACTAGCCTCCCTGACACTTCACGACATATGGAGAACCCTCCACCCGAGAGATTGCGATTACACGTTCTACTCCACGCCACACCGGCGATACTCTAGAATAGATTATCTATTCATACAGCAGTCTGACCTACAGTACCTCCAACAGGCCACAATCGAACCGCAATACCTATCTGATCACAATCCTATTACTGCCACCCTAGTCTTCCCAACCACGCACTCCTGTACGAAGTTCTGGAGATTAGATGCATCCCTTCTCACAGATCCCAGCAATTTAGCACGCGTACAGCAAGAGCTTTCGGAATACTTTAATCGAAATGATACCCCTGACACCTCCCCAATGACCCAATGGGAAGCGCACAAGTGCGTTATTAGGGGGGTATTCCTCTCCATAGCAGCGCAGAGGAAAAGAGAACACCTAGCATTAGTAAATGACCTGACGTCTAAAGTGCGTGTGCTAGAAACTAAACACAAACACTCTTTAGTGACTCAGACAGCCCAAGAATTAGCAGACACCCGCGCACTCCTGACAGAAGAACTGTTTTGGAAAGCCAGATGACGCTTAACCCTCTCTCACCGCCTATTTTACGAACAGGGCAATAAGCCAGGTAGACTTTTAGCCAGAGCGACGCAGCAGCGTAAACTGAATACCACAGTTCACCACATAACCGACCCATCCTCCAAAATGCACTCTAGTAACAGGGTGATAGCTCAGCAATTCCAATCCTTCTATGAAAATCTGTACAACATACAACAAAATGAATATGACCCGTTAGCAACTTCAAAACGCCCAGACATAATCAAGGAATATCTGCAAAAATACAGCCCCACAGCCCTAAATGCTGATGAAGCAGAAGCCCTAGACTCACCCCTGACGCCAGAGGAATTTCAGACCGCGATAAAGAACACAAAGCCAGGCAAGAGCCCGGGTCCTGACGGCCTTACGGCGGCCTATTATAAGACATTTCTTGACATCCTCTCCCCACGCTTCCTAAAGGCGTTTAATTCCCTAGACTCTGCATCCTGCGACTCCCCACGCCTCTTAGAGGCCTACATTGCTGTTGTCCCGAAGGACGAAAAAGATCCAACCAATGTCTCTAGCTATCGCCCGATATCCCTCCTAAACGCTGATGTCAAATTATTCGCAAAAATTCTGGCGACACGATTATCCGCTCACGTACCGTCTTGGATCCATCTAGACCAAGTAGGGTTTGTCCCCGGGCGCGAAGCCAGGGACAACACTGTAAAGGCGCTGAACCTCCACTACTGGCTCACAACGCATAAGCAAGAAGGTTTCTTCCTGTCGGTCGACGCAGAAAAGGCGTTTGACAGAGTGTCCTGGGAATACATGGAAGCGGTCCTGAACACCATAGGACTTGGGCCCCGCTTGCGCGCGCTTATCATGTCACTCTATGCGAATCCCAGTGCTAGAGTGAAAGTGAATGGACACCTGTCAAACACCTTTCGTATCCGTAACGGGACCAGGCAGGGATGCCCCCTGTCACCCCTACTATATATCCTCACGCTAGAACCCTTGCTACGCTGCATAAGAGCCAACCCTGACATAACAGGAGTTCGGGTCCGAGAACGGGAATATAAAATTGCGGCGTTTGCGAACGACGTTCTACTCTTTCTTACTGCCCCTCTAACCTCCCTTCCCAACCCCCTGCAGGTCTTTGAACATTTTAAGTTGATATCGAACCTAAAACTTAATTATTCCAAATCATACGCGCTAAATGTCTCCCTCCCTTTAACACTGTCGGAACAATGTCAGAGTAACTTCCCATTCCGTTGGAAAAGCGACGCAATTCAATTTCTAGGTATCCAATTACCAGCCCGTCTGTCCGAACTATATCAAAGGAACTTCTTAGCGGAACTGCAGTCCATCAAACAGGACATACACAGGTGGGGGAATTCCCAAATTTCCTGGTTCGGGAGAGCAGCCGTACTCAAAATGACGGTGCTACCCCGCCTCCTATATAAACTTCAAACCATCCCAATTCGCCTCCCACCCGCTTTCTTTAACACATACAAATCTATTTGTAGGGATTTTATTTGGCATAATAAACCCGCAAGAATTGGCTGGGAAAGGCTGATACTACCCAAACTCAAGGGAGGGATTGGTCTTCCCGATATCCAGTGGTATTACTGGGCTACACATCTGGCTCGCATCATTGACTGGAGTGTACATGCCAGAAGCAAAAGCTGGGTACCGTTGGAAGAGCTGATAGCAGACGCCAACCTGTGTACGACCCCCTGGATGCAAACGAGATCCTTCTTACAAAAAATCCCGGATCATCCAACAATCGGGCCCACTCTTCATATATTTGATAAAGCTTGCTCCGCATTCTCAATCTCGACACGTATTGGTCCCCTCCCCCCCATTAGGAATAACCCAGACTTTGCTCCAGGTCTTCACTCGAGTTTCCTACGGGTGGAATGGCCACAACGAGATTTTCTCGCCAAGCACGTCCATAAAAACGGGCGATTTCTGAAACAGTCAGAACTTGCAGATTGCTCAAGCACAGGTCAAATCCCGTTCTGGTCATATCTACAAATTAGACATTTCATCATAGGCCTTACCCAAAAGAGTGATCTTGCGCGTGATTTGACAACATTTGAGACACTTTGTGTAAGCGGTTCTCCCCAAAGCCACATGATCTCCCTTCTGTATACTGAGATGTTCTGTGATCCCTTGGTAGCTACCAAGACAGAGCAAGCCTTCTGGATTAAGGCACTGAGCTTAGAAATTAAAGAAGAAACTTGGGACAAAATTAATTTTCTCATTCACAAGGGATCCCAGAATGTCTCGGTGCAGGAGAATGGCTACAAGCTAAAATCTCGCTGGTATAGGACCCCCGACGTAGTACATAAATTCTCCCCGACAGTCCCTGAACAATGCTGGAGGTGCAAACAGGGAAAAGGCACCTTCCTCCATGTGTGGTGGGATTGCCCAGCTATCCAGCCATACTGGAGGAGGACCCACGAAATAATAACACGTTTGTCATCCCTCCCAATAGAATTCACACCAGGACAATACTTGCTTCACCTGACTAAAGTGCCAACCAAACGCTACCATAGATCACTGGCCATGCACCTTATCAATGCAGCGCGGATGTGCGTCCCGTTGCATTGGAGGTCCACTGACGTCCCTGAAACAGCGGAATGGCTCCGCAGAATCAACAAAGTGTCAGAAATGGAGGAACTGATATACATTTCCCACGACAAACTGTCGCACTACATCGCAACATGGGAACCCTGGATGTCCTTTAGGGACTCCCAGGAATACCGGGACCTTCTCATGCCAACAACTTAGCTGTCTGAAGACATGCCCTTTGCATGCCTTATCTGCCCAACTAGGGGGGTCCCCAAACCGGGGGAGGGTTGTTGGTGAGATGATCGCCCCCTCCCTCTAATACTCTCCAGACCTGACCAGAGATGTACCCCCCCTCCCTCTCTTACCCCAAGAGCTAGAAGCACTGTTGCCCTTCGCGCTCTCCCTTCCTTCCACTCCTAGGAGATGGCAACCGGGAATGCCCTATCTAGAACATAACCCGAATGGTATATCTACGTCTGTTATCATGCATGTGACAACGCTGGGTTGCCCAATTTTCATGGTCACGGGCCTAGTACCGGTACCACCGGAAGCTTCCAACGAAGATCACGCACTCAGGGCACCAACCCGTCGTCAGGCTATAATCAGCTTTTGTAACCTGAAAATATGAGTCCCCCTTTATATTTGAACTGGACTGATTACCTTTCTTGATTTTGTTATGCACTTATTCATATACTTCTGTTCTGCATTTTTTTTTTTTTTTTGAAAACTCCAGAGCCTGTTTCTGGAAAATGTGACTGTACTTTGTACAAACTTTATATGCTTGTATTATGCTTCTCCTTTTTCAATAAATCATTTATGGAAAAAAAAATGCACTGATTACTGTGTAAATGCCATTGGCAGTGAAGGGGTTAACCTGCAGGGGGCGCTCTAAGGGTTAACTATGTTCCCTGGGCGTGTTCTAACTGTGTGGGGACTGCCCTACCTGGGGAAGGGAAGTGGTCACAGCCTCCATGTACAGGAAGGCTGTGATCACAGCCCTTCCCCCCTCACAGAACGGAGGTCCGTGTTTACTTACCCGGACCTCCGTTCTTTCACTCCGGGGGGGGCATCGCGGGTGGCCGGCGGAGATCGACTCTGCCGCACCCGCTCCCTGGCCCTCCCCGAACACAGTGAGCACGCGGGCGCGCCTCCGGCGGCGCGCGCACGCTCACTAGGCGCGATCTCGCAGCCGCCGCCATATGACGGCGATTTGCGCTAAGCAGCCACTCTGTCGCCGTCAAATGCCGATCAGCGGTCGGCAAGCAGTTAACTTAAGTATGGTAAATAGTCTACATACCCGGATTAAAAACCACCTTCCCACATGTACACTTCCTTCTTTATAAAGGCTGCACACCTTTTAACCTATTTATCAATCCGGCAAGCAGACAATGTTATCCTTCACCCATACAACATAAACTGCCTACACTAATCAAACTGGACTCACATGAATTTCAGGGGCATAGTGCAGCACCGGGAAGCGGTTCTTGCATGCATGCAAGACACAGACTACCAGTTACGGTATCGGAGGAGTCTAGGACAGGAAGGATACCAATGGGTACTAACTAAGGAAAATACAGCAGGCCCATACAAATAACGAAAGCCAAGGCACAGAGTCCACATCTGGCCACACACCATGCAACTCCCGTACAATTTCCCTGTACAACTCTCCTAACTCACCGGAACCACACAGTATAAGGCCCGACCCAAACACTCTCAACCTGTTTGCAACCAGGCAGGCCCTCGCACTACATATCTGGGAAGCTGAACAACAGAAATTGCGCAATGTGTGTTCAGCTTAAGGAACTACTGCTACTGGACACAAACAGCCAACAGACAAAAACAGCCAACAGACAAAATATCCCTTGCAGCACTGAGGCTCTGAGATAACTGAATAGTAGGGGGTATAATTCAAGCTGACAGGTGTGCATTGAAACACACGGATGTTAGTGATAGATACACCAAAGACCCACTAGACAACTAGTAACAAATAGCCACGTCAAAACCAGACAAACCGGAAACTCTAGGAGCCAAGTTGCATGGTGACATGGGGCAGGAAACAGACTGGAAATACACTTGGAGACACCCAGCCTACTAGAGTCATTAACACACATAAGTCTGAGGCAATGAGCAGAGTTTTGCCAAAAACAGGACTGGCTGGCTATGTCCTAATCATATTAATTTATTAATATGACTATTTATTAATACTAAAAAAAAAGAATAATAAATTATAATTCTTTTTTTTTTAAAACAGCAACTTAGACGCACTTTTTATTTTTGTGCAAGAAATGCACAGCTTACACCAGCAGCAGGAACCTATCCCTACACCAGTATGAGATGATTTTAGAACGCTAATCTGTCCCTCACTGAACCAACAGGAACCTCTCCCTACACCAGTATGAGATGATTTTAGAACGATAAACTGTACCTCACAGCACCGACAGGAACCTCTCCCTACACCAGTATGAGATGATTTTAGAACGCTAATCTGTCCCTCACAGCACCGCCAGGAACCTCTGCCTACAACAGGGTGAGATGAGTTTAGAACTCTAATCTGTCTCTCACAGCACTGACGGGAACCTCTCCCTACTGCAGTAAGAGATTATTTTAGTACGATAATCTGTGCCTCACAGCACTGACAGGAATCTGTCCCTACTGCAGTATGAGATGATTTTAGAAAGATAATCTGTCCCTCACAGCACCAACAGGAACCTCTCCCTACTCCAGTGTGAGATGATTTTAGAACACTAATCTGTCCCTCACAGCACCAACAGGAACCTCTCCCTACATCAGTATGAGATGATTTTAGAACGCTAATCTGTCCCTCACAGCACCGACAGGAACCTCTCCCTACACCAGTATGAGATGATTTTAGAACCCTCATCTGTTCCTCACAGCACCGCCAGGAACCTCTCCCTACACCTGTATGAGATGATTTTAGATCGATAATCTGTCCCTCACAGCACCGACAGGAACCTCTCCCTACTCAAGTATTAGATGATTTTAGAATGATAATCTGTCCCTCACAGCACTGATAGGAACCTGTCACTACTGCAGTATGAGATGATTTTAGAACGATAATCTGTCCCTCACAGCATCGACAGGAACCTTTACATACTGCAGTATGAGATGATTTTAGAACGATAATATGTCCCTCCCAGCACTGACAGGAACCTCTCCCTACACCAGTATGAGATGATATTATAACGCTAATCTGTCCCTCACAGCACCGAAAGGAACCTGTCCCTACTGCAGCATGAGATGATTTTAAAACGATCCGTCCCTCACAGCACCGACAAGAACCTGTCCGTACTCCAGTATGAGATGATTTTAGAATGATAATCTGTCCCTCACAGCACTGATAGGAGCCTGTCCCTACGGTAGTATGAGATGATTTTAGAACGATAATATGTCCCTCACAGCACCAACAGGAAACTCTGCCTACACTAGTATGAGATGATTTTAGAACGCTAATCTGTCCCTCACAGCACCGACTGGAACCTCTCCCTACACCAGTATGAGATAATTTTATAATGATAATCTGTCCCTCACAGTAGCGACAGGAACCTCTGCCTACAACAGGGTGAGATGAGTTTAGAACTCTAATCTGTCTCTCACAGCACTGACGGGAAACCTCTCCCTACTGCAGTAAGAGATTATTTTAGAACGATAATCTGTGCCTCACAGCACCGACAGGAATCTGTCCCTACTGCAGTATGAGATGATTTTAGAACGATAATCTGTCCCTCACAGCACCAACAGGAACCTCTCCCTACTCCAGTGTGAGATGATTTTAGAACACTAATCTATCCCTCACTGCACCGACAGGAACCTCTCCCTACATCAGTATGAGATGATTTTAGAACACTAATCTGTCCCTCACAGCACCGACAGGAACCTCTCCCTACACCAGTATGAGATGATTTTAGAACGCTCATCTGTTCCTCACAGCACCGCCAGGAACCTCTCCCTACACCAGTATGAGATGATTTTAGATCGATAATCTGTCCCTCACAGCACTGATAGGAACCTGTCCCTACTGCAGTATGAGATGATTTTAGAACAATAATATGTCCATCACAGCACCGACAGGAACCTCTCCCTACACCAGTATGAGATGATTTTAGAATGATAATCTGTCCCTCACAGTACCACCAGGATCCTCTCCCTACACCAGTATGAGATGATTTTAGAACGATAATCTGTCCCTCACAGCACCGACAGGAACCTCTCCCTACTCCAGTATGAGATGATTTTAGAATGATAATCTGTCCCTCACAGCACTGATAGGAACCTCTCCTTACACCAGTATGAGACTATTTTAGAACGCTAATCCTTCCTTCACAGCACCGACAGGAACCTGCCCTGCTACAGTATGAGATAATTTTAGAACGATAATCTGTCCCTCAAAGCACAGACAGGAACCCGTCCCTACTGCAGTATTAGATGATTTTAGAGCGATAATCTGTCCCTCACAGCACTGACAGGAACCTCTCCCTGCTCCAGTATGAGATGATTTTAGAACGATAATCTGTCCCTCACAGCACCAACAGGAACCTCTCCCTACACCAGTATGAGATGATTTTAGAACGCTAATCTGTCCCTCACAGAACTGACAGGAACCTCTCACTACACCAGTATGAGATGATTTTAGAGCTCTAATACGTCCCTCACAGCACCGCCAGGAACCTATCCCTACACCAGTATGAGATGATTTTAGAACGATAATCTGTCCCTCACAGCTCCAACAGGAACCTCTCCCTACACCAGTATGAGATGATTTTAGAACACTAATCTGTCCCTCACAGCACCGACAGGAACCTGTCCCTACTGCAGTATGAGATGATTTTATTATGATAATCTATCCCTCACAGCACCGACAGGAACCTCTCCCTACTCCAGTATGAGATTTTAGAACGCTAATCTGTCCATCACAGCTCCGACAAGAACCTGTCCTTACTGCAGTATGAGATGATTTTAGAACACTAATCTGTCCCTCACAGCACGCCAGGAACCTGTCCCTACTCCAGTATGAGATGATTTTAGAACGATAATCTGTCCCTCACAGCACCGACAGGAACCTGTCTCTACTGTCTACTGTCTCTACTGCAGTATGAGATGATATTAGAACGCTAATTTTTCCCTCACAGCACCAGGAACCTTTCCCTAATGCAGCATTAGATGATATTAGAATGCTAATCTTTCCCTCACAGCGCCAGGAACCTGTACCTAATGCAGTATCAGATGATATTAGAACGCTAATCTTTCCCTCACAGCACCAGGAAACTGTCCCTAATGCAGTATCAGATGATATTAGAACGCTAATCTTTCCCTCACAGCACCAGTAACCTGTACCTACTCCAGAATCAGATGGTTTTAGAACGCTAATCTTTCCCTCACAGCACCGCCAGGAACCTGTCTCTAATGCAGGATTAGATAATATGAGAACGCTAATCTTTCCCTCACAGCACCAGGAGCCTGTACCTACTCCAGTATCAGATGGTTTTAGAACGCTAATCTTTCCTTCAAGCACCGCCTGGAACCTGTCTCTAATGCAGGATGAGATGATATTAGAATGCTCATCTCTGCCTCACAGCAACGGCGGCATCCTTTCCCTACACCAGTACAAGACGATGTGACACGCTGCACTACGTGACTCCAGCTCATATAGAGGCTGGGTCACATGATGCACTAGCCAATCACAGCCATGCCATTAGTAGGCATGACTGTGATGGCTTCTAAGGCCAAACGAGTGAAACGCTTGTTGATTGGCTGCCCTGCAGCTATTCAATAGGCGCCAAAAATAGTCTGGGTCACATAATGCACTGGCCAATCACAGCCATGCCATTAGTAGGCATGGCTGTGATGGCTTCTAAGGGCAAACAAGTGAAACGCTTGTTGATTCTCTGCCCTGCAGCTATTCAACAGGTGCCAAAAAATACCAGAATACCGAACCCGATCCCAGACTTTTTTCGGGATCGGGTTCGGGGCACGGACACCCTAAAGTCCAGTACGGACCCAAACTTTACAGTCCGGGTTTGCTCAACTCTAGTGACAATGCCTCTACAAATATAGGACAGGAAGTGACAAGTCCCAGAAAGAACACCAGGGTATCTCCACACAAATGCCTTTAGTGATCCTTTCCCCCCGCAACATATAAGTGCACAGCACACTCACCAGACGGTTTTGACTCCCATTACAGGTAGTCAAAAGAAGCATAGGTTGAAATCACTCCACTTTGGATGTCCCACAGTCCCAGTCTCACTCCAGATGTCTTTGAAGTTCATCCAGGGTTCCCTGATGATGCCACACATATCTGGCGAAAAGTACGTAGGGCAGGACTGACTGAGCACATCACTTCTGCTGTGTGGGGGGCATCTGGATCGCTTACGGCATCCTATCATTTCTAGATATGCAATTTTCTTCAGCAAGATTGTAAGTGTGATTTTAATTTATTTTACAATAAAATTTGACATACTTCACCATGGCTCTTTAACATGGGATGACCCTTGATGAGTTCTAAAGACATCCGGAGTGAGATTGGGACTGTGGGACATCCAAAGTGGATCGATTTCCACCTATGCTTCTTTTGACTACCTGTAATGGGAGTCAAAACCATCTGGTGAGTGCGCTGTGCACTTATATGTTGCGGTGGAGAGGATCACTAAAAGCAACCCCCCTGAAGTTGATGTGTGACAACAGGGAGAAAAATAGTCGGGTGACCAGGTGGTTCCTGGCCCTACAGCCATTTAAGTTCACAGTGGAACACAGGGCAGGAAGACTCCAGAACAATGCAGATGTCCTCTTGCGAGTCCACTGTATGGTTGGGACAGTTGCTCAGCCACAGGGCTTGAGCAGAGGGGGATGATATTTGACAGCATGCAAGGCAAAGTGGTAGACGGATGCTTCCTGTCGCCTTATATGTGTTCATATGGACTGGATTAAACAGAGTCCAGTCCGGTTTTACCAGCCATTATGGTCCAGAGTTTGTGGTCCACTGGAGTCCACCAGCATGTGACTTAAATAACCAGGAAGAGAACACACTTGAGCTCTGACCTGGAACTCAGAGAGGGATCTGAGGGAGCCCTGTGTCTGTGTGGACTTTAAAAGACAAGGTTTGCATTTTTGTGGGTGTCGGGGGTGAGCACCACACTATATAGTGAGTGAACTATACTGTTTAGTTTAGCGTCAGACGGCAAGGATTTATTTTCTGTTTTGTTTGTTTTTTTAAACCTGCAAATCTTTTACCAATAAACCTTGCAAGCCGCCAGATTTTAAAGAAAGTTGCCTGCACGCTGACTATTTTCCTCAGGAAAGTTGATCCCCACGGGCTAATTTCCCACACTGAAAAGTCAACCATATATATAGGTGTATGTAGTAAATAATGGAAGAAGTCTACATAGTATACAAGCCAATCAAGTAGGAGTATTGGCATGGAGACAGATGGAGAGTGAAGTTGTGTGAAGGTACAAAGCAATATTGATAGAGACAGCAATGAAAGGGAAACTAATGAGAAGTATGAACAAACAAAAAGTGCACAGGTGTAAAGACACGTTTTGTGCTGCATGCTAGTGAGGAGTAAGATTGCTTACCATGATATGTGTGTCCTCAACATGTTGGGTGTGGGGCCATGAAAAGAGAAATCTCATGATGCTAGTCCCTCCATTTATACCCCCTAGAGGCTGTAGCAGATTCCACCCCAACACCATATGCAGATAGTTGAATGGCTCAAAAGCCAATTAGCTAACAGGTGTATCTGCCCCAAGAGCTGAAGGGAAGGAACTAGCAAAAAAAAGGAGCTAGCCAAAAAGTGTAACCCTTGATGTCCCTCAATGTCCAACATGATTGGCAGCTGCAGCAAAAGTGTATGTCAAAGTGGTCAAATAGCACTAGGAAGGCCAACCACATGTATAGTATATATGTGAAGGATCTATATAGTATATGACCCAATCAGGTAATATTATGGCCAAATCTGGTAATGAGAAACATACGCAGAAAACCAACCATATATATAGGTGTGTGTAGTCAATAAAGTCCACATGGTATACACGCCAATCAGGTATGAATGTGGGCATGGAGACAGATGGGGGTGGGGTTGTATGGAGGTGCAAAGCAATGTTTTAATTGTTTAACATTCATGGTATATGAAATGCATAAACAAAGGTGCCAAACCCTTTGGCAGTGATGGATACAGCATACCAAGCGGCCACATACATATTGAGACCGCATACATTGGAATTGTTGATATATAGTAATACACAGGCATCATGAGACTAACCCAGCCTGTCTCTCTCCTCTGTCTGTACCCATCTTTTGCTTTATACATTTTGGATTAATAAAGACTATTTATGTGGAGGTGCTGCCTATCCTTTTTTCCGGTTGCATCTGATGTCTGCTGCAGTGGCAGGGTGAGCACTCCACTCTTCAAGTCTTTGCTCCACAGTTTGAATTGGACACAGCTTGGGATACTTTGCCTATGAGCAGCGGGACTTTTTTTATCCCGCACACCCACTACATATACAGAGCCCTGAACATGTGTGTGCATGCCCATATGGCACTGGTAACTTCAGTCCCTTGGATCTTCGGCTAGCCACTTTAGTTGGTGCACTTAAGATCCTTTTTAGCAAAGTGTGTCTGTGGAATGCTGACAGTATCCAAATAGCAAGGCGGACACTGTGACTGCTTAATAGGCCATTAACAAGACCCAGGTTATGGTAAGTGAAAGCAAAAGTGAGGTAACTCTGTCTATGTGCAGTGTCCTTGTTTCCTGCAGATGGGCAAGTGCCCTCTCACCAAATCCTGTGATCAAGGCTCAATAAACATCCTGGAACAGGCAGGTTCATCTGGTGACCTGACTGGTCCCCTTACACTGGAACACTTCACACCATCAGTGCAGGTGCAGCTGGATATGCACCTGGAATCCCCCTCTCTCAGGCTGGATGCCCCGACCGGCTGTGGACAACTGGAACGATGTGGTGGACCGACTTGGGGGGGGGGGCAGCACCTCTCCCCTGGGTCCAGTCCCTTCTCTTGCCTCGTGGTGACTGAATTCCCTCAGAATAAGCAAGATGGAGTCTTTTTTTTCCTTTACCCCCAGAGCTTCCTGGCTCTTATAGTTTTTGCCCCCCATACAAGGCTACGTGGCCATTTGGTATGGGGACTACATATTCCAGGATCCTTTGCAGCTGGAGCTGCTGCTTGATGATTGGCTCTCTCTCTACCAATAGAGAAACAGGAAAGGAGGTGGCCGTGGCTGTGTGAGCGCTGCTTGCATTAACAGTCACAGTCAGTGAAGAGGAGAGGGAGGGGAGATATCCCCCGCAGAAGCTGTGGAGAGCCTGTGTACATTCCAGCTGTGGCCAGCTTGGCAAGGTGTGGGAAACCGGGGCACCTGCTACAACTGTGTTTGCTATCTCTTATATATATGCTCAGCCATTTCTACAGGAACATGTCTGTTGGGAATAGTGCATTACAGGAAGTTCAAACACCATAGTTGTGCGGGCTCCTTGACTCTTGGTTAACCTCTTGTCACCTGCTGAAATCCAGTATGATTCCAGCTTTTAATGCTACAGAGGGGTTATAGAATGGAATCCCCTCCATCTCTGATGCCATTGGCCCAATATAGAAGTACTAAATTCCTTTATTAGGTGCAATCAAAATGTTTAGTAGTTCCTCATTATAGCAGCAATGACACGCAGGTAATGCCCATCTAGAAATAAGTAATCATGTGTGCAAGATCCTGGAGATGTATGCAATGGTGAATTTTCTAGCAACAAAGAGCCCACTAGTACACTTTATGGAGGGCACCACAGAAGGGGTAAGGTCCTGGCCTGGTTTAAAGATTTAAAGAACTTAGGCAGGTTATTGCCAGACTGTTATTCCTAATCTTTAAGGAGAGCTTACTAACCAGAATGGTACCAGTGGACTAGCATAAAGCTAACAAGGTACCAATATTCAAAATAGGACAGAAGTACATACCAGGAAACTATAGTCCAGTAAGCCTTACATCAATAGTTTATAAATGATTGGAGGGGTTGATAAGGGATTATATTCAAGAATTTGCTGATGAAAATAGTATCATTAGTAGTAACTAGCATAGGTTTATGAAAAATTGTACTTGCCAGACCAACCTGTTAACATTCTATGAGGAAGTGAGCTGTAACGTGGAAAAAAGAAAGGTCTGTGAATGTAGTGTATCTAGATTTCACCAAAGCCTTTGATAAAGTACCCAAAAAATGCTTCTTTACAAATTGAGGTCTGTTGGCATTGACAATAGTGTACGCACCTGTATAGAAAACTGGTTATGGGGGCACGTCCAAAGGGGGTGATTAACAGTGTATCTTCTTAATAGTTTTAAGTCATGAGTGGGGTGCCCCAGAGCTCTGTTCTTCTACCAATTCTGTTTAACTTGTTCAATCCTGGTGTTTTCTGACAGTATGAAGCTAAGCAGGGTAATAACTGCACAACAAGATATTGAAACATTACAAGAAGAGCTCAACAAATTAGAGGGGTGGGCAACTACATGGCAAATGAGGTTTAACATTGATAAACGGAAAGTAATGCACTTGGGAGCTAAAAATATAAATCCAATCTACATGCTAGAAGGAGAACCCCTGGGGAATTCAAGGATGGAAAATGATCTGGGGGTCCTAGTTGATGGCAGACTCTGCAATAGCATGCAATGCCAAGCTGCAGCAAACAAGGCCAGTAGATTATTAGCATGCATTAAAAAAGGGATACACTCAAGAGATAAATCTGAAATTCTAACACTTTATAAAACTCTGGTATAGCCACATCTTGAGTATGTCATCCAGTTCTGGTCACCAATTCTCAGAAAAGATGTGCTGGAACTAGAGACAGTCCGAATATGGGCAGCAAGACTAATAAGGGGGCTGGAGGACCTTGGTTTTGAGGAAAGGATACACACTTTACGTTTATTTTCCCTTGAGAAGAGAAGGGGAGATATGATCCCAATAAATAAATATTTAAACAGCGATTCTATCATAGGAAGACTATTGTATAGTCTCAGGTCACATAAGAAGACACGTGGCCAATCTTAAAGGCTAAGTTCACCTTCTTTTTTGTTTTTTTTGTTTCTATGTACCAATATACCATTAATGTACCTCGGTTTCAGAAAAATAGAAGCTTTCTTTGATTTTGGGAACAAGGCCTTACCTTAGCCCTTGCTGTATTTCTTAGAAAGCTTCAGAGACTCCCTGGTATAGATTTGAGACAGAAACCAGTAAGACACAGGAAGGAGTCTACTAGCTAACCTCATTAGCACTCACCCTTTACCTATCAACTAAGTTTTCACAGAATCCCCAGCATCTCTCTGCATGTGTATTTGCCTGGCTTTCCCAGTGTCCCTTCAGATGGGCTCAGGCTTCATGATAAAACATCCTGGGGCCACATGAATCCCACAGGACACCCCTGATATAGTGCAAGAGCCTGCCTGATTGGCTACAGAGTCTTAGTCCGTATGGTTCAATATTGAGTTGGCCCACCCTTTGCAGCTGTGACAGCTTCAACTCTTATTGGAAGGCTGCCCACAAGGTTTAGGAGTGTGTCTTTGGGAATGTTTGACCTTTCTTCCAGAAGTGTACAGTATTTGTGAGGTTAGGCACTGAAGTTGCACAAGAAGGCCTGGCTCGCAGTCTCCACTCTAATTCATCCCAAAGGTGTTCTATCGGGTTGAGGTCAGGACTCTGTGCAGGTCAGTCAAGTTACTTCACCACAAACTCGCTCATCCAAGTCTTTATGGATCTTGCTTTGTGCACTAGTGCACAGTCGGGAGCATGAAATTGTCCAAAATGTCTTGGTATGCTGACACCTGAAGAGTTCCCTTCACTGGACCTAAGGGGCCAAGCCCAACCCCTACAAAATAACCCCACACCATAATCCCCCTCCAACAAATAATTTGGACCCCAAACACACTCCTAAACCTTGTGGACTGCCTTCCAAGAAGAGTTGAAGCTGTTATAGCTGCAAAGGGTAGGCCCGCTCAATATTTAACCCTATGGTCTAAGACTGGAGGTGCCATTAAATTTCAAGTGCATGTAAAGGCAGGCTTCCCAATACTTTTGGCAATATAGTGTATGTCCGTCCAACTGTAGTGCAAGCAGAAGCATGCGCCATGAAAGTGGCAAGCTCTGAAATCTGGAGCAGTGCAGCATCACATCACATTATAGAAAGCTGTATTAGACGAACTTAGCCAGCAGGCTCAATAGTTATTACAGTACTGAGAGAAAACTGTGCAGATGCTATTATAATGAAGCACTGCAGCACACACACATATACAGTATCTCACAAAAGTGAGTACACCCCTCACATTTTGTAAATATTTTATTATATCTTTTCATGTGACAACATGACACAAGAAATGACACCTTCCTACAATGTAAAGTAGTGAGTGTACAGCTTGTATAACAGTGTAAATTTGCTGTCCCTTCAAAATAACTCAACACACAGCCATTAATGTCTAAACCGCTGGCAACAAAAGTGAGTACACCACAAAGTAAAAATGCCCAAATTAGTCCAAAAGTGTTAATATTTTGTGTGGCCACCATTATTTTCCAGCACTGACTTCATGGGCTTTGAGTTCACCAGAGCTTCACAGGTTTCCACTGGAGTCCTCTTCCACTCCATGAGGAAAGCTGGTGGATGTTAGAGACCTTGCGCTCCTCCACCTCCCATTTGAGGATGCCCCACAGATGCTCAATAGGGTTTAGGTCTGGAGACATGCTTAGCCAGTCCATCACCTTTACCCTCAGCTTTTTTAGCAAGGCAGTGGTCATCTTGGAGGTGTGTTTGGGGTATTTATCATATTGGAATACTGCCCTGTGGCCCAGTCTCCAAAGGGAAGGTATCATGTTCTGCTTCAGTATGTATGAGTACATGTTGGCATTCATGGTTCCCTCATTGTAGCTCCCCAGTGCCAGCAGCACTCATACAGCCCCAGACCATGACAATCCGGCCACCATGCTTGACTGTAGGCAAGACACACTTGTCTTTGTACTCCTCACCTGGTTGCCGCCATACACACTTGACACCATCTGAATCAAATACGTTTATTGTGGTCTCATCAGACCACAGGACATGGTTCCAGTAATCCACGTCCTTAGTCTGCTTGTCTTCAGCAAACTGTTTTCTTGTGCATCATCTTTAGAAGAGGCTTTCTTCTGGGATGAAAGCCATGCAGACCAATTTGATGCAGTGTGCGGCGTATGGTCTAAGCACTGACAGGCTGACCCCCCACCCTTCAACCTCTGCAGCAATGCTGGCAGCACTCATACACATTTCCCAAAGATAACCCCTGGATATGAAGCTGAGCACGTGCACTCAACTTCTTTGGTCGACCATGGCGAGGCCTGTTCTGAGTGAAACCTGTCCTGTTAAACCGCTGTATGGTCTTGGCCACCATGCTGCAGCTCAGTTTCAGGGTCTTGGCAACCTCAGAGAGTTCTTTGCCGTGAGGTGCCATGTTGAACTTCCAGTGACCAGTATGAGAGAGTGAGAGTGATAACACCAAATTTAACACACCTGCTCCCCATTCACACCTGAGACCTTGTAACACTAATGAGTCACAAGACACCAGGGAAGGAAAATGGCTAATTGGGCCCAATTTGGATATTTTCACTTAGGGGTGTACTCACTTTTGTTGACAGCGGTTTAGACATTAATGGCTGTGTGTTGAGTTATTTTGAGGGGACAGCAAATTTACACTGTTATACAAGCTGTACATTCACTACTTTACATTGTAGCAAAGTGTCATTTCTTCAGTGTTGTCACATGAAAAGGTAGAATAAAATATTTACAAAAATGTGAGAGGTGTACTCACTTTTGTGAGATGCTGTATATATATTAGGGGATTCATCTAAAACAAGAAACACTTTGTGAAACATTTAAGAATTATTATGTGTCCTCTATAACCTGTAAAAATAACTAAGCGCATTTACTATTCGCAATGTTTATAACACAAATTGATTTATTTTCAGAAAATCTCTGCAGTAAAGAAAGAACAAATCTTCTGTTAGAAAACATATAACCCAAAAATGGCATTTTTACTTTTACAAACTACTGTTAGAAAAGAAATGTTATATAGTATAACCATTTAGGAAATTGCAATCTGACTTAAAGGGTGAATCCATTATTCATGGGCAAAAATAGCAAATAAAAAAGTTAATATAGCATATACAATTGCTGTACAAATCATATTGTAATTGAATGGTATTAACAATTATCTTGTCTTTTCAGTCTTCAGCGCTGTAGTTTTCTGTAAAATGCAATATGGCAACCTGGAGGTGTTCTGTATACAGATGGTTTATGGACCTCCCCAGAAATGTAATTTCCTGCTGGTCTGATTGGCTTACTGATTTCTCCAGAAGCCAGCACTGAAACACATGTCAGGATTTGGACATCCTCTTCAACAAAAAAATTCATTTTTGAGCTACATGATCCTTATACACATGATATTGATGAATATCTTTGTCTCACGAGTGCGAGGACTTCGGCACTTAGATAAACTTGAGGAAGTACAGACGGGTGTTGTTCGGCGACGGATGGGGAGGGTAGTTGGTAGGATTTTTCCACCCCCTCTCTTTCCCCTGCTTTCCGAATGCTCCCAAAATCGAATTCTCGCATCCCCCCATTCCTCCTCCCCCCTTTTTTTTCTTTTCTTTGTTTCTCCCCTTTCTCCCTTCCTTCTCCCTTCCTTTCCGCTTATCCTGTGGCCCCCAACCCCGCTCCCCTCCTCTGAAATCCAGGTCAAGTGATAGACAGGGAAATGGGACAGGATATTCGGCTTCAGTCCAGGGGTCTTAGTCACTTCAGATTGATCCCCTGACATGCACTCCCTACCTCCAATTAATCTTAGTGGTTTAACAATACGTGACATATACAGGTTTACATGCAGAAACATAAACCTGCACAAATGCTAGGGATCCTTTAGTATATCCCCATGCTCATTATGCTGGCGGGATACTATAATGTCTTCACTATGTCTACAGATGGTAAACCAAGATGGTGTTTGTTTGATATTGCTGTATTGCTACATTTACTATTATCTGTAACTGTACAATCTTCTTGAAACACAATAAAATATTTTGGGAAAAAAAAAGTCATTTTTGGTGAGATATCCTGAAAGGGAAGTCACGTCTAAAAGGATAAAGACCCTGCCACTTTCCTCATTGGAACCATTCAAGTGAAGCAGCTGATTGATAATTATGAAGTCACTTCTACTCACATATACTTTGGAAATGGACACAGACAAACAGCTACCCTATTTCTGCAGAATAAGAAAAGGTAGGAATCTGCAACGTTTGTTAAAATCCTTGAAATGTACATGGATCACCTAGAGCGCACTGTTTTTTCAACCAAAGTGGAGATACTCTTTAAAGCTGAACTCCGTAAAATTTAAACTTGCAGTGGGTTCCCCACCACACTGCAAGGGTTTAATGCTCATTTAGACTAGAAGTAAGTAATAAAGTTAAATATGTACCTTATTCTTCACCGCCTTAGGTTTTTTTCCTCTCCATAGGAAAGGTTTCCTTGACACATTGACACTGTTTTTCTTCACTGCTCAACTGCATTGTTTGTATGTTGAGGGTTTGCCCATTACCTAAACGTGTCAAAGTGTTGGAAAGTGCTCGCTGCTATAGAGCAAGAAATAAGGTAAACATTGTACTTATTCTGATCCCCCTTAGACAAAATGATCCTTAAACCTGTGTGTGTGTGTGTGTGTGTGGGGGGGGGGGGGGGAGGAGATACCTCTGCAAGGTTGAACTTAAGATTGGATTTGTTTTCAGCTTAAAAAAAAACAAAAATCCCTCCACTACACTACTGCAAAGCACAATAGGACTGTTATGAACAACAGTGGACAGTGGGCCCACTGCACAGTGGAAAGGGTGTGAGCCCTTAAAAGTACATGCCACCAGTTCTTCACAAGAGCACTATGTGATGGGGTGCCTGAATTTACTAGAGAGTGTAGCAAGTTTAAGGCTTTTGGTGCACCTATGTATATGAAAGCCCGCCTCAGAGTGGAGGAAGATGGCCGAGCACACTTCTTTGAGGAGCCTGTCATGGCCTCAGACTGGCTTGATCAAAGGGCAAGACAAGCCTGATACCTCTAGGAAAACTGTCGCTCGACTATCAGGTGACAGCACCTTAAGGTATTTTATATGCTTTATTCCTTTATTGTCACTAAACATACCCACTGATTATGGCATTGTTGCTGGACTTCTTGTTTTTTCACGCTATAGAGTTCCCCTTTACCTGTTTTTACATGACTTGCACACTGTACATATGAGGGGTGGCTCTTACGAATGCTGCTCTGGAAGTGATATGGACATGCTGCAGGCAGTTATGATTTGCCAGAGATATGAGCTCCCTTGAACTACACACTGGCCTGGATGTTTCTATGCCTCACAAGTTCTTCAGATTCTTCAGAGAAGGTATCGCTCCCATAGGATTTTAAGTTTTTCTTTTCTTTCATTTTTTTTTCTTGTTGGACAAATAATACAGCCTACTGTTTTACTATATTCAAGACATGCACCCCCGGTTGAGGTTCTGATCCGGAAGACTGTTATGACTGTTAATGTTATGGGTCATATGCTCTCATCCAGTTGGTCCGATGTAGAGCCGGGAGGGGGTAACATAGTTGGGGTTTCTTTTTTCATTTTTCTTGCTTTTATTCAAGGGCAATCACGCATGCCAAAGGTACAAGGACTTATTTTAACATGCTATTGTTATATATACTGTATATATACAGTATATATATATATATATATGATTTCCATCAAAATTCTTATGTGGAACGTTCGAGGAATGTGGGAAAAAAATTAAGCATGCAGCTGTCCTCACCTTCCTTAAATTGCAGAAAGCTGATATTATAGCCTTAGTTGAAACGCATATTACTGGGCACGTGAAGATGGCCTTGAAGTGCCCCTGGTTCGGGTGGGTATACCATTCTACCACTCCCAATACTCCAGGGGTGATTCGATTCTGATAGGTAAGAATGTCCCTTTTGAATTAACCACTTCACCCCCGGAAGGATTTCCCACTGTAGGACCAGAGCACTTTTTGCGATTCAGCACTGCGTCGCTTTAATTGACAATTACACTGTCATGCGCCCTTGTACCCAAACTAAATTTGCGTATTTTTTCCCCCACAAATAGAGCTTTCTTTTGGTGGTATTTGGTCACCTCTGCGTCATTTCTGATCGCTGCTATAAACAAAAAAAAAGCAACAATTTTGCAAAAAAATATATATATCTTACTTTTTGCTAAAATACAAATCCAAAAAAAAAATAATATATAAATAAAGGAATTTATTCATTAGTTTTGGCCGATTTTTTTTCTTCCTTATAGTTTTGGTAAAAAAAATCGCAATCTGCGTTTATTGATTGGTTTGCGCAAAAGTTGCCGCTTTTACAAACCATGAGAATTAATTTCTGGCATTTTTACATTTTTTTTTTAATAGTAATGGCGGCGATCTGCATTTTTTGATATCGGGGCAGACATGTCGGACATTTTTGACACTTTTTGGGGACCAATGACATTTATACAGCGATCATAAATTTAAATATTCACTGATTACTGTATAAATGTCATTGGCAGTGAAGAGGTTACCCTTTAGGGGGAGATCTAGGGGTTAACTGTGTTCCCTAGGCATGTTCTAACTGTGAGGGGGCTGGGCTGCCAGGGGCATAAGAGATCTAACTGATCCCAGTGACAGGGATCAGTAGATCTCCTACATGCCGCCTGTCAGAACAGGGAACCGCTGTGTTTACTTCGGTGGTTCCCAGTTCTTTCCCTCTAGCAGGTCGTCGCGGCTCGCCGGCGGACATCGGGTCTGCCCAAGCTTCGGGCACACTCACGCAGAGTGCGGCGGGTACAAGAGCATGCAGCCTAGCTATGCATCCGCAAATTGCCGCCTATTTACGGCAATTCATGGAATGCAGCCACATTGCTGCAGTAAATATACAGTAGCCGATCAGGAACCGGTTAATATTGCTTCATCGGATCAGCGGGGTAAATACGTTTTTCTCTATGCTGCTATTAGAGGTTCTCCCATTCTGATTCTCTCATGTTATATCCCCTCTCCATATTGCTCGGCAGTGGTGAAGGAAGGCTTTGCCTTCATTTCTCAATAGCTGACAGTCCCAGTAATATGGATGGGAGACTTTAATACGGTTTTAGTCCCAGCGCTGGATCATTTTACCCCCACTGGAGCCGCTACACATTCTCTGGCTCCTACCAGGTTCAGTCGTATGATGTCTGACTTTGCCCTGACTGACACGTGGAGGTACAAACACCAAAATAGTTCCAAAATATACTCCTTTTTCTCAGCTACCTACAATACCATGTCCAGGATAGACTTTATTTTCCTATCCACACATCTTTTATCTAAACTATTGGATGTGGGCTTTGCTGCCAGGGTTTGATCACACCTCACACTGGACAGTTCTCGAGTTGTTTACAGATTCATCCACATGTCAGAGATTAAACCCCTACTGGCTATCGGTCCTGGAGGATCAATCAGACATACCCAATAAGCTTTAATTTTACTTTGACTCAAACCAGGGCACCAGGGGAACTACATGCAAGAACGCTCCTCTCCACCCGCATTAATAGACATAAGGCCATATCTGGGAATACACTCCAACGGGCCTCTGCCTACCTGCAACATCTTGAGGCGCTTTTAACATAAAGGAACCTTCCATACACAATAGCCACACCTTGACATAGCTAAACAACATCTATTCTTCACGAAACAACGTATTTTCGAGCATGGAGAACAGTCCGGGAAATTGCTCGCCTACTTAGCACATTTAGACAATACGCCTCCAGTTGTAATCTCTTTGACGGAGAACTTATTACTGCCCCACGCCATGTTGCCGCTGAATTCCAGTGCTACTATGCTACCTTGTATACCTCTCAGGTCACACAGAGACTCCACAACAGACCGAAACCTTTTTACAGACAATACGCTTTCCCCAACTTGACAAGGACCAGGTAGCCCTTCTTGATGCCCCTATCACAACCGACGACATATTTACAGCAATTTCACCATTGGCCACTTCTAAGGCTCCAGAGTCCGACAGCCTTCCACTGGAATTTTATGCTACCTATGCTGAAATGCTAGTGGATAAGTTATGCAATTTATAGTGCG
This sequence comes from Glandirana rugosa, assembly GCA_018402905.1. Lineage (NCBI taxonomy): Eukaryota > Metazoa > Chordata > Amphibia > Anura > Ranidae > Glandirana > Glandirana rugosa. The sequence continues at coordinate 1,075,164 of BLSH010119795.1, forward strand.
CCATCTTTGACACTGCGACTCTCGTCTCTCATCAATGTCAGTAGATGCATTGTTCATCAAGAAGTCCTTGATAGCAAGTCCAATGTCCAGTCTGTAGGTTGGATTAGCCAGAAGGCTGTCATTGATATACCATGCTGTGTGTTTCGGTCTAGTGATGAGCAAGGATAGTGAAACGAGTGCCGCGTTATTATCAGTCCAGGAGAATGCGACAAAGGACGAGGCTAGGAGAAGAGGAATCGACTGTTAGAAAGATGTGATCAATATGGGAAAATACCTAATGTGGGTGTGAATAGTTCATATATTGGCATTGGGTAGGGCTTTGTTCCCTCCAAGCATCAACAAGCGAAAATTGGTTCAAGAGCTGTTGAAAAGAGAGGCAAGAATGACCTGGAGAGGAGGGGATTGGGGAATTATCGAGCAATGGGTATAGCACTTGGTTAGAGTCGCCACAGATAATGAGGGTGTCTCTTTTATGTGGGTCGATTACAGTCAGCAAATGGGAAAGGAATGAGAGTGGGCGTTTGTTAGGAGCATAGTATGAGACCAGTGTGATCTCACTATCAAGTAGGTGACCAGTTAAGATGAGGTAACACCATTCTGGGTCCTTAATCTTGGACAGAGGTGTAAAGGGGGTAGTGCAGTAAAATTCAATGAGTACCCCTCTTTTTTTAGAGGTGGCAGAAGCTGTGAATGCCTGGGGATAGTGGTGGCTAAAGAATTTAGATGTTGAGTGAGTCGTAAAGTGAGTCTCCTGTAGACAGATCACATGTGCCTTAGAAGATGCAAAAGAGCTAAACACCTTGGTTCGCTTGTTGGGGGTGTTGATGCCATGGACATTAAGGGTAAGAATTTTTAGTGGGGCTATAGCCTGGGGGGCTGACGATTCATTCGAAGTGGTCGTCTGAGGTCTGACAACACACTCCTCTAGAAGGGGAATAGGGAGATGGGGAGAGGGTAGGGGAGGGGTGAAGGAAAGAGGGGGGAAGGGTAGGGGTAAGAAGAGGATTGTAGCTGAGGGTCAAAGGGGAGGGAAGGGGGCAATGAGGGGTTATAGGAACCAGAAAGGATCCTAAGGACTTTCAATGGGGTGGGGAGGATGTCTCCGGGATAGTCACAAAATAACTGCCAAGGACAAAGGTGGGTCCGTGAAATACCCTATGGGGGTAGTCGTGGACTTAGTGGGGGCAGCAGTGAACCATCTCTGTGATACACACAGCCTGTAGGTGGATAAGCCTATATGGTGTACAATGGGTTCCGATGATAGTGCGTTGCGAGAGACCATGGTATATGAATGTGGCCTTTTGCAACATGTCTGGGAAATGGGTTAACAGTAAAGATGAAGGAAGCCATTGTGGGCTAGTTGGTACAATTCGTGAACAACTGGTCAGCTATATATATTAAAAAAAAATTAAAATACTCCATACTGCTTGTGCCGGGGTGCAAATAGCCAATCAACCCGCACAGGCAGTGAGCAGATAAGGAAGTAAAAGCAAAGGTAGCTGTAATAACAACAAAAACTACAAGTATGTCAAAACAACTGACAGTAACCAGGAGGAATACAGGTAGGATGTAGGGCCTACTGTATGAGTGTGAGGTACTGAGTTCTTATCAGGACCCCGTGACTCAGGCCATGGAGATTGAAAAAAGTAACACGATCAACTAACAAGTGTGATCAAACCTGAATCCTCGTGGTTCAGTCCTGACATGGTGGGGGAACCATGGAGGTACTCTGTAAGAGGGAAACGTGAACTGCTGGCTAGTGGATCAGTCCATTGAGTCCTTAAGGACAGGGATGCTTGAGGGTAACTTTGTACCGGAGGGGTCTTGGTGTTTCCTAGGTGAGCGGGAGGCTGAGCGGTGACGGGATCCCATGGCTGCGAGGTCCGGAGGTGCTAGGTGAAGCTCCTGGAGCGTGGCTTGAAGATCCTCAATTGATTTACATTGGTAGGATGATCCTTTGTAAGAGAAGTGAATGGAGAAGGGGAACCCCTAGCAGTAAACAATGTGGTGCTTTTGGAGAAGGGTAACCTGGGAGAGATCATGGAAGAGCTAGTAGCGGTGGCCCTGGAACCCCAGTAATTTTTTGTGATGTGATACCATCAGAAACTGTTTCTTAGTGCGGAAGAAATGGAGCTTAACCACTATGTCGCGAGGGGGGCCAGGGTACGATGGATCCTATCTATTTCAAGCCGCTCAATCTGGATTGAGGGCGCTAGTTCCTGGAATAAGGCAGTGATGGTGGACTGCAGGTCTGTGACTGTCTCCGTAATACCGCGCATGCGTAGTCTGGAGCGCCTGGCACTATTCTCAAAGTCCTCCAAATGGGACTGAAGGTAGAGATTTTCCTCATGTAGGGCTTCCAGCTCCTCCTAGTGGTTGTGGATGAGTATTTCAACTTCATCTGTCCTTTGCTCCAGCTCAGAGGTGCGGCACCCTAAGTGTCTGATCTCTCTAGTCAGCCTGTCACTCGTGGTGTCAGAGGTCAGGACTCTGGTGAGAAGCTGCTCAAATTTCTTTAGGAGATCTGGTTGCTGACTGTCAAATTGTAAAGCTAAAGGGGTTACCCCAAAGTAAAAGTCTAACTCACCTGCCTGAGAAGTGCCAGATCGGGGCTGTTTGGAGCCCTGCGGTGTCCAGGGCATCCCTGAATGGGAGGAGGGGGCCGACGCCATCTTGGAGAAGGCCTTGAGGAGAGCTTCCCAGATTGTTTTAGCTTTTATTTTCTGTTTGGGACCATTGGCTGCATTCTCAGGTTCCCCGGTGAGACAGGAGAGCCCAAGAAAACAATGGAAGACGGGGGGGGCGTTCCCTCCGACTGCTTGTAAAAGCAGTCTAGCAGCTAATCAGGCACTAGGATTGCTTTTACATAAAAGCCGACTGCCACCTGAAAAGAACAAAACCAAGATAATACCTATACCTGCAGGCATCATTCCGATATAACTACTCAAAGTCCAGCAACATACCAGTATGATGCTGGTCCTTGTTGGGCATCCACTTCTAATGATGGGCATAGCATTGTTCTAAAAATATATGCTGAAGCAAAGGGGCAATCAACCCCTATATCCACCCCTGCCCATATGCTTCGGCATATATGCTCTTTTTTTTAACTGCAACTGGTGAAATCACCTCCTACAGAGCCGGAGTCACTGATTTACATATCGTGGGAGCAAACACTGTTGCTATCAAGATAAATAAATCAGTGCTGCAGCTGAACGGCGTACCTGAAAAGAAAATAACGATTAATAATAAAACACAGTAAACAGTAACGTAAAAAACAAATACATACCTAAAAAGTTCGAGAAAATTTGGAGTCCATGGGCATCCCAGGTAGGCATTTCCTTGTGACAATCTCCATCTTTACCACCCGAGGTTCATGGACACACCAAAGCTCTATATAGCCTGCTCCTCTCTGACATCACACCGTTAATCTTCTACTGATTTCTCTTCTTTCCTTTTCTCTCCTTCCTCCTTTCCTCTAGCTCTATCCTCGATTTGATTTTCTTTTTTTTTTTCTTGTTGCACCTAGTACGCTCTCCATCACCCCTTTCTATTTTAGGACGCCATTGTCTTACATTTGCTGTCCCTTAAGCAGGGGATAAACTCCTCCTCACACTAGGACCCAATGAAAGGGATGCTGGGGAGCTAAAGTGGTTTGTGCTCTTGTTGCTCATGATGTTGGTCCCTCCGGTTTGGCATATCTAAGGGCTCCCCTTAAATCTGAATGTTTGTTTCTTGTTTTTTTTTCTTTTTTTATATATATCCCTTGATACCAGTATGTCAAAAGTTACTACTAGATTGACATTATACTCCTTCTGCCTCATGGGCCCTACATAGTTATAGACCCATGAGGTAAGTCACTGTTGTTTTCGGGCTTAGAGAGGGGGAGGGGTCAGTTGAGTACCTCACGGCAGTCCACAGCATGTTCCCTTTAGGGGTGGCTGTGGTGGGGAACTTCTTCCAACTCGTATGGGTTTTTGACTCTTCCCTCCCTCACTTGCCCCTTGTAGTTTATATTCTCTCTATCTTTATTGGAGTTGATCTATAGTCTGTTACCACAACTGTTCTTATGATGTACGCAAACCCTTGTTGGATTCACTTCTCCACAAATGTCTCTTTTTGCATTGCTTTATTGCAATATGTGAAAAATTTAATAAAAAGATTGAAAGATAAAAAAAATACATACCTGTAAAGAAAACATGATAAAACACAGTAACTATAAAACATTACAGGTAAGCATACAAATACAGTAACAATAGAGAGAGAACAATAGACAGGGAATAGAGAGAGAACAATAGAGATAGAACAACATGAAAATGACACTATTTTGTGCTTTTTAATTTTATATTTTTTGGGTGTGTTTTTTAACATTTTTAATTTTTGTTTGTTGTTTTAATTTTTTTTTCTTTGTAACTGTTACCGTAATTGTAACGCTTCCAGGTTCTGGTCTCTCAAAATGTGGTGGCATCTTTGGAGACCCTGTGAAAATGTGCCCTATGCCTGTGTAGTGCTGTACACTATGCTAATACTCCACTAGTGTGTGGTAGCGTTTGATAATCACGGATGCAGAGACCAGGCTGGTCAGGACAGGAGGGACAATAATAACAGATGTATATATCCGTATCGTGTGCAGACATAACATCTTCTTTGGGGTACTTGTTGGGTAGAGGTACCACCGAGGACTTCTTGGAAGTTCCTCTCATGCAGCCGGCTCAATGCATTTCCATTGGGATGTTGGGGAACAGCACCATCTGGAGACAGAAGGGTTGTGACTAGGGATGAGCCCACGGTTTGAGTCGAATGTAAGTTCGCCTGTTCTGCGAATTTAGAACATAATGGGGCATTCGCAGCGACTTCGGTGCCGTGGTGGAGCACCCCATAATGCATTGCACGCAGATGGCACGCACAGATCCTCCTCCATGGCAGGGCCATCGCATCTGCGCTGGCTTTGTTTTGATGTTTTATTTATAGTGCAGGGCGTACGAGTGACCCCGCCCCCCTTCTGACATCATGTCAGGTTGCATGCTCGGATAAGGGTCTGGTTTGGATTTTAGGGGGGGCCTCAAGTCAATTTTTTTTAAATTTTGGCACAGGGTTCCCTTAAACTCCAAACCAGACCCGAAGGCCTTGTTTGGACTGGGGGGACCTCACACAAATTTTTTTTGTGATTTTTCTGTATATTGCTGGGAGCCGGAAATACATTACAGCCACAATAATAAATGACAATTGTTCCTTTGGAAGTGTCATTTTGCTCTGACTATGTTCTAAACATTACAGAGGTGCGCCCTTTTAAAGATAGACTAAGGGAGCCCCCCCAGGCACATTATTTAAAGGAATATTTTGTTTTTATTGTCTCACTTTAAGCATTATTAAAATCACTGCTCCTGAAAAACTATCAATTTAAAAACTTTTTTTTGCATTGATACATGTCCCCTAGGGCGGGACCTGGGTCCCCATACACTTTTTAGGGCAATAACTTGCATATAAACCTTTAAAATGAGCACTTTTGATTTTTTATGTTCGGGTCCCATAGACTTTAACAGTGTTTGACTGTTCGTACAAATTGTTTGCCTGTTCACATGTTCTGGTGCAAACCAAACCGGGGGTGTTCGGCCCATCCCTAGCTGTGACAATATCTTCCTGGAATTTAAGGAAGGATCCAGTCCATCCTGATGCTTTGTACAGCACATATGCGTTCAGCAGAGCCAATTGGAATAAAAATACAGACACTTTTTTGTACCAGCGTCTGGCCTTACAGCAATTACGGATGGCACCAATAACTGGTCATTGAGGTCCATCCCTCCCATATTAAGGTTGTATTTGTGGACACAGAGTGGCTTCTCTCCAGCACCAGTTGTTGTGGAATTTGGACTGTCGAAGGACAGAACTAAAACATTCCGGTTGTCCCTCCACTTCACCTCGAGCAAATTATTACATCTCAAGTAGGCTCTCTCCCCCTGTTTAAGATGGGACGCTACAAGCTGTTGGGGGAAGCCCCGGTGATTAGATTGCACGGTTTCACAAGCGCCAATTCCTTGATCAAAAAGGTGACTAAAAAGTGTCACGCTTGTGTAATAATTGTCCACGTACAAGTGGTACCCCTTTCCGAATAAGGGTGTCACCAAGTCCCAAACAATCTTGCCAGTGCTCCCTATGTAGTCTGGGCAGTTGGGGGGCTCCACCTGATTATCTTTACCCTCATAAACCATAAAACTATATGTATAGCCTGTGGTCCTGTCACAGAGCTTATACATCTTGACCCCGTATCTGGCACGCTTGCTAGGGATAAACTGTTTGAAAGCAAGACGGACAGAAAATTTAACCAGGGACTTGTTTATGCAGACAACTTCATCAGGAATAAACAAGGCTGCAAATTGTTGGTTGAAGTGGTTTACGATGGGCCAAATTTTGTGGAGCCGATCGTATTCAGGGTCACCCTGTGGACGACAGAGTTCATTGTCGTTGAAGTGCATAGACCGCAGGATCTGCTTGTATCTAGCCCTGGTCATGGAAGCAGAGAACACAGGCATATGGTGAATTGGGTCAGAGGACCAATATGACCGCAACTCAGATTTTTTAACTATGCCTATGAGGATGGAAAGGCCCAGAAAGGTCTTAAATTCTGGAACCGTAATAGGTTTCTATTCTCTGGCAAGTTACAATTGGGGATTAGCAGTGATATATTTACCAGCATACAAATTGATTTGGTCCACAATAGATCTATAGAGATATTCCATGAAAAACAGTGAATAAAAATCAAGGGCCATAAAATCAACTGTTTGTACCTGAATGCCAGGTTGGCCAGTGAATGGGGGAAGTACAGGCACTGCAGAAGTGGTGGCTTGCCAATCAGGGTTAGCATATGCAGCGGAAAGGGCACTATGGGCTCTGCGGGCCTGTCTTTGTCTTCTTGATGGCTGTGGGACACTACTTGTGCTAGCTACACCAGCTTGAACTGCACTTATGGGACTCACCATGTCACCAAGTGTTACTGCAGTGCTGGTTTGTCTATGACCAGGGTGTACTAGGCCGCTGGTGCTTGCCAATTAAGTACTGGCTCTCTGCTCCATACGAGAGCCCTGCGGTTCTTGCACCTCAACAACAGCAGAATGGGATCGGGTACACCTGAGATTAGCAGGGACCACTACTCCATCCTCAGAGCTTTCTGACAGGGTGCCTCTGCTGTCTACAGGTTCGTATGCTGAGCCTGAATCTGACAGTGGAGCTTCCCCATCACTCTCATCTGTCATGCTCAACAAAGTGTAGTCCTCTACACTAGTGTACCTCTGATTGGACATTTTGGCCTCTAAATTTATTGGTACACTAGTGTGACTCACAGACAAAAGAGCACACCTGGTTGTCAGAGCCTGCTTCAATCACTACCAAAATAATTGTTAGTGTTTGCAGGGATCAGGCATGACTCTGCTAACACTGTAGTTATGTGTGTTGTGTTTTGTAAGTGTCAGTGATCTATTTGATACTGCACTTGGGTGGGCTGGGCTGGGCGGAGGGGCTAAACACTGGTGCTAGCAGGTATCTGGGCTGATCCCACTAACTCCACATTTTTAGGGACACTAAAGTACTGGGGACGCTAGTATAGATCTGATCAGATTACAAATATTGATCCCTTCAGATACTATACCAGTAAGGGACCTATCTAGTGTGTGTGTGCGTGTTAGGGTACCTGACTAATCTGATCCTGTCTGGTATTTATGCTAACCCTAACTCATACTAAAACCTAACTTATGTCACCCGCTGGGCGATCAGGGGGTTAAAAACTATATTAGGTAAATAAAGAACGAACTATCTAAGTAGCGTCACCCTATAGGAGTAGGAGATGATTTTAGAACAATAATCTGTCCCTTACAGCAACAGCAGGAACCTGACCCTATAGGACTAGATTTAAAGAGCCTAAAAGTGGGGATAAACTGAGTATTGTGAGTGCCATCATCCTAAAGAGATAATGAATAAAGGAGTATGGACATGGGACGTCCCGCTAGCAACCCAGTACCCATTGGAAACAGACATGGACTATCTCGGCACTCAGGGAAAACACAATGTATATAAAACATATTTGAACAATTTATTTGAATTAAGAAACATACATATTGATTTTGAGAGACAATATATTAAAAACATATATTTGTACAGCCCTTATTGGGGTTACACAAGGTGCCGTTTGTGGTCCTCTCATGAGGCCCACAGGCCCAAATGGTACCAATTGCAGATAATCTTTGATGCTCTCGACTGGTTTCGCGGAAGTTCCGCTTATTCAGGAGAGTATAACATCTAGAGCATCTGTGACATTTGGAAACTATACATTGACACACAAAAAGATATACAGTCAGGCATTATAGACAAACTGTTTGTAAAACAAAATAAATACATTAATGATATGAAGCTGGGATAAGTTAGGGAATTTACTTACCCCAAAGAAAGGTCGTATGCACCTCCAAGGGCCAAGGGCACGCCCAATTAGGGCTATCCCCCCACGGCGGACATGGGGGACAAATGGAGCAAGGTCACTAAATGTATAAAAATAAATAGAAAATGTATCATGTATCAACCAAAGGGTTTTTTTTGGTATAGAAGAATCCCAGTGGTGTTGAAATTGTGGTGGGCAGGGACTCAGGGGAGAGGGGGGGAAGGGAAGGGCAAAGGGGGAAAGGGGAAGGGGATGGGGGGTGGGGAAAGGAGGGAGGAGAATAGGAGAGGGGGGACTGAAAGGGAGGGGGGAAAAGAGGAAGGGTCCCCCTCTCCATCAGGGATTAGGTTCAAGCTGATCCTTTATGCATATCGTTCCTCTTTTGTAATAAAATTGAATATAGCATATTTATAGCATATATTGTATCCTTTGTTTTGGTCCACATATTGTGGACTTTATTGGTCACTTTTTGTTCCTGGTATAATTCCATAATCTATTATACAGTTACCCCGCCCCCTCATGATTGTTTTTCACCTCACTAGGCTTGTCCAATGGGTGCTGCACTCATGAGCGAGCGTTATTCGAAACACATATGGCAGCATCTGACTATCCAGACTTTCACAAGGACTTGTACAAGGTAACTGCCACATTAGGACCGGAATGCAGGCCAGACACAGTAATCTCCTGTATTTACTGCTACGTTATCATTCTATATTAAGAACCACACCTTTGCACAGATCATGTATTATTCTGGGCTAGGGTTGTAAGGCCTTAAAATTTGAGCCTGCTTCTGTGTGCACAGTAACATATTCCACAGCCCTTGAATCCACAAAAAGGGTTTAATTACTATGCTAGTGAGAGTTCTTTAGCCCAGTACAATCATCTGTTAGAATATGCTTTTCTGCACATAGCTTACCTTCAAGAACAGCTTAATTAACACAGTGACAGCAAATGTACAGCAAATGTACAATATAGAATAACGTCTGCAGCGGTCAGAAATATATCATATATAGCCCAGTGTACAGAGTGAAGGGGTCAGGAACATATCATATACAGCCCAGCATACAGAGTGCAGTGGCCAAAATGATGTTATATACAGTGCAGAGTAGAGAATTAAGTGGTCAGAACCATGTCATATACAATGTAGTGTATAGAGTTCAGCGGCCAGGAACACTTTCCTGTTTTAGACCCTCTACAGTTGGAGACATTAAATCCTTGTCCCCTAAAAAAAAAATAAAAAAACTTGCGCTATGTGAAAGTGACGTGATAGAAACTGGAAATTCAGTCGACATGTTTTGCCCCCCCCTTCCCCCACAAGGCGTTATGTAGGGAGGGGCAAAATGCGTCAATGGAATTTCCAGGTCCTTTTAAATCACTTCCGCCATTAGTGGCAAACCCAGAAAAGGCCTGTATTTATTACTCTGCAAAGCAATCCTTTCCTTTGTCTTGTTTCTTGTAAGTGTAATGATATACTTTTTTTTACCGAATAAACAAATTTACCAAACTATGAGAGCTTCTCTCCCTCTCTTGACCCTGGTGTGATATGAGCAATAGATACAGCAGCAGCTGCATATGTGTGTTGTGTTTGATATAAAATATATTATATGAACGAATGATATATCTATCAGACTAATTTTATTTATTTATTTAATTTTTTAAATAGTTTTTATTGTTTTTTTCAAAATGTATATATTACAAAGTTGTATAGATACAGCTTTCAGTAACAAGAATAGAAAAAAAAAAGGAAAACAGGTAACAAGGTTTGTTGTCGCATAACAAATCACCAAAGTCACTCTATAGGTGTTTCCATTCACTGGTTAATTGCTTATAATTGGAAGTCCTCTGCAGCCCCACTTCCCCAACTATGTGACAGAATAAACAGTATGGTGAATGTTGAAAGAATTTTTCATACACTATATAATACCATACATATTTTCAACAGTAAATGGGATCCCTGGTTTTCTCCTTCAAATTACTTCTTCCATTAGATAATTATTCCCCTGTTTACATAACATAACTGTTTTTGCATTACTTCTCTAAACTACTGTTCATGATGATGAGTCTATTGTTATTATTCAGATATATGGATAGGCTACTGATTGTGGAGCACTTTATAACTGACTCATGCTGCTGACATCTCTGATTATATTACTTCTTAATCCTGATCTTTGTACCATTCTACTGTTTGTACCTAATAAAAGTTTGTAAACAAAAAAAAGAAAACAGATCACAGATGATATACGTGTGTGATCATATAGTGAGGTGTATTGTCCCCTTCCGTGGGTCTCTCAAGTCCCCCCCATAATCTCTCTATTTGGTTAGAGAGGTCTTAAGATAGGTTAGAAATTTAGGGGCGATACATTCCTTAAGCCGGTATTTGCGAAGTTGGCATATAAAAGTTTTCTGCTGTGTGGTATAGACTGGTGCCACATGGTGTTTATATGGCAGGTTGGTATTCAGTTTTGTACTATTTGAACCAGGGTGATCACTCCTGTTCCTTGGATATATACGTTTTGGTTTTGTATGTAAACATTTGTTCAAAGGTGACATAAGTGTGTACTAAGGGTATAATTGTTTCTGGTTCAGGGGAATTTGGGGGTTTCCATTTTCGCCTTATGGCCAGTTTGGCTGCTAAGAGGATGTGTGTGATTATTTTTCTCATAGATTTTGGGAAGCTGCTCATTCCTATGTTAAATAGGGCTAGTTCAGCTGTAATGCTGCAGGGTGTGCCTATGATTGATTCAATTAAATGAGATACTTTGTGCCAGAATTTGGTGATTTCCTGGCAACCCCATAAGATATGGAGCAGGGATCCTCTCTCACCACAGTTTCTCCAGCACGTAGGTGGTGCAGAAGGGTTTATGTGTTGGAGTTGATTTGTTGTGATGTACCAACGTAGGGATATTTTAATTTGCAATACCCAGAGGTTTGCAGAGCGTGTGGAGGTATAGATAGATTTAATTGCGTTCAACCATTGGTTGTCTGTAAACATTTCCTCTAGTTCAGTTTCCCATTTTATCAGAGGAAGAGTTTTCAGGAAATTGTTTTTGTTTTGGAGGAGATTGTAGAAGGGTGAGATGCCTTTTTGTTGGGGATTGTGGTTGCTAAGGTACTGCCAGGCCCATTTATGCAAGGGTCTTCGTAGTTGTAGGCTGTGCAGTAGACAGTGGGTGACTTGTACATATTTGAAATATTCATTTTTAGGTAGCGAATATTCTGTTTGAAGGTTTATGAATGTCTTAAGTGTGTCACAATTGTATAGGTTTGTACGTGAAGTATACCTCGTTCAAGCCAGGGCTTAATGGATAGGTCTGGGATAAGGTGCAGTAGTGAGGCCAATGGAATTGGAGGTTGTATGGTGTCAGGACCTGGTGGAGTTTGGTGTAGGAGGTAGCAATAAGCCTGAACTGACGCTATGATTGTAGGGGATAAATGGGTGCTTCTGAGCAGTGGGTTGGGTTGACTAAGCAGCCAAGAGTGTAGGTTGTGGTGGCCTATTTGTGTTGCCTCAATTTCTTTCCACAGGCTGTCAGGGTGAGAGGTATCTTTATTTACAACCGGCGATTCTGCACAAGATAAAAGTGGTCTCAGCGGCGTATTCGCAGCGAGATTACTTTTATCAGCAGCGGGAGAGGTGCCCCCCCTCCTGCCGGTTTCCCGTCATCTCCGCTGCTTACCAGACTCGCCGGCAGCGGCGGAGATGATCGGGACTTCTCCCCCCCCGTGTCCATGAGCCGGGTGAGCGGCTAAAGCTGTTCACTTGGCTCCATAACATGGCAGGGTCGGAAGCGAGGTCACAAGTCACTTCTGCCCAATGCTCTTAAAGGGCCCATTTTTTTTTTTTTTGCACTGTCATTTTTTTCAAATCATTTTTTTTTATTTTTTTGCATTTTACTGTACAAATGAGATATGATGTCTTTTTGACCCCAGATCTCATATTTAAGAGGACCTGTCATGTTTTTTTCTATTACAAGGAATGTTTACATTTCTTGTAATAGGAATAAAAGTGATCAAAATTTTCTTTAAAAAAAGAACAGTGTAAAAATAAAAATGAAAAAGTAAAATAAATAAAGCACCCGTCCCCGCGAGCTCCCGCGCAGCAGCGAACGCATACGTAAGTCCCGCCCACATATGAAAACGGTGTTCAAACCACACATGTGAGGTATCGCCACGATCGTTAGAGTGAGAGCAATACTTTTAGCACTAGACCTCCTCTGTAGCTCAAAACTGCTAACCTGTAGAATTTTTTAAATGTTGCCAATGGAGATTTTTATGTTGCAAAGTTTGTCGCCATTGAGCGAGCGGATGCAATTTTGAAGTATGACATGTTGGGTATCATTTTACTCGGCATAACATTATCTCTCACAATATGGAAAAAATTGGCCTTTAAAACTTTACCGTTGTCTTATTTTTTAACTCAAAAAAATGAATTTTTTAAAAAAAAAAATCATGATTGTAAGACCACTGTGCAAATAAGGTGTGACATAAAGTTTTGCAATGGCTGCCATTTTATTCTCTAGGGTGTTAGAAAAAAATATATAATGTTTGGGGTTCTAAGTAATTTTATAGCAAAAAAAATGGTTTTAACTCGTAAGCACTGAACTCCAAAAAAGAGGCTCGGTCTAAAAGTGGTAACATTAAACTACCTGACCATGAAAGGATGGTTTGGCTAAGGTTCCTAAGTCTTTTGGGAGTGAATGAAGTAGAGGCTCAAAGTGTGTGCAAAGGTGTTGTAAAGGGATGCGGTGCTTCTGGTTAATAGGATCCCTAAGTATTGTATGGATTAATTTGCCCAGACATAGGGATAAACTTATTGTAGGGAGGTCTTGAGTGAATGTTGTATACCAATATCTAGAATAAATGATTTGGTGGTGTTTGCTTTATAGTAGGAGACTTTGCTAAAGTTATCAAGTGTATTGCGTACTGTAGCCAGGGAAGAGGTTGGATTGGATAATATGAGGATAACATCGTCGGCAAACAAGTTGATCTTGTTTTCAGTTGGGACGATTTGTATGCCAGAGATGTCTTGATTAGACCTCATGCTCTCCGCCAATAGCTCCATAATTGGATTGAATATGAGAGGGGACAGGGGCATCCCTGCCTCATTGCATTAGTGATGTGAAATGGTTTAGACAGCATAGCCAAGCAGTAGACTTTGGCTGAGGGGCAGAACTAAAGGGCCATGATTGCGGACAGTATGAGGCCCTGGAATCCCAGTTTTTGTAATGTCATTTGAAGGTATAGCCAATGGACCCTACTGAATGCCTTCTCTGCATCCAAAGATAAAAGTAAAAAGGTCAGGTCTGAGCATGTAGGCATTTTACAAAATAATCTAGAGTGCGTGACTGGGGACAAAGAGAAGGCAAACTTATTAAATACTTTCTTCAGCTCTGTGTATACAAAGGAGCATGGGGGAGCTCATGTCCACGTCGGGGGTAGTAGTGACACAGCCCCAAATGATCCACAATGGCTCAAAAGGGAAATGGGCCAGAAGTATTTAGACAGAATAAAGGTAGATAAAGCACCTGGGCCAGATGGTATCCATCCACGGATCCTAAAGGAATTGAGCTCTGTCATTTCAAAGCCATTGTATCTCATTTTTAGGGACTCCTTAATGACTGGAATAGTACCACTGGATTGGCAGTGATGATGGGGGCTGCACCTGTACTCGAGGGGGTACGAGGAAACATATGTGTCTCGACTTCTTTCATAAATTATTCAAACGGAAGAGAAACAGGGGTCAGTGCGTGAGATCTAATAAAACATTTTACGGATGTACGAGTCTGGACTGGAAAAATGAAAATAGAAACCTACGTCTCTTCCGTAAGTCATCCCAGGTAACCGATATGGAAGTTTACTGTAATGTTTTTGACCCTAAGGTCCCGGAGTATGACAGGCGTTAGTACCGGGAAATCAAGACGGGGAGTCGGTTTCAGATGACGAACCGATACGACAGATTTGGTAAAGTGTAGTGATTACG
>BLSH010119795.1:1090438-1107853 GCA_018402905.1 Glandirana rugosa
GTGGGACCTAGTTGAAATGGATTTTTACAATCATGGGTCAATATAATAAATGTAATTCCTTTCGTAGGTCCGGAAAAAATTTCGTTAGTTGGCACGACCGGTTTTGGTGGAGACCTCCCTCAGATAAGGTTTAAAAGTGTCGAGAATGACACTTCTTTGGAAAGGCATAAACATCTACTTTAGAAAAAAGGAGATCAGGAGCTCAGCTATGAGGAAAGATTAGAGGATCTGAATTTATTCTCTCTTGAGAAGAGGAGATTAAGGGGGGATATGATCAACGTGTACAAATATATAAGTGGTCCATATAGTGAACTTGGTGTTGAGTTATTTACTTTAAGGTCATCACAAAGGACAAGGGGGCACTCTTTACGTCTAGAGGAAAAAAGATTTCATCTACAAATACGGAAAGGTTTCTTCACAGTAAGAGCTGTGAAAATTTGGAATAGACTCCCTCCAGAGGTGGTTTTGGCCAGCACGGTTGATTGCTTTAAAAAAGGCCTGGATGCTTTCCTTAATGTAAATAATATAACTGGGTACTAACATTTTTAGGTAAAGTTGATCCAGGGTGAATCCGATTGCCTCTCGGGGAATCAGGAAGGAATTATTTCCCCCGTTATAGCAAATTGGATCACGCTTTGCTGGGGTTTTTTGTCTTCCTCTGGATCAACTGTGGGTGAAGGATTGTATACGGGATTATTTGGTTACATATATATATATTTTTTTTTTTTTGATTGAACTAGATGGACTTGTGTCTTTTTTCAACCTGACTAACTATGTAACTATGTAAAGATAGAAGCAGAGAAGGCACTCGAGTCTCACCTACATAATGAATTATGTTGACTAGGCGACAAGTAGTGTCTGAGGTTTGGGGTCCTTTAGTGAATCCCGAATTGGGAATGAATAAGGGTTTGTAGGAGGTCAATAAGTAGATGGGCTATAATTTTAGCATACATTTTTAAATCGTGGTTTAGGAATTCTGAAATTTTAGGGGGAGGTAGGATCCTTCCCCGGATTTGGCAGTGTCACAATTAAAGCATTCAACATATCTGACGGGAATGAGGATGAGGAGGCAGCAGCATTGACAAACTTCGCCATGGGAGGAATTATTAATTGTTTAAAGCATTTATAATATTCTCCCGTAAATCCATCCGGGCCAGGTAATTTATTGTTCGGGAGTGCGTCAATGGCTGAGCTAATTTCTATATCGTTAAAGGGTTTGTTCAGATTCTTTAATTGCTCTGCGAACAGGTAAGGTAAGTTTATCTTGTCTAGGAAGGCCTTGATGTCAGTGTGAGTGGGCTGGTGAAGGTTGGGATCTTTGTTAAGATTGTAGAGAGAGCTATAATACGCACTGAATGTGTCGGCTATTTCCTGAGGGTTAGTAATTCCTGAGCGTTTTGTTATTTTTTCATGGGTCGTGAGCAGCAGAGTTCTGAGCTCAAGGCGTAAACGACCTAATTTGGTTTTGAAGTCTGGGTGGGGGTGTTGTTTGTTCACATTATCAGTTGTTTGTATTTCATTGACCAGTTGGTCAATGTGCTGCGTCCTCTCCCTCCGTACTTTAGCATTTCGTTTCATAAAGGTCCCCCTCATGTATGCCTTGTGGGCGGTCCACAAGGTGGCTGGGTCTTCCACAGAGCCAGTGTTGGTATGTAGAAATTCTTGTAAGTGTTCTCTTATTGTGCTGATATGATGGGGTGCTTGGAGCAGTAGGGAGTTCAATCTCCAGATGTCAGCAGACTTAGAGTTTGGGCAGTCCTCTATATTGCTGCTTATTGGAGTAGGGTCGGACCAAGTGGCCGTCAGGATGTTGGATTTAGATATTTTTTGTAGTAGCCATTGGTCTGTGAGAAAAAGGTCTATGTGGAAATAAGAATTATGGCAGGGGGAAAAAAAGGTGTAATCCCCTTCCTCGGCATGTTGGCAGCGCCATATATCATGGAGCTGGAATTCCTGCAATAAAGGGTTTAATTCAGTTTTTTTCCTTGTAGTCGGCCTTGAAGTTTCCAATTGAGAGTCCGGAGTGAGGTTAAAGTCCCCGCATGAGATAAGGGCTCCTTGTTGGCTCCTGGTTATCTTTTTGTGCAGTCTTTTAAGGTAGCGAATCTGGTGGGTGTTGGGAGCATATACATCCACAATAGTAAAGGCAGAATTATTCACTTTGCAGACAAGTATGATATAGCATCCCTGTTCATCTATAACAGTCTTGATGGGGTGAAAGGAAATGGTGTTTTTCACAGCTAGCAATACTCCTCTTTTTTTGCGGGTGCACGTACTGTGTTTATGTGTGCAGGGCAGTTGGTGATTGGCGAGGAAGTGGGTTTCCTGCCCACAGACAATGTCACATTTGGTAGTAGGATGTTCTAAGTTAGGTGTGTTGGGGTTAAGGATGGGCAGTGAGTGGTCTTCTTTTGTTGTCTGATGCTGAATAAGAAGTCTATAGTTGTGTTAATTAGTAGTGGTGCACACAGTGAATGTTGCAAAAGTTGGTAGTTGATAGATAGTAAATTTGTTTGTTACTGGTAACAATAATTAATACTGAACAGTAGTGGCTTCCTGTAAAACACTAGGCACAACATGTGCACAGGAAGTATAACTGGGGGTATAAGGTTAGTATAGCCGAGGGCTATGGAGCACTAGTGTGGGCAGAGTAGCTCATGGTTTCCATCTCATGCATTCAGCGTGGGTGTGTTTTAAAATTGGTGCGTTGTGGCAGTGGGTGGTTGGCAAGGGGCTGGCTGGAAGATGGATATCTTTCACCTCTGGGAGATGTGTTTTGTGTTGAGGGTTCAGGGATGATTCCCCATGTGTGTAGGTAATGCAGACCTTCTTGTGCAGATGCTATAACCTTTTTCACTCCCTGGAAAGGGACCATAAGTTTCGCTGGGTTGATCCATTGGTATGAAATTTTGTGGTTCCGCAATACCTTTGTGATGTTGTTAATTTGCCTGCGTTTTTGCAGAGTATGTTGAGAGAGATCCACGTATATTTGCAGATGGGAGTATGGGTCAAGCAGTGCTCCCGTAGTGCCGGCTTTTTGCATGAGCTCCTGCTTGAGATGATAAAAATGGATGCGCAGGATAACAACCCTGGGTATTTTGTTGGGTAGGTAGGAGGGCTTTGGGAGTCTGTGGATGCGGTCTATCACTAATTCCATATTTTGAGCTCTGGTAGCATAGCATTGATTAAACTGCATACACAGGGGGATAGGTCTTGATTCTGTACCTCTTATATACCACAGATTTTAATATTGTTCCGGCGGGACCTATCTTCGAGGTCTGTCAGCTTGTCTTTGATCCAATTATGCTCATCATTATGATTAGTTTGGATATCGATTATATCATTCACTGTGGCTGCACATGCACCCATCTGCATTTCAACGTGTGTCATTCTATCTCCCAGTGCTGTAACTTCCTGCTTAAACTGTTGCATAAAGGACAACATGTTTGATTGTAAGATGCTTCTAAGAGATATTAGCATATCTTTGAGTGTGGTATCCATAACAGGTTGATTGAATGTTGGAAACATAGTGTCAGGAAACAAATGGTGTCCCTGGATTTCGGGTCTGGAAGCCTTTGCGCGGGCGCACATAGCATGTGCGCGCATGTGCGTGTTCGCTCGTGCGCGCCTGTGCGCATGTGCGCATGCATATGCTCTAGCATTGGCGCCAAATGGCCCATTTAAGCTGACAACACCCTGCAGCCAGTGCTGTCCCTTCTACAGCCTATTCTGTGTTTCCCAGTGATCTGAACATGTGCATTTTCTGTTCCTGTGACCCCGGCTTGATCTGACCACCCGTGCTTTCTGCCTGTACCGACCCCAGCTTGTTCACGACCACTCTTCTGCCTGATCCCTTCTGTACCTCACTGCCTGCCGTTTGACGAACCCTGCCTGTGCCTGACCATCCATCCGCCTGCTCCTTCTGTGCCGCATTGCCTGAACGTTGCCGACCCGACCGGTACCACTACTCTACCATCTCTGCATGAGCCTCGCTGAAGCCTACTCTGCTAGTACCTGTTACTAGCCAAGCCCTCGTGCCATCCTGCACTCCCGAGCCTCCTGTTCCCACCTTCAGGTGCTCCCACATCGGAATAGTAAGAGAGGTTGCTCCCCGCGCAAGCCAGACTCCACCACCAGGATTGTGACAGTAACAGACAGCCATGATATAGTTTGTGCAGGGACCCTCTCCTATGGATGAACTATGCCAGCACCTGGCTGGCTGTACACAAGCCATTAAGGGCCTACAAGAGGGCTACGCTTGGCTCGAGGAGCGAGTGCAAGAGCTCTCTGCACCCTCTGCATGTGGGACTGCACCAGCTGCTGCTCGTACTCTTGTAGCACTACCATCTGAACCTAAGGTTCCCACACCTGAACGCTTCTCCGGAGACCGCAGGAAGTTCTGGGTGTTCAGAAATGCCTGTGAACAATATTTCTCATTCCAGCCACATACGTTCTCCCTGGAGACTACCAAAGTGGGCTTTGTTATTTCCCTCTTGCCCGGAGACCTCCAGGTCTGGGCTCACCGTCTTCTGGAGAAAAAAGCAGCTGCTGTTTCTAAGCGGGCCCAGTTCTTCTACACCATAGCCCAGCTATATGAGGATCTGCACCTAACCGCCTCAGCCAAAGCCGCCCTCCATGTCCTCCAGCAGGACCGGCAGAAGACTATGCCACCCAATTCTGGAATTGGAGGCCGACACGGACTGGAATGATGTGGCTCTCTGTAACCAGTTTCGTTTAGGGCTATCTGAGCCCTTGAAGGATGAACTGGCCCGAGTCAGGGTTCCCTGTCCTCTGGCCACCCTTATTAATTTGGCCATCCAAATCGGTCGGTGCCTTAGGGAAAGTAGGGCCGAGCAATCTATGGGTCCAGCACGCCCCACCTGGATGCTATCCCGGGTGCTGGGTTACACCAGTCCAGTACCCTCCATATCCACAGCACCTCCACCTGCAGATCTGCTGGAACCCATACAACTCGGACTCCTCCGTCCCTCTCTTACCCATGAAGAAAGGCAACGTCGCAGGAATAACAACATGTGTCTCTACTGCGGTGAATCTGGACATTACGTAAGAACCTGCCCAGCCAAGTTACCTAGGTGCCCTACAGATATGCCTAGTGCCATGTCTGTACCACAACAAAAGACCACTCACTTGGCTCTCCCACTTTCTTTGCAGGTCGCAGAAGAGAATATTCCGGTCCACGCGATCATTGAGCTGTTTCCTGGATCAGACATTCGCAGCTCATCACCGGATCCCTTTACAGCCCAAAGCACACCGGATGGTAGTGCACCTAGCTGATGGATCTACCATTAAATCAGGACTTGTCACACACAAGGCCACTCCTCTGCCGGTTACCATGCCCAGTGGGTACCAAGAATTTCTGTGTTTGGATGTTACTTCATCCCCGCTCTTTCCCATCATCTTAGGTCTCCCCTGGCTACAGGCACACAACCCTGACATAAATTGGAGAATGGTTGAAGTCAGGTTCCAGTCCTCTTATTGTGCCCAACATTGCCTGCAAACGGGCACTGAAGTTGCTCCAGCCCTGCTTTGCCTGGACTCTGATCCGGATCCTGAGACCTGCCAGGCCGTTCCACCTGCATACCACACCTTTTTGGACATATTTAGTAAGAGGGGCGCAGACAAGTTACCACCTCACAGGCCTTATGATTGCCCTATCGAGCTCCTTCCCGGTGCAGAAGTTCCCTTTGGACATATTTTCTCTCTCACTGAGCTCGAACTGGTGGCCCTCAAGGCCTACCTAGATGACAACTTGAAAAAAGGGTTTATCTGCCCGTCCACATCCCCAGCAGGGGCAGGAATATTCTTTGTGGAAAAGAAAGACCACTCCCTGCGACCCTGAATTGATTATAGGGAACTCAATAAGATCACGGTAAAGAACCGCTACCCTCTACCTCTGGTACCCAAACTCTTTCAACGGTTAGCGGCGGCTACCGTATTCACCAAGTTGGATCTGCGAGGAACCTACAATCTTGTCCGCATCAGGGAAGACGATGAGTGGAAGACCACATTCCCTACTTGTTTTGGGCACTACGAGTAGTTGGTCATGATGCCCTTCGGGCTCTGCAATGCTCCTGCAATGTTCCAACACTTTGTGAACGACATCTTTAGAGATTACTTAGACCTGTTTGTGATCATCTACTTAGATGACATTCAGATTTTTTCTGCTACTCTGGACGATCACCGTCAACACGTAGCCAAGGTACTAAGCCGACTCCGTTAGCACGGGCTCTACGCCAAGGTGGAGAAGTGTGACTTTGAGTGCTCCAGCATCCCCTTCCTGGGATTAATCATATTAGTCACGGGAGTCACCATGGATCCACAAAAAGTTGCTGCTATCTGGGAGTCTCCTGTACCGGTGGATAAGAAGGGGTCCAGCGTTTCGTTGGATTTGCCAACTTTTACAGGAAATTTGCTTCCAGTGGTCCAGCGGGGTGCAGGCAGCTTTTGAGAAACTCAAGAGACTCTTTACCTCAGCACCTATTCTGAAACACCCAGATCCAACCTTGCCATACGTCCTAGAAGTGGACACTTCGGAAAATGCAGTGGGAGCTGTCCTCTCACAGATACGTGGTCCCAAAGCGTCACTGTATCCTGCATCTTTCTTCTCTCACAAATTAGCGGCACCAGAAAAGAACAATGAGGTTGTGGACAGAGAGTTACTGGCCATTAAATTGGCACTAGAGGAGTGGCGCTACCTGCTAGAAGGGGCTGCTCACCCCATCCTCATTTACACCAACCACAAAAATCTAGAGTACCTGAGAACAGCAAAGAGACTGAGACCACGTCAAGCCCGGTGGGCACTCGTTTTCTCTAGATTCTCTTTTCACCTTACTTACAGGCCCGGATCGAAAAACACTAACCCGGACGCCCTGTTCCGGATGCTCTGTGATCCAGAGAGTATCATTCCACCAGACACCATCCTTCAGCCCGGTAACTTCTTACTCACTCAGGAAGAGCTATTGTCCAGAATACGATGGTCCCTAGCCAGGACCACCAGTTCTCCTGATCACAGGCTATTAATGAAAGACGGAATGTTGTGGCACAGTAACAAAATGTTTGTACCTGAGGGCCTACGATTATCTGTTCTTCAGATCTGCCATGACCACAAACTGGCTGGGCACTTCGGCACACGAAAGACATTAGAGTTACTTCAGCACTCTTTCTGGTGGCCACAGGTGGATGGAGACTGCAAGAAATACGTTAACGCCTGCCCCACATGTGCCAGAAACTAGAACAATAAGACCAGGGCATGGGGGCTGTTAAACCCACTTCCAATACCCCAGAACCCATGGGCAATGATTGCCATGGATTTTATTGCTGAACTGCCTTTGTCAGAAGATTACTTCACAATCTTTGTAGTGGTGCATAGACTAACAAAGATGGCCCATTTCCTTCCGATGAAGGGCACACCGGATGCACCCGAGACAGCAGAGGTCTTTGTCCGGGAAATTGTCAGGCTCCACGGAGTTCCCATGAACATAGTATTGGACCGTGGAGTCCAATTTACCTCCAGGTTCTGGAGATCCCTGTATGCCCCCCTGGGCATTGAACTATCCTTTTTCTCATCCTACCACCCGCAGACCATGGTCAAACTGAAAGGACTAACCAGACCTTGGAGCAATATCTGCGATGCTTATCTTCCTTCTCACAGAACGACTGGGTCTCTTTGTTACCGTTAGCCGAGTTTGTGTATAATAACACGGTTCATTCTGCCACGGGGCAATCCCCATTCTTTGTGAACTACGGCTTCCATCCATCTTTTATCCCCAATGTAGTCCCTGAAAGCCCGGTGCCAGCTGTACAGAGTACATTAAAATTCCTGGAGGATAACAATAAACTGCTGCAGGAAACCGTGGCCAAGGCCCAGGAGTGTTACAAGGAGACTTTTGACAAGAAAAGGAGGTTGGACCTGAACCTGGAGCCCGGTGAATGGGTTTGGTTGGCAACAACCAATCTGAGGATGACCTACCCATCCAAGAAGCTAGGACCTAAGTTCATTGGACCTTTCCCAGTCAAGAGGAAGATTAATAGAGTGGCCTATGAACTGGAGCTCCCCAACACCTTAAGAATTCATCCGGTCTTCCATGTGACTCTGTTAAAACCTGTTGTTCTGGACCCCTTTACAGGATGGAGCGCTAATCCCTCAGAGCCAGTATTAGTCAATGGAGAAGAAGAGTTTGAGGTGGAGGCTGTCCTGGACTGCAGGAAGAGGGGTAATGGCATCCTGTACTTTATTAAATGGAGGGGCTATAGCCCAGAAGAGAATTCTTGGGAGCCTGAAAACAATATTCACGCTGAAGAATGCCTTAAAACATTTTTGAGAAACAACCCTGCTAAGTGTGCCCGGTTGGGCATCCGTAGGCTGCCCCTTGGGGGGCAATGTCAGGAAACAAATGTTGTCCCCGGAATTTGGTGCCAAACGGCCCATTCATGCTGACAACACCCTGCAGTCAGTTTCTTCCAGTCGCATAGAGAGCCATATTATTGTTCTAAAATCAATGATTTTAGAACAATAATATGGCTCTCTATGCGGCTGGAAGAAACTTTCCTTATAGAACTTGGAGATGATTTCAGAACAATAATATGGCTCTCTATGCGGCTGGATGAAACTTTCCCTATAGAACTTGGAGATGATTTTAGAACAATAATATGCCTCTCTATGCGACTGGAAGAAACTTTCCTTATAGAACTTGGAGATGATTTTAGAACAATAATATGGCTCTCTATGCGGCTGCATGAAACTTTCCTTATAGAACTTGGAGATGATTTTAGAACAATAATATGGCTCTCTATGCGGCTGGAAGAAACTTTCCTTATAGAACTTGGAGATGATTTTAGAACAATAAAATGGCTATCTATGCGGCTGGATGAAACTTTCCCTATAGAACTTGGAGATGATTTTAGAACAATAATATGGCTCTCTATGCGGCTGGAAGAAACTTTCCCTATAGAATTTGGAGATGATTTTAAATCATAATTTCTTGCACAAAAATAAAAAAAACAGTGTTGGCTACCTCTTCCTCCTCCATTGCCACTTTCACCGCCTCCTCAACCTCCAACTCCACATCCACCTCCATTTTTGTTTTTTTTATGTGATTTTAGCTTAAAAAATGATTTTAAGTTATTTCCCTATCCCCATTTCTTTGTAGGGCACTTGTCCGACTCTTACCCCCATTTTCCTTCCTTTTGCAGACCTCTAGAACTTGCCAGGACTTTGTTACAACCATTTTTGTGCCTAAAAGTTTGGGTCCCCGTTGATTTCAATGGGGTTCGGGGTCCGGGACAAAGTTCGGGTCAAGTCCGGTCCTGAACCTGGACTTTTTCCCAAAGTTTGGCCGAACCTGCAGAACCCGAACTTCCAGAGGTTCGATCAACTCTAGCTGTTACCATCTATTAAACCTAAATAAATTACTAAAGGGTACACACCAAGATTGTCTCCTTACCCAACTCTTATTCAGCCTTGAACAACCCCAATACACAACATTAAAATTTGACAAGAGGAAATCAGAACTGCATTTTTTTGCAGACAATATTTTTTATAATTATCTCTCATCCCTCCTATAACATCTCAGCGATGCAAACTATGTTTGAAACGTATTGAACATTTTTAGGCCTATTCCTCAGTTTTAGCAGAAGTAAAACTCTGACACTCACCTATCCTTATTTTATGACTAAGACACCAACTACTGTAATTTGAACTACTATCCATCTTTGATAGATCAAATTGTAAATAAATTGCAGACATGGAAAAACCTCCATTGTCACTCTTCAGGAAAATCAATCTCATCAGAAGGATGAGCTTTGATTTATCTTTTTTGTATTTTTTTTATACCTATTAGTGAGAAGACAAGCCATTTGGATCACGGAATGAAATGCAAATGTAATACATGTAATTGAATCTATATATATGCATAATATATTAAGTTATGTTCAGGTCTCTTTAGGCACTGGGAGGTGCTCTCAGCTCCTGCCTATGTATTAACCCTTTGATTACAGTTAAACAATTTAATCGATTATGACAGTTTTTCAAATAAAGCAGTGTCACGCAATGCACTACAAGGGGAGGGGATCTGGAACAAGAAGAAGGAGTCCAAGTGTCTGCATCTTGACAGAACCATAACACCAGAACACTGCAGGATTAACAGCCCAAGACTGACCTACACTTGCCTTGCAGTTTGCCTTTATAGAGGAATTCTGAAGGTAGAGAAAATCAACAGGTTATATTGAGAGTTATTTGTATACAGCATGTGCATTCTCTACTGTGGTCACTGGTGTCCATTTTAAAACTGTGAACAGCGGTGATCCCAAGGATCGCCGCTCATCACAGCTCATTTTCATTTATGAAACAGAGATGATCAGGGGAGAACCTGTTCTTCGCCGATCATCTCTGCACACGGAGAAGCACAAGACAGTGCTGAAAAATAATGGTAGTCACACAAAATATTGACATTTTGGGCACAATTTGGACATTTTCACTTGGGGGTGTACTCACTTTTGTTGCCAGCGGTTTAGACATTAATGGCTCTGTGTTGAGTTATTTTGAGGGGACAGCAAATTTGCGCTGTTATACAAGCTGTGCACTTACTACTTTACATTGTAGTTGTGATTTAAGCGAAAGGTGTTGGCGCTGACAAGGCTAATAAAAACCATGTTAGTATACACAAACGTGCCTTGTGGTGAATGCAAAGAATATAAAATCATAAATTATATGACATTTACATACATTTATAAGTATACGACAGTATGCATAACAGTCCATGTGTATCCCAACACCCTGTGAGTCCTTCTTGATATCTTGTATGTGACTATTCCACCAGTGTTCACCCAAATGAAAAAGTGGTGTTGTGCTGTGATGGGAATTGTTTTGGACCAGAAGGGGTGGGGTGGAGACTTCCCATACTAGCACGGTTTTTATTAGCCTAGTCAGCGCCAACACCTTTCACTTAAATCACAGCTCAAGTGTTTCACACTATTAAAGGGGCCACGACAAACTTTAGGCTACCAACAATCTATTCGGTATGGGCGCCATCTCTCTTTCTATTCAGTACTTTACATTGTAGCAAAGTGTCATTTCTTCAGTGTTGTCACGTGAAAAGATAGCATAAAATATTTACAAAAATACATTATATATACATATATATACACATACATTATATATATGTATATATAATGTATGTGTATATATATGTATATATAATGTGTGCGTGTTTATATATACATATATAGTGTAGGGAGACTAATTATTTTATTAATGAGGTGGGCAGTCTCCTCTGAGAATGTCCATTACTGAGCAATGATAATTTATCACTGCTTAATAAACTGACATCTCTGTGTTTTGGTGAAATTCTGGTACTGTAATCTCATTAGGTCTCATGAGATTCCAGTATCAGGGGGTGTCCTCCACTTTTGGAAGTGTTTGTAGATCATTCACTTCACAAAATGTGAAGGGATCTATGCCGCTTCATAAACTGGCGCACAGAGGAGAACGATCTACACTGTGAATGCCGGAGAATTGCTTCATAAATGGACACCACTGTCCGCTGAGACTACAAATGGCCCTTTCAACACAAATTATGCAGGCCAGTGTCACAAACAGTAAACCAAATGCCAAGCAACCATTGCTGGAGTGCATGCATGTAGACAGGAAGGGGCTTCAAAAAAGCTACACAAGATCACCAATATTGATATACAAAAAAGGATAAAGAAATGGTGATAACAAGTGCAGTGTATTTTTAAATCACGTTGAGTGGAGGAGTTTGCACTAGATGATAAAGTGTGAATCAAGAGTTAGAGCAGCAGTGATGGTAGAGATGTTTGCAGTCTCCTTATCTGCAGGTATGAGTGCCATTTATATTGGTGTACAATATTTTTTTGCATCGGGGTACTAATAGAACCAAAGACTTGCTACTCAAGATAAACATTTTTCTTAGAAGCACTATTTTATCAGTTTCAAATAATGTTTTCTATCTTTTTTTTAACTGGATTCGTTCAATGTCCAAGTTAGAGCAGAAATAGAGATATAGTGGCTTTTCAAGTTGCATCAAATTAGGGCAACTTTATGAAGTCTTAGGTCAGAACAGTGTGTAGATATAACACTGTAAGGGCTTTGATCCCCCCTCCTCTCAGTAAGAAAATATAGAAAAAAAGAAAATATAATTTAATGCATATTATTAAATATGCAAAATAAATCATTGACAGTGCACAATATGTGCTTTCCTGTCTCTGAATTTGAACTTCATGAAATGATATGTTATTTGTTTGATCAGAAAGACATAATATAATTTGGGTGCATATCATTTCTAATTGTACTTGTCAAAAGAAATAGACAATGTAATATCTAAATTTGTCGGCAAAAAATAAATCTTCCTCTAGATGAAGTGATTCATGGGGGATCTCTGATTTTTTTATCCTTTCAGGCAATTTAGCCAAGCATAACTGAAAAATAAAAAGAAAGAAAAATTACACTATTTAGGCTAAGTGAGAGAACAGCATGGAATGACAATTATGTGCAAAGTTTTCAGCTGTGAGAGTTTCCTGCTGATTGAAATGTATCTGCCACCTTCACAGAAAAAAACAATGATTTAAAGTGTGGTGTTAAAACAGTTTGTTAAGAAAATTATATAAATATGTAATAATTACACATGTTGCGTAGGTGAAATATGTTATAGACAGTTAAATATGCATTAATTGTTCAAGCGAGAAACATCAATGCTTAACGTGAAGTATTAATGGCATATTTGGTAACAAAGACATGTGGCGGCAGACAAAAACATTCTTGTCTATTTAGTAAGCAGAATTACTTATCTATGGCAGGAATATGCTGTTAATGCTTCTTCAAATTGATTATTTGTATAGACTAAAGTCTGTATTAAGCATTTTCAGTGCAAAGAGTGCTCAACTATTTCTATAAGGAAATTAGAGTAGGGCATATTTAGATGTCATGCTGCCATTAAGAGATGTCGGAGCTTGCATTTAACATTGTGTCAAGCCTATTTTCTATGAATGAGTTACTCTATAATGCCTTAGATCATTAGTATCCTGTCAGACTAGTATGTTAATGTATAATTTTTTTCTAAATGATATATCAGGAAAGAATCTCTCACATTCAAAGAAAATGCTCTGGTCCTGTCACATTGATTAACAATATCCATAGATACATTGTTACAAGATCAGGACAGAAGTTGGTTAAATGCATTTTAAGGTTTTTATTAATTGCTAATCAGCATGTCAATGGGGCTTAGAAATTTGCAAAGAAGAAAAAAAAAGAAGGATGCACTGACTTAGTACAGTGGGGAATGCACTCTTTATTTTGTTCTTTGCTACAGTCTGTGAAATACATGTTTCCACTGAATAGGAGCTGCTGGACCAAGTGCTGTTGTATGACTCTCTCCCCCTTTGCCTCTTTATTTATTTATGACTATTGTGGATACAAGACTACTTTTATTTTCTAGTCCACGATTCTGAAATTGCCGGGTCTGACCCCATTCTTTGGATGTGTCTTTTAAGCAGTTATATTATTTTAATCAACTGGGCTAATATGTGTAATCTCCCAATTTTTTGTTATTGAACTGCAGTGTATTGCATTAGTGACATACTGTATAATCAGACCTATTGCAATATTCATGGTAACTCTGCTGCTTGTAGTTTGTAAAAAGGTGAGCAAGCTGTAATTAAAAAAGAAGAATACTATTACTTAACCAGTCACAAAATAATGATGTGAAAAGATGAGTGTCCCTTTCAGTGGTGGCCCGCGCCGCCCCCCATCCCTGCTGCTGCCTCCTATCCATGCACCTGGCCCCTTTCAGGATACTGGGCGCATGAATTACAATTGCGGGGATGGGGAAGGGTGTGTCTTTTGAAGCACCAATTGGAGAGGCTCTAATAGGCGTCAAAACAGGATGGGCTCGGGAAGCAGACAGTGCACCCTGACCCCACCCAATTGTGTGAGGACAGCAAATAAATGTTTGCTTTTTTAAATCAGGAGGCAGGGGGTGACCTGTTTCCTGATTGACCCAAGTGTCAGGTGATCCTATCGGATGCCTAGCTTTGGAGGAACAGAATACGGAAGAGGCCATGGGAGGAGCAGAGCCACTGCCTGTACTGAGAGTCAATGTGTGTGTGCTGTCATCGGGTGTCAGTCCTGCACCGTGGGCTGAGCGGGGGGGGGGCTGTCAGTGCCGCCTGCAGGGGGGTGCTTGTTTGCTATCCCCCAAAGGAAAACCCCACCAGCCACCACTGGTCTGTTTACTGAGCTCAAAATATCTTTGAGGAAAGGGACGGTCTTACATAGCAGGGTAGTATGTACAGTATCTCTAAACTGCAATATATCTGGGGCTTGGCTACACCACCTGTTCAGAATACAGTGCTTTTCAGGGAGAACCCTCTTCACAGATTCAGTATAAATAGATCCCTCTCCAAGATCAAGTAGGTGCCTAGGTCTCAAAACAATTTGAATTATGAGGCTATGGCTCCTCTTGTAGCATTAACAGTGACCATGGTCTGTTGCAAACTCACACTAGGAGCATCTCTGCATCTTTAAAAGGGCAGGTTTGCTAAGCCTTACCATTTCCATACAAGGACCACTGCAACTGCCAATGCAATGTTGGCTACACTGTAACTGAGAACAATCCTTGTCCCATAAAGGGCTGCAAAAGTGGCCAATGTTAGGTACAGAATCACGGATTGTCCTTTTGGCAAGAACTAATAATTGAACCCATCAACATAAAATATCTCACATATAGTTATTATCTGCATTTTAGAATTGCC
The DNA here is from genome assembly GCA_018402905.1 of Glandirana rugosa. Lineage (NCBI taxonomy): Eukaryota > Metazoa > Chordata > Amphibia > Anura > Ranidae > Glandirana > Glandirana rugosa. The sequence continues at coordinate 1,105,226 of BLSH010119795.1, forward strand.
CAGTCTTTTTAAAAATATTGCATTCGCTTAGACCTCTAATGTGGTATTTAAATACTCTGCTGGTTGTTAACTAATGCAGTGAAAAGTCACTTGTCACTAAAGATACTCAGGGTAGTGTATGAATAGCAAATCATTTACAGATATGCATTGTGTTAGAATCCTTCACAGTAATCATCTATTAGACTGAACTCACTTGGAGAGGGCCGGGGGGTGTAAAGTAATTCTAAAGTACATCCTAAACAATGGGGCTAATTTAGTGTACAGAGCTGAATGAGTTAGTGGTTAGAGTGTGCTGTAGTCCAGCTGCCTGAATGCTTGCAGCATTTGATCATAATTAGGCTTGAGAACAGCCACTCAATTACAGTTGAATTATAAGTGGCACACTTACCCACTGCTTTGTCCATCCTAATAGAAGTAAAATGCACAATTTGGGTTTATGAAGAATAATGTGGGGCATTAAAGGAAAACATTTTTGGTATAGTGCAGCTTCAACAGTAATGGATGATACCAGATGGAATAGTCAAATTTAAGGAATAGGCATATGGGACCTTTCTGTTAAAACCAACACATTTGTCCTTTAGCATCATGAACACACCATTTTTCTGATTCTGCTTGTTACAATGTTTCTTGTGAAAGTTCACTTTTAGGAACATGTTGAATGTTACACCCGTATTTAGGGTGTAACATGTTCCTAAGAAATACCCCCTTCGCCCCCCTTGCCCACTTATGACAGCAGGTGGGGGGGGGGGGGGTTCCTGTCCCCCTCAGCCTCTGGTAGCAGGTGCAATGATTTGTAGGCTCCTGTAAAATAATAAATGCAATTTTTTTTCTGCAAAATCAAGCATATTTAATTATTTATTTATTTTGTAAAGATGAACTTATCCTTTAATATGGTTGTTTTACTAAAAGCAAATATGCTGTTCACTTTGTAAGGTAAGTTATACAATGCAAGGGAATTTTCCCTAGAGCTTAGTGAATGTGGTGACATTTTACTATGAAAAGAATACTTTATCACACCAACAAAAATGCTGACAGTAATAAAAGGCTGACAGGGGTTCTAACCTTTTTCTACTACATTAAAAATATATTTTATATTTTTGTCTGTGTTGCTTTTGGAGAGTTACTTGGTTAGTTTCTGTCAGTAGGATGGGAAGTGAGGGGAGTTCTCTGTAACATAACTGTCCCTGTTTGGTACCAAATACCAAATGGTAACCTCCACATGGGTACTTTGGGAGAAGAATGCCTTTTTTTTATTTTTTTAAGGGGGGAAGCCCTGTCAAAGAATCTCCAGTGCTGAAGTCATAATGGCTGGTGTCAACATAGCATACGGGATTCAGGCCCGCATGCCTGGAGTGCTGGGCAAGTTCACTCTAGGAAGTCAATTGTTTTCCTAGTGCTGGAATCATGTATAATCACAGTTTCAGCACCACGGAGAGCTTTTGTCAACAAATTCATCTGCAGGGTAAATGTTATCCTTTACTGATATTGTACATATGAGATTTGATGGCTATTCACTGGAAGCCACTTTTGCTTAGTGCATATTCATCCCATTGTAATTAGAATAAATGTAACTAAGAAACTGAAGGTCATATCTTGTTGAATATCGCTTAGGTGAATGCCTAAATATTATTAATTGGGCATAATAGCCACTAAAGCTTTGATACATAGTACATTTTATCCAATTACTAACATATATATATATGACAATACAGTGGGGAAGATTTAATAAAGCTGCAGCATGCAATATCTGGTGCAGCTCTGCATAGAAACCAATCAGCGTCCAGGTTTTAATGTTAGGTTGGGTTCACACCTATGTGAATTGGATGCTGTTTACACCACATCCAATTCGCAGACCATTTAAAAACATGATATTTTCAATGGGTCTGGTTCACATATGTGTGGTGCATTCGCACTCCACATTGCACAGAAAACCTGTGCATTTTCTGTGTGGTGCAAATTCCAGGCACATTCTGTTCAATGGAAACACATCTGATTCGCAGATGTGTTCCATTATGAACAAGGATATCTCCCCCTGTTCACTCCGCTGAACAGCAGCTGTTTCTCTTCGCAGGGGGGAATGGAGCTGGAATTTGTGTGAACCCAGCCTCAAAGCTCCATTGAACAAGCTGAAGTTAGAAGCTGATTGGCTACCGTGCACAGCTGTATGTGATTCTGAGTTCTCCAGTTTTATTAAATCTTCCACAGCGTGCACACATACAGTATAATTATAATATGTATAATAAACCAAACAGATTTATCACCAATTCCTTGCCAAACAACCCCATTTGAATCCTAGTAACATCGCAGCACAGCTTTTTTTCAGCTCTTGTTTTTTTTATTTTAGCATATGAACAAGCTTTCAGCCGCATCCTATAGCCTTCCTCAAGTGTGTGGTGTTACTATTGAAGTATATATAACTAAAATGTGCAGAGGTATGATAACAAGCACTACTGATCATTAAAAGCATGCATCTGCTGGAATGCATCTGTTTGTACTTTTTGGTTTCCATATATTACATCAAGTTTAAAAAAAATATGCAATTAGAATTATATACAGTATATATATATATATATATACTATATATATATATATATATATATATATATATTTGACCTCTTGAGTCTTAGT
>BLSH010119804.1:80103-91643 GCA_018402905.1 Glandirana rugosa
TGCATACCCCACTAAATTGAGCTCACCCCGTACGTTGAAGGTACTTTGCACGGTGTCTCCTGACACAAAATTCCCATACCGTCGGGTAAAATTAATTTTCCTTACCTTTTCAAGTTTATTTTGGCATTAGAAGGGAGTGTCCCCCAAAGTGGTAGTAACATATTTATGTGAAATCGGAGGACCGAATGAGTGACAGTCGAAAGACGACATTCCACTTAGGTTCCTATAAGTCGGGAGGGTCGATTGTTTGCTTTAAACATTCTCGTTGAGAGGACGAATCCGGAAGGAGACATCTGGAATCAGAAAGATGATATCTGGTCTACAAGTCGTTGGCCATACCCTTAAAACACAGTCCTCTGTGGCACGTTTCATGGAAGTTGCATGCCCCACTCGAGTTAAATCACCCCATACGTTTACAGTGGGTAAACAGTTGCTCTATTTTTCAAATTTGTATTAATCTCTGTCCCTTAAAAATAGAACACATTCAATCCTTATCTCAGAGTAATCAATACACCTGTATTATATAAAATATAATTATATAATAATATATCATCACAGATCAACTACACCACATCCTTATATACATGTAAACAACAGAAAATAATGATTAGCAAAGGAACTTTTCAAGTGCTACTTCAATCAGATTCACACAAACAATTTTGCTTTTAGCTATAGTTTTAGTTAGTTATAGCTTTTAGACAGCGTAAAGAAACTGGGGTATAATGCATGCCACCAGATAGTTGTAGACAAGGCACTTTGTGCAGGTAGAGAATATTTTTTTATGTTAGTTACATTGACATAAGTCTTGTTTGGCAACCAATCATTGTGTTGCCTGGGGCTCAAAATTTCAAGTCCTGAGCTAGTACCCAGGCCTTAAAAGTTAGTCGCCACCAGTTGCCCCACCCAACCCTCCATTCGCTCCTAATACCACCCCTAAACACACCCTCTAAATTATCATGGTTATTTTAACCTTTTTTCTTATTCAGTGTAATAATTACAAATTATACTGAGGGTGGGGCGGACAAGACAACCATCAGAAATTTTGGGGCCCTTTACACAGCTTTAGGCCTGGACCCCCAACACAATATTCCCCAGGGCCAATATACTGGCCATCCCACCAAATCCACCCAATGGCCATCCCACAGTCCTGCAGACAGCCCCCCACACCTGTACACACTCAATCCCCTCTGACACACACACACACACATTCATAACACACACACACACCACACACATACACAACACACACACAACCATAACACACACACACAACACACACACTGCACACACAACACACACCAGACACACATACATAACAAGTGTAACAAAGTGGCCGCCGCAAATACACAGCCTCTCCTAGAAGGGAGAAATGCACCTGTCAGCCCCTGCAGAGGAATTTCTCCCCCTCCTTCTTGTTTCACTGACTGAACTTAATGTAATCTCCGTACAGACACAGACACCCAGAAGGATCACGTTACACTGCTCTCTGGTGTGCTTCCATGGGCATAGAAAGAAACAGCCAATGAAAGCAGACCAATGAAGGAGGCTTTTACAAGCAGCAGGACCAGAGGGATTCCTGGGAGCAGCAGTGCCTCATGGAAGAGTCTATTTAAGCCAAGAATGCGGTCTAAGACACTCTCTCTCTCTGGACAGCGGTGATCGATTACACAGCACCCTGTTTCCTGTCAGCAGAGTTCCGGCCTACCCACACAGGCCGTGCGGTCCCAAAAAAGTGTCAAAATGGTCCGACATGCCCGCCCCAATATCGTAGTACCGCTAAAAATCGCAGATCGCCGCCATTAATAGTAAAAAAAAGAAATTAATTCTCATCATCCATAAACGCGGTCACTTTTGCGCAAACCAATCAATAAACGCTGATTGCGTTTATTTTTTACCAAAAATATGAGGAAGAATATAAATCGGCCAAAACCGATGAAAAAAAAATTTTTATATTTTTTTTTTGATTTGTATTTTAGCAAAAAGTAAGAAAAAAAAGTTTTTAGATTTGATTTGAATGAGTTTAGAGAAGAGGACTCTCTGACATTCCTAGGAAGTGGAGCATAGCAGGAGAAGGCTCTGTCCCCCACTGTGTGTAGGTGAGTAGTATATAAAGTCCATTCAGGCAGTGTAAGTATATATATATACACAGTATAGTGTGTGAGTGTGTGTGTGTGTATATATATATATATATATATATATATATATATATATATACACACACATACACACACACACACATACGCTGCATTTAGTCTAGACTACATATAGTGTATTCGACTGTGTACAGTATAATATAATACAGTTGTTATGGGAAATTTCTGGTTGTGACTCTAAAAATAAAAGTTAGTTTTGCAATTGCAGGAACAGATCCACGGGACGCAATATCTGTGTTTAAAATGTCCGTTCTGACAAGATTTATTGTTACATGATAAGAAAAGGGTGGTGTGAGATGTTATTAACCACTTCAGCCCTGGAAGGATTTCCCACTTTAGGACCAGAGCACTTTTTGCAATTCGGCACTGCGTCACTTTAACTGACAATTGCGCAGTCGTGCGACGTTGTACCCAAACTAAATTTGCCTCCTTTTTTCCCACAAATAGAGCTTTCGTTTGGTGGTATTTGATCGCCTCTGCGTCATTTCTGATCACCGCTATAAACAAAAGAAGATCGACAATTTTGCAAAAAAACTGTTTTCTTTAGAAAAGCTTTCACTCAATTGTCCCTTTATCCCTTATGTTATGTTATCCTGCGTATTTCTTGTGTTTTACCCTGTGTATTTCCTGTTATCCTGTGTATTTCTAATGTTTTCCTTGTAAAGCGCTTTGAGAAGCCACCTTTAGAGGCGCTATATAAAATAAAGTTTATTATTATTATTATACTATACACTGAATGAGCTGTATGTATAGTATACACTGAATGCAGCGTATTAAATATATATTATATATATATATATATATATATATATATATATATATATATATATATATTATCTCACAAAAAAGAATACGTGTATACACCCCTCACATTTTTTGTAAATATTTTATTCTATCTTTTCATGTGACAACACTGAAGAAATGACACTTTGCTACAATGTAAAGTAGTGAGAGTACAGCTTGTATAACAGTGTAAATTTGCTGTCCCCTCAAAATAACTCAACACAGCCGTTAATGTATAAAACGCTGGATACAAAAGTGAGTACACCGCTCAGTGAAAATGTAAAATTGGGCTTAAAGTGTCAATATTTTGTGTAGCCACCATTATTTTCCAGCACTGCATTAACCCTCTTGGGCATGGAGATTACCAGAGCTTCACAGGTTGTCATTGGAGTCCTCTTCTACTCTTCCATGACGACATCACAGAGCTGGTGGATGTTAGAGACCTTGCGCTCCTCCATCTTCCATTTGAGGATGCCCCACAGATGCTCACTAGGGTTTAGGTCTGGAGACATGCTTGGCCAGTCCATCACCTTTACCCTCAGGTTCTTTAGCAAGGCAGTGGTCGTCTTGGAGGTGTGTTTGGGGTCATTATCATGTTGGAATACTGGCCTGCAGTGCAGTCTCTGAAGGGAGGGAATCATGCTCTGTTTCAGTATGCCACAGTACATGTTGGCATTCATGGTTCCCTCAATGAACTGTACCTCCCCAGTGCCGGCAGTACTCATGCAGCTCCAGACCATGACATGACCACCACCATGCTTGATTGTAGACAATAAACACTTGTCTTTGTACTTCTCACCTGGTTGCCACAACACACACATGACACCATCTGAACCAAATAAGTTTATCTTGGTCTCATAAGACCTCAGGATATGGTTCCAGTAATCTATGTCCTTAGTCTGGTTGTCTTCAGCAAATTTTTGCAGGCTTTCTTGTACATCATCTTTAGAAGAGGCTTCCTTCTGGGATGACAGCCATGCAGACCAATTTGATGCAGTGTGCGGTGTATTGTCTGAGCACTGACAGGCTGCCCCCCACCCCTTCAACCTCTGCAACAATGCTGGCAGCACTCATACGTCTATTTCCCAAAGACAACCTCTGGATATGACGCTGAGCACGTGCACTCAACTTCTTTGGTTGACCATTGCGAAGCCTCTTCTGAGTGGAACCTGTCTTGTTAAACCGCTGTATGGTCTTGGCCACCGTGCTGCAGCTCAGTTTCAGGATCTTGGCAATCTTCTTATAGCCTAGGCCATCTTTATGTAGAGCAACAATTCTTTTTTTTCAGATCCTCAGAGAGTTCTTTGCCATGAGGTGCCATGTTGAACTTCCAGTGACCAGTATGAGAGAGTGAGAGCAATAACACCAAATTTAACACACCTGCTCCCCAGTCACACCTGATTCCTTGTAACACTAATGAGTCACATGACACCGGGGAGGGAAAATGGCTAATTGGGCCCAATGTGGACATTTTCACTTAGGGGTGTATTCAATTTTGTTGCCAGCGATTTAGACATTAATGGCTGTGTGTTGAGTAATTTTGAGGGGACATCAAATGTACACTAATATACAAGCTGTACACTCACTACTTTACATTGTAGCAAAGAGTAATTTTTTCAGTGTTGTCACATGAAGAGATAGAATATGTACAATAATGTGAGGGGTGTACTCACTTTTGTGAGATACTGTATTCAGCTCTTTTTTTCTCCTCCTACTTTTTTATTCCTAACATTATAAAGATTACCATAAAACTGGTGAAAGACTTTGGCTATTTCAGGGGATGTATAGACTATCTCTTCTCTGACGTATTTAATCCTAGGAATGAACGTCATATTCTTTTTTTCCCTTACTGCCCTGGCCAGCCATTTCCCTGGTTTATTCCTCCATTGATACTTCTCCTTCATCACTAAGTGGAAAGCCCATTTTCTATCTATCGCCCATCATATCTGCCAGTTCCTCTTTTTTTTGGTTTTCAATCGTTTTTATTAGGTTTCTGTAAGGATTAACAATAACATAGAATAGAGTAGGGTGATTAAACATGTCACACAGATGGGTCTTATAGACATGTATGAAATTTATGTCATTTTCAAAAGTATATACTATATATTCTATATAGGTATAGAAACAACCAAAGCAATTATTATGCTAGTCCTGTAGTTTGCAACGTTGTCCTACACCCCCGGCCACCCCTTAGGGGATCAAGCTGTGGCGAGGGGAAAAGGGCAACCCCGCTCCACCTTTTTACTGTCAATAGGTTCAACAGAAACACACAGAGCATGAAAAGATGATTCAAGATATAATAGAATAGGGAACATATCCTCCAACATTGCAGCTGTTTTGGAGAAGAAAGGGTTATAAATAAGCCACTAATTGGTAAAGTTAAAAAGGGGGTGTATGCCGTGGGCTCTAGCCCACCGACACCCCAAGGGGGATCAGACTGTGCCTGGAGAGAGAAGGATAGAGGGTGTCAATCAGGGGGTTTCGGGGCGGAGATGAGCCAAGTTTGGGCAGCCTGGGGTTAGGGAGATTCCCATGTATATTGCCCAGGGTTCCCATATGGCCTCAAATTTTGTTGTTGAGTCCGTGAGGATGCTGGCTAGTTTCTCTTGTGACATGATCCAAGAAATTTTTCGTCGGGCCGCCTCGAAGGAAACTTTGGGTTGTTTCCACACTTTAGCAATTATGAGTTTGGCCCCAAGTAGAATAAATTGTATTAAGTTTTGGCAGTGTTTGGGGACACCAGGGAGGTCTGCATTCAATAGGGCAAATGCTGGAGATTTAGGAAGCTGACAATTCGTTACCTTGAAGATCAGATTTAAGATTTTCTTCCAGAATGTCCTAATTCTGGGGCATTCCCACCAAATATGTGGAGGGGTGCCATGCAGGAGGCGATTTCTGAAACAAAGGGGTTTGCTGAGGGGAAGATAATCGCCAATTTAGAGGGAGTAAGATACCACCTGGTGAGTACTTTAAGGCTGGCTTCAATTAAAGAGGTGTTTAAGATGCCTCAGTAGGCTCTGAAACAGGAGGTCTGCCACTTATCCAAGTCCCACTCCAGCTGGAGGTCCTCCTCCCAGGCTCTCATGTAGCTGGATTTGGATGTGGGTAGGGATAGTGATTGATATATGATTGAGATGCCGCCCTTCTGATCCCTGACTTGCCCACACCATTGTTTGTATGAAGTAATTGTAGGGGTAATGGGTTTGTTTTTCCAGAGGGTTTGAAGGAAATGGTGAATTTGTCTGAACCTAATATGTTCAGAATCTTGCAATTCCAGCTTATTGATGCAGTGTTTCATTGTGATTGGGCCCAGAGAGTTAAATTAGTGTCCAATCCGGTACAACCCCTTATCCAGCCACCATTTGAAAGAAGTGATGTGGAGACCTGGTGTAAGGAATCATCATTGGATTGCCTATGCGCGGGCGCAGGTATCGTGTGCGCAAGTAGCGTGTGCGCGCTCCTATGCGTGTGTGCGTGCGCGTATGAGCCGGCAATGGCGCCAATAGAGGCCATTTAAGCAGACAGCACCAGGAAGCAAGTGCTGTCCATTCTACAGCGTTCCTGTACCCTGCAACCCAGCGTGTTATTCTGAAGAGACTTCCTGTATGTGTGACCCCGGCTTTCCTTGGACTTTGCTTCCTGCCTGCCCTGACCCCTGGCCTGTCTACGACTATTCTTGCCTGCTCCTCTGCACTTCTGCTGCCCGCACGTTGCCGACCCTGCCTGCACCCAACCATCTGCCTGCCTGATCCCTCTGTACTGTACCGCCAGCTTGTTACCGACCCGACCTGCATCACCATCCTTCTGTCTGCACGAGTTCCGACCAAAGTGGAGCTGGTGATTTCATTGCTCTCGGAGGAGCAGAAATACAAAACATTCGCCCCTACACTAGCCCCTTCCTGGTGAAATTCTTTAACTACAAAGCTAACGGCTCCCCTTTAGACCCCCACCTCAATACGGCCTACATTAGGGTCGTTCCCAAACCAGACAAAAACCCCGAAGAAGTCAACTCCTACAGACCCATATCCCTTATTAATAATGACCTGAAGATCCTAACAAAGATACTAGTGAATCGCCTTGCCTCCTTCATAAGCCTGTACGCTCATAAGGACCAGGTAGGGTTTTTATCCCAGGCAGACAAGGTCCTGATCAAATAAGGAGAGCAATCAATATAGTTTCCTTACTCCACTCTAATTGGGATAATGGTCCCAAACAGAGGAATGCTCCTATCCCTAGATCTACAAAAAGCCTTTGACACTGTCTCCTGGCCCTACATCTTTACCGTTCTGGAGCACTGGGGCTTTGGCATTCGCTTCAGGAGTATCCTCCAAGCCCTGTACTCTACCCCAAAAGCTATGATTCGCCTCAGAGCCCAACTCTCAAACCAGGTCAACATTGCCAAAGGCACGAGACAGGGATGCCTGCTATCACCTTTACTCTTTGCTATCGCAGTAGAATCACTAGCAATAGCAATTCATCATAACCCAAATATACAAGGTGTCAACTGTGGCCCCCAGCCCCACAAATGTGGTCTGTTTGCCGACGACAGTCTCCTCTATCACATTCCCACTGACCACCCTACCCAATCTCTGCAAACTACTGACTGACTTTGCGGCTATCTCTGGTCTAAAGATCAGTTACTCTAAATCTCAGGCCCTCAATATCTCATTACAACCAGAAATGGTCTCACAACTCAAAAAGTCCTTCAGATTTGAATGGACTGAGTCATGTATCAAATACTTAGGGATCAATCTAGCTGCTAGAAAAGACTTCCTCTATTCCCTTAACTTTCCCCCCATATATAAGAAACTAGAGGCTGACCTTAAGGGGTGGGCCGGGACTGGGCTCTTCTGGCTCGGTAGAATCAATTCTGTCAAAATTACCCTCCTCCCCCGCCTTTTATACCTGTTCAGGTCACTACCCATTCTAATAAGACAAGACCACTTACGCACGTTCCAATAGATGGTCCTCAAAATGTATATGGCAGGATTTTGGTCACAGACTTCCCCAAAAAATGCTATATCAACACAAAACAAAGGGGGGCCTCGGGCTGCCGCGCTTTCAATGGTACTACCAAGCAGCCCAACTTGCCCAACTATCTATAGTGTACTCGAAATTTGAAAAACCAGACTGGACACATATAGAAAGACACCCCGGACTTCCTACTTTGGATGCCCCCTAAAAAGCGCCCTCCCATCTTATCTCCAATCCTCTCAAGCCCTGGTGCTCTAGGACAAAATGAGAACTTCCACCTCCTTGGTCTCCGAAATCATACCCCTGGCACATATTCCACAACCCAGCCTTTCCACCAGGTGTCACGTACCTGGTGGTCGAGTCTGACTTGTGCAGGGGACAACCTGTCTTATGGCCCTGGTTCGAGAACCCCTGGTAGTGGGGACAAGGAGTTCTGGAGCACAGGGGGGGCACAAGGGCTGGACTTAGTCACTGGCGGTAGCTGAGAGTCCACTGGAACTCGTGCAGACAGAAGGATGGTGATGCAAGCCGGGGCGGTAACAAGCTGGCGGTACAGTACAGAAGGATCAGGCAGGCGGATGGTCAGGTGCAGGCAGGGTCGGCAAAGTGCGGGCAGCAGAAGTACAGAGGAGCATGCAAAGAATAGTCGTAGACAGGCCGGGGGTCAGGGCGGGCAGGAAGCAAAGTCTAAGGAAAGCCGGGGTCCCAGATACAGGAAGTCTCTTCAGAGTAACACGCTGGGTTGCAGGGTACAGGAATGCTGTAGAACGGACAGCACTTGCTTCCTGGTGCTGTCTGCTTAAATGGCCGCTATTGGTGCCATTGCCGGCGCATACGCCTCCGGATGCCCAACTAGGCCCTCTTGGTTGGATGTCTTCTCCAAAACGCCCTGATTAGCTCTCTGGCATGCAGGTGGTTCTCTGGTTCCCAGGAGCTTTCTTCAGGCCCATAGCCTTTCCACTTCACCAGAAACTGGATGATGCCCCCTCTCTTCCTGCAGTCAAGGATGGTCTCCACCTCGAATTCCTCCTCTCCGTGCACCAAGACCGGTTCTGGTGGGGCTGTGTTGTGCCCAGGGAAGAGGTCCTTGACCACTGGCTTAAAAAGGTTCACATGGAAGACGGGGTGAATGTGGAGGGAAGAGGGTAGATCCAGTTCAAATGCTACTTTGTTAATTTGTCTCTTTACTGGGAAAGGTCCAATGTATTTTGGCCCAAGTTTTCTGGAGGGGCAGGACAGCCTCAGATTTTATGTTGATAACCAGACCCGTTGGCCCGGTTGCAGTTCCAATTCTCCTAGTCTTTCCTTGTCAAAACTTTTCTTACTGAGTGCCTGGGTCTAGGAGAGAGTTTCCTGTAACAGTTTATTGTTTTCCTCTAAGAACTGGGTGACTTCCAGTACAGCAGGTACAGTGCTCTCCGTTGGCAGGTACTGCTCGAGGGTTTGATTAGTTCTCACCATTTGGCGGTTTGACTGCGGATGATATGCGGAGGAGAAGGCTAGATCAATCCCTAAGGAAGAGCACAGAGATCTCCAGAAGCGGGACGTGAACTGCACCCCTCGGTCTGAGACCATGTTGCTGGGGATGCCGTGAAGACAGAACACCTCTTTGATGAATGTTTCAGCTGTTTCAGCTGCTGTGGGGGTGCCCTTCATGGGTATGAAGTGGGCCATTTTTGTGATGCAATCTGCCACCACAAGAATGGTACTGAAGCCTGCAGATGGTGGCAACTCAACTAGATAGTCCATCGAGATCTGGGAACAAGGTCGTTCCGGAATGGGTAAGGGATTTAGCAGACCCCAGGCTTTGAACCTCTCAGTTTTGCTCTTGGCACAGATGAGGCAAGCACTCACATAGTCCTTGCAGTCCTCCCTCAGGCGAGGCCACCAAAATGAGCGGGAAAGCAGCTCTGCCGTCTTGTGACCCCCGAAGTGCCCGGCTAGTTTGAGGTCATGGCAGAGTTCAAGCGCTGCTAGGCGCAGCTCCTGTGGGATGAAAAGTTGGTTACCTGACCACCACCACAGCCCATCTTTTATGGTGAGCCCTGAATCCGGTGGGACCGACTAAGGATCGTCTGATCCCGGTGATGAAAGTCCTCTTGGGTCAGCAGGAAGCTATTGGCAGGTAGAATGGTGTCTGGAGGAGAGGAGTCCTTCGTGTCATGGAACATTCTGGACAGGGCGTTCGGCTTCACATTTTTAGACCCAGGCCTGTATGTTATGTGTATTTGGAACCTAGAGAAGAATAGGCAAGGTGGTTGCCTGTGGAGGTTTGAGCCTCTTAGTCATCCGCAGATACTCAAGGTTCTTGTGGTCTGTTAAGACCAGAACAGTGTGAGTAGCTCCATCCAGAAGGTACCGCCATTCCTCCAGGACGGATTTGATTGCCTGCAGTTCCCGGTCACCGATGTCGTCATTTTGCTCAGTGGGTGAGAGCTTCTGGGAGAAGAAGGCAATGGGATGGAGCATGGCATTTGGGCCTCTTTTCTGAGAGAGAACTGCTCCCATTGCTGTCTCGGATGCGTCCACTTCAAGGACATAGGGCAGAGCCGGGTCTGGGTGTTTGAGGACGGGGGCAGAGGTAAACAGTTATATGACTCTTGTGAAGGCCTCTAGGGCTACAGGAGTCCAACGGAAGTGAGAGTCCTGCTTCGTGAGCTGGGTGAAAGGCGCAATGACTGCCGAGATCCCCTTAACCACTTACCAACCGGAAGGTTTTGCAGCTTTAGGACCAGAGCACTTTTTTTAATTTGGCACTGCACCGCTTCAAATGGTAATTGCGTGGTCATGCAATGCAGTACCCAAACAAAATTTGCGTCCTTTTTTTCCCACAAATAGAGCTTTCTTTCGGTGGTATTAGTTCACCACTGCGATTTTTATTTATTTCGATATAAACAAAAAAAGACGAAAAGTTTGAAAAAAAAATTATATTTTCAACTTTATGTTATTACAAAAATACAATAAACTAAATTTTAGTCATACATTTTTGCCAAAATGCATTTAGCCACATGTCTTGGGTAAAAAAAAAAGTTAATTACCGTATATTTATTGGTTTGCGCAAAAGTTATAGCGTCTACAAACTAGGGTACATTTTCTGGAATTTATGCAGCTTTTATTTTATGACCGCCTATCTCATTTCTTGAGGTGCTAAAATGGAAGGGCAGTACAAACCCCCCCCAAATGACCCCATTTTGGAAAGTAGACACCCCAAGGAATTTGCTGAGAAGCATGTTGAGCCTATTGAATATTTTATTTTTTTGTCATAAGTGATTGAAAGATGACCAAAAAAAATAAAAAATTACACAAAATTGTTACTGAAATGATATATTGCTCACACATGCCATGGGTATATGTGGAATTACACCCCAAAAATACATTCTGCTGCTTCTCCTGAGTACGGGGATACCCCATGTGTGAGACTTTTTGGAAGTCTATCTGCATACAGGACCCCAGAATCCAATCGCCGCCTTCAGTATTTCTAAGGGCAAAAATGTATGCATTCACCCCACACTACCTATCTCAGTTGCGGAGGCCATGAAATGCCCAGATAGCACAAGCCCCCCCCCCCCAAATGACCCCATTTTGGAAAGTAGACACCCCAAGCTATTTGCTGAGAGGCATGTTGAGTCC
>BLSH010119827.1:1438-20411 GCA_018402905.1 Glandirana rugosa
AAAGGGGTTTGGGACCCGGAGAGAGTAAATTGGTGTGTGTAGTGGTGGTGGGGTGTGGGAGACCGTCATCAGCGTTGTGGTTTTGGGAAGGAGGGGGATGGAGATTATATTGTGTAGATTGCGACTACTGGCAGAGGGTGTGGGGTGGTGGTGATGTGTGTGGTTAAATGAGAGAGGCCCAGGGTTTGGGGAAATATCTCCAGAGGCTAGGAGAAGCAGAAGAGAAAGGGAAGTAATATGGGCATATGATTTATATGAGGGGACATGCTTGAGCATCCTGGTTTTGTTATCATGTGGGCATAGAGTTAGAAAGAGATGATGAGTGCAGTAACAGGGAGAGGGGAGAAGTGAGGATGATATGTACAGATTGTGGGGTGGGGAAGAGGGGTGAAGAAAAGATAGTTTGAGGAGAGAGGCTGCTATTGTGTTATGAACATGGCTACAGATGTCGTTTAAACTGCAGTGACAAAAGCAGATCACCAAAGAGATTTAAGCAGTCATTCAGTGTTCAGTTTAAGGAAGATGAAGCTAGTATAAACAGATTTACCAATGTTAAAAGGCATAGGCAGATAGCAATGTTTCAGTTTTTGGGTGGAACGATCAGAAATACAGACATACCAATGTTAAAAGGCATAGGCAGATAGCAATGTTTCAGTTTTTGGACGGAGCGATCAGAAATACAGACATACCAATGTTAAAAGGCATAGGCAGAAAGCAATGTTTCAGTTTTTGGGTGGAGCCATCAGCAATACAGACGTACCAATGTTAAAAGGCATAGGCAGATAGCAATGTTTCAGTTTTTGGGTGGAGCGATCAGCAATACAGACATACCAATGTTAAAAGGCATAGGCGGATAGCAATGTTTCAGTTTTTGTATGGAGCGATCAGCAATACAGACATACCAATGTTAAAAGGCATACAGGTTTTGGGTGGAGTGATCAGCAATACAGACATACCTGTGAAGAGAGAGAGGCAGCGTTCAGATGGATGGATGGTTGCAAGAGCAGAAGTGCCCACTTATTTAAAGAACCCCACTTTTTTGGAAGAACCCCCTGCAATGGGAATATAGCTCTCCTAAAATAAAATGCATATGTTCACTTTATGATTCCACTACATTACCTGAAAGTTGTACTAATGTTATATCATTTTAATCAGCAGACTTTGTTAATATTTTTTGTAAATATATGGGGGTGCACAAATTACGTAAATATTGCACTGGGAAAAAAAAAACCCAGAAAATAACATTTTCTAATTCTATGCTATTTATTTCCAGTAAAACACATGGAAAAAAAAAAAAAGAAATGTATGCAAATTTGCTACCAAATTAAAGCCCTATCTGTCCACCCATAAAATTAAGTATAATACGTTAGGGTAGACTACAGAACCTAAAGGATATAACCAATGGAACCAAAACATCATCAAGACATAAAAAAGAACAACGCTGGTATTTTTGATTTGGACCAGGTTGCATTCTGAATAAATGTCATGAACAAACTGGATAGTGGACCCTCTGTGCTTTCTGCACGTTGAAGTCGGCGTAAGCCCTTAAAAGGGTGGAGGTGCATGTTCCTTCCAATAAAATTGAAATGTTGGAGATGTAAGAAAGACTGAGGCTCTCGTTTCCTCAGATACTAGCAATGTCTGTGTATTAAACCATATTGGAAATCGTCCATCACCTTCTCCATCGACTCTTTGATTTAAATATTCCCTTTACCTCCCAAACTTTCCTTCTGGGTTTGTCTCCACCAGTCTTCTCTAAAACTGCCAAGAAACTATTGATGCATATCCTCACCACAGCGAGATACATGGTGGTGCTCAACTGTAAGAAAAACAGAACCTCTGTCTTTTCTATCACTTCATGCTAGAATTACAGATGTCAAACTCATGGAGACTCGCACATATACATGGATCCCTAGACAAACATAATAGGGTGCGGGTGCTGTTACATATCAAGGAGAATCCTGCTTAACCAAATCCCCTTGACCTGCTCTCATCTTGCCTCCTGAGAGGAGTTTATGACTTGGAGGGTGGAGAGAATGGTATTTTTCCTGTATCTCTATTTCTTTTCTTTCATGCTTTTCTACTATCTCTGTTAATCTTGAATCTTGATTCTAAATTTACAAGCATCCTTTAACCACTTGCCGACCACGCTATAGCTGAATTATGGCTACAGCGTGGACAGCTAGTTCTGGGAAGTAGTCATATGATGGCCCCCAATGATCACGCCTGCCGCCTGACGTGGTTGGCACACCCTTTACCACGTGATCAGCTGTGTCCAATCACAGCTGATCACGGATGTGTATAGAAGCCGGTTATCGGCACTCCTTTACTCATGGTGACAGGCACCACACTGGCAGACCCTGGCAAGGCCTCACTGTCAGATGAAGCAAGACAGTATACAAAGTGTAAGTCAGAATAGTGGTCAAAGCCAAGCTAAGGGTCAGCTAACAGGAAGCCAAACAGCCAAAGCAAGGTACCAGGATGAAGACAGAAGTCCACAATGAGGTAAAGTCCTGGTGGCAGTCAGAAAAGAAAGTCAGGCAGGATAGGTGAAGCAGGGTCAGACATAGAGTGCACCCAAAAAGCAAACAGACTCTATAATGGGCAGTGCACCCGGAGTGGAATATCCTATATGAAGACTTAACCACAAATTGCTACCAAACTAGCATACATTTATGAAGTGTACCACCGTACATAAATAGTGTTTGTACACATGAGAATGGCCTGTGGGATGCACTCAAAGTGGCCATGAAACAGAATATGAATTTCTTACACTAACAGGAGATCTTTTATTTTCTTTTTCTTTCATTCTTTCCTTTCCTACCATTGCCAGGCATCCTCTGTTGTATATAAAAAACAAAAATGTATACCAAGTGATTCTCTCTCACCTGATTGGTCACTGGGCCAAGTTGCAGATGGCTTACTCACTGACATACTAGTTGGTTCATTTTGCAGCCTATAGTCTAGTAAATCTAGTAAAAAGTTGTCCCTGTGCAGCATGTGCATGTGGCTAGTAATGTGATTAGATTTCCCACAGCGTGGTAAGGCAGATACTAACACATGATACAAGAGATATGGTAAGAACAATACTTGTTTCTCACGGTCCATTTTTTACTTAGTAACAGTGATTTTATTGCACAATGACAACAACAGCAGGAAGAAGACCTGTGATAACGCCACTGAAAATTGTCAGGTCAAGTTTAGGACAGACCTATAACTACATTGCAGCACTTCAGTGCTACCTTCACTGCTGATGCTACCGAACATTAATGGAAAAAAAATAGACACTAATTCTAGTAAAATACAAGATAAATTAAAATGAAAAAAAGAAAGAAAATGTGCAAATTAAGACCGTGCTCTTAATAACACCACGTGAAGCCCCACCCCTTTGTTTATATTGGGTCAGTGACAAACAGGAGCTGTCATTCTGCGGGACTGAAGTGATGGAATTGGATGTGTCAGGGGGCGGTGGGTTTTTCCTTTCTTTGGGTCTGCAGGCATTGGGCTTGACATATTCTGTATCTGCATCACTACAAGATGTGAATGATAGTGGATTTACATTGTAGGTATTTTTTTTTTATTAAAGGACTTTTCAAAATGGTGTATATGTTTATTTACTTTGACATAGTTTGTTAATGGATAGGGATACTCTCTCATTCTATTGGAGTGGTATCTGGGGGCCCCCTTATTTTTAATGGGAAATTCCAGATTCTTCTAATCTCTCCACCTGCAAACCCCTTGTCCTCATCAACATAGGGACATAGTGCTTTGCTAGGATGTCACCCCTGGCAAGGGACACCCCTTATATTGAGGGCATGGGGTCTATGAATTGGGGGGGGGTACATTCTTGGATAATTATAGTATGGATTTAGGGGTGCCCCATGCTTTTTTTATGCTGTTTCCCCTGAAACTCTTATGTGATTCTATGGGTCTAATAGGGAATTTAAGGAATCCCACACTTAGTTTTTTGTTTTTTTTGTGGGGTCCCTCTTAAAATCTATACCAGACCTGAAGGCTTGGTATGAATCTCTGAGAGGGACCCCACAGCTTGTTTTTTTTTTTTTTTTTTATCCCTTGATTTATGTTCACCTGAATGTGCCAGGCAAAGATGATTGGGCATCAGCAAGTGCTAGCTCCATAGCAACTTGAGCAGGAGGCTTTTACATTTAGCAGTGGTAATAATACCAGTACTAAATGTTTCAATTCACACTGCAGCATTTGTTCTCCCATTCACCCAACAGACTCCATGCACTGTGTACACAGCGCAGAGGTTTCCTTCATACTATTTCCTCATCTGGTCAAATGTTCTTATGGTTTATGCTCACCTGAATGTGCCATGCACAGATGAGTCATTGGTTGATTGAGCATCAGCGAGTGCTAGCTTCCTAGCAACTTGAGCAGGAAGCTTTTACATTTAGCAGTGGTAATAATACCAGTGCTAAATGTTTCAATTCACATTGCAGCATTTGTTCACCCATTCACACAACATTCTCCATGCACTGTCTACACAGTGCAGAGGTCTCCTTCATACCATTTCCCCATCTGATCGAATGTTCTTAGCCTATAGTGATCCTTAACTCCTATGATCGAATAATGAGAAATTAGCAAAGCTAATTTTTTTTTATACATAGACCCCTATGTCTTTTTTCTTTGATTTTTCAAGTAGAAATTAACCCTTTACAAACCTAAAGTAGGAAAAATAATGAATCATAATGGTTTCCTTTAATTTTGCTTGCTGTTTTTACCCCTGTCATCGTCAGGCATAGAACAAGTTAAAATATATATGGTGGCCATTCATAAACAAATGTCTTCAATTTCAAGGTCACTGTACTGACATGGAAGTGATCAGATGCTGTCCAAATAGAAGAACTTGTTAAAATCACAAGAATTGCATTATTATACAAGATAATCCTGAAATATACAGGTTATTGCCATGAGCACACAAACCTGGGGGGAAGAAAACCAACAAATACAGCCTTTATTACAGATAAAGATCAGAACATTACTTGTATTGCAAATATAGCACATGTACACTAGGAAACATTCAATTATTTCACAACCATTTGAGTAATTTCACACATTGTGAAAGCAATTTCACGATTTCAGTGCCCACATATCTGTAAACCTGTGAACTGTTTCACCTCCTTTTGCCACTTTAGATTAATTATACATTTCCATGATAGAACACAGAAGAGAGCACATAAAGTATTGTATGTCCAAGGTATGAAGGCAATATCATAAATTATTGTTATCTACTCACTGGAGTCACTGCTGCATAAATAAGAGCTATTTGTTGCATTTAATACCTGTGAACATAAAAACAAAATGTAGTCCACCTTTCAAATAAATTCAGCATTTTTGTTTGGGCATTGATTAATCCTAATTGACCCAGAGAACCTTACGGGGCACAGAGCTGTTGCACAAGCTGAAGGGAATGTTATGTCTCCTAAGTGGGTGCCATTATACAGTCCTAACAAAAATTACATTTATTGAACTGGTCTTTCAAAAATATAAGACAAAAGGTGGCTTAGAAACACCAATACATCCTAGCCACACGGTTTCCAGAGGCAATCCCTTTGAGAAAAACCTCCTCCAAGGCAACTGCTAGAGAATCACTCAATATGTTCTCCAGGACAGGGTTCCCTAAGGCAATCTTTTTTCACAGTCACTCACCAGTAGAAGTCATACCCGACAAAACGCGTCTGAGTCAGTGCGGTGGCATCCAAGGGAGCAGCTGTTAACGTCTGTGGTAGTGCCTTACATGCCCTGCGGGACGGGGCAGTGAATGGTATCCATAGGAATGGTGTCTGCAGAGACCCCTGGATCAGCTGACATCCGACTCCTTTAACCACTTCAGCCCCGGAAGGATTTCCCCCTTTAGGACCAGAGCCCTTTTTGCAATTCGGCACTGCGTCGCTTTAACTGAAAATTGCGTGGTCGTGCGGCGTTGTACCCAAACAAAATTTGCGTCCTTTTTTTCCCACAAATAGAGCTTTCTTTTGGTGATATTTGATCACCGCTGCGTCATTTCTGATCGCCGCTATAAACAAAAGAAGAGCGACAATTTTGCAAAAAAAACGAATTTCTTACTTTTTGCTAAAATACAAATCCAAAAAAAATATAAAAAAACATTTTTTTTCAACGGTTTTGGCCGATTTATATTCTTCCTCATATTTGTGATAAAAAAAAATCGCAATTAGCGTTTATTGATTGGTTTGCGCAAAAGTGGTCGCGTTTACGGATAATGAGAATTCATTTCTGGGGTTTTTATTTTTTTTATTTTTTACTAGTAATGGCGGCGATCTGCGATTTTTAGCGGTACTGCGATATTTCAGCGGACATGTCGAAACATTTTGACACTTTTTTGGGACCATTGGCATTTATACAGCGATCAGTGCTATAAAAATGCACTGATAACTGTGTAAATGCCATTGGCAGTGAAGGGGTTAACCTGCAGGGGGCGCTCTAAGGGTTAACTGTGTTCCCTGGGCGTTTTCTAACTGTGAGGGGACTGCCCTAGCTGGGGAAGGGAAGCGATCACAGCTTCCATGTAGAGGAATGCTGTGATCACAGCCCTTCCCCCTCTCACAGAACGGAGGTCCGTGTTTACTTACACGGACCTCCGTTCTTTCACTCCGGGGGGGGGGCATCGCGGGTGGCCGGCAGAGATCGAATCCGCCGCACCCGCTCCCTGGCCCTCCCCGGACGCAGTGAGCGTGTGGGCGCGCCTCCGGCAGCGCGCGCGCGCTCACTGGGCGCGATCTCGCAGCCAGCGTCATATGACGGCGATTTGCACAGGAGCGCCACACTGTCGCCGTCAATTACCAATCAGCGGTCGGCAAGTGGTTAAAGCGGGTTAATCTGTAAGCTGGTTAGGAGACTATCTGGGGGGGCTGTCCTCCAATGGTGGTTAACTTTACTTTATTTCTGTGGTTTGTTTTACTAATAAAAGCTTTTTAAATGGTATCACGCTATTGCGACCTTCTTTTCCTGCTCCCTATATGGTTATCTGGATACTACTGATAAACCGGTAAGTGGATTTGATCGTCTAGAGTGGACAAGCATCTGGAATGCACAAAAAGCGCGGTTGCCTGGTCATGAAAATGACAGGCATGGAGAGTTGGTAAGGGTCCATTTAATGAATGGTGAAGGGATACACTTCGGTCTATATGTACACACGAGGTGGAATAAGGTTTCCTTTAGAAGTTGGATACTTTAAATATCGCTGTCACCTGTGGACGTTTATCATCACATTGTTGCGGACTGTTACTTTGTTAACATCTTTAGGAGTTCATCAATCAATGCATCTGAGATACTCTGTGACAGTCTCCACTAGCGCTGCTGCATATGTCTCTTTTATGGCTTATGTTTTTCACTTATTTATCTTTTGAAATAGCAGCCGCTTTAGAGATGATATTGTTTGCCTAAACATTTACATTCAATCAATCGGGTTTTGGAGATCTATAAGTGGAGGGGGCTATTCATCTCTAAATTCCAAACTTTTTTTTTGTCTCAATATGTTTTTATTGGATTCTCAAGAGAATACATAATAAAAGAACAAAGTATATCAAGCAGAGATTACAAAAACTGTTTGCAGAAATTATATAGCTTCAACAGATCAGACAAGTAACAATTTCGTAACCAGTCAGTAACTATTGACTCAAAACCTGTTACTTGTACATACCATTGGAGTATTAGAAGTTGTTGTTCTGCGGGGGGCTCGTCACGACCAGATGCCCCCCCCCCGGATGCCCCATCTGGGGTGTATCTGTGGCCAGGAAGGCAGAGCCAACCTCGTTAGTTATGTTCTATATACTCTACTCTCAATGTTGTTGAAGATGTCTTATCTAGGGCTATATTGTTCAACATTTATGTAATAAAAGTCTGCACAACTTAACTAATTAGCTTCTGAAAAATCTAGAAGGTAGATCTAAAGCCTTGATATGTATATATAAACCGTTGGATTTTATAACTTTAATTAGAAAAAATAGCCCGTATCAATATCTAGGTAATTGCACAATTAACCTGAGTATTAAAAGTGATATACTCTTCATAAGGAGAGATAAAGAAAAACTTTAAGAGATAGAGATGAATGTAGAAAGAGATAAGGAGAAGTAGTTTAGACCAGAAAATTTGGTTGATGGTTCCAGGCTGTTAGGGCTTTTGTGTATCAACTTCTGAGAATCTGGTCATATATCGAGGTATATTTAACCACTTGCCGACCGCCAACCGCAGGTTGACGGCGACAAAGTGGTTCGATATCGCAAATCACCGTCATCTGACGGCGGCTGCGAGATCGCTCACTGTGTTCGGGGAGGGCCAGGGAGCGGGTGCGGCGGCCTCGATCGCTGCCGGCTACCCGCGATGCCCCCCCCCGGAGTGAAAGAACGGAGGTCCGTGTAAGTAAACACGGACCTCCGTTCTGTGAGGGGGGAAGGGCTGTGATCACAGCCTTCCTCTACATGGAAGCTGTGATCACTTCCCTTCCCCTGCTAGGGCAGTCCCCCCACAGTTAGAACACGTCCAGGGAACACAGTTAACCCTTAGAGTGCCCCCTGCAGGTTAACCCCTTCACTGCCAATGGCATTTACACAGTAATCAGTGCATTTTTATAGCACGGATTGCTGTATAAATGCCAATGGTCCCAAAAAAGTGTCAAAATGGCCCGACATGTCTGCCCCAATATCGCAGTACCGCTAAAAATCTCAGATCGCCGCCATTACTAGTAAAAAAAAAAAAAACCCCAAAAATGAATTCTCATCATCCGTAAACGCGGCCACTTTTGCGCAAACCAATCAATAAACGCCGATTGCGATTTTTTTTATCACAAATATGAGGAAGAATATAAATCGGGCAAAACCGATGAAAAAAAATGTTTTTTTGTATTTTTTTTTTGGATTTGTATTTTAGCAAAAAGTAAGAAATTTGGGTTTTTTTGCAAAATTGTCGCTCTTCTTTTGTTTATAGCGGCGATCAGAAATGACGCAGCTGTGATCAAATACCACCAAAAGAAAGCTCTGTTTGTGGGAAAAAAAGGACGCAAATTTTGTTTGGGTACAACGTTGCACGACCGCGCAATTGTCAGTTAAAGCGACGCAGCGCAGAATCGCAAAAAGGGCTCTGGTCCTAAAGTGTGAAAACCTTCCGGGGCTGAAGTGGTTAAATTCTACCCAGCTATTCCGTGTTTTGTTATGTTTGTCTATTGTTTCATTGGCTATTGCCCTGGTTTCCTCTAGTGCATATATGTCATTAACTGCCAGCAGCCATTCCTTTAAAGTGGGTGTATATACAGATTTCAAGTATTTTTTTCAGGATTAATGATCTTGCCGCAGTGAGTAAGTGTCTGGTCAATGATCTTTTGTATGTTGTCATCGACCGGTTGGAGATGTGGAGGAGACAGCAAGCAGGGGTTATTGCTATAGTAGTGTCAGTAATTTGTTTTATCGTCTCTCTTACTGACGTCCAGAAGTTTTGAATTTGGGAACATTCCCACCATATGTGGTACAGCGTGCCTTGGTCCTTATTACATCTCCAACACCTATCAGAGAGATCAGGGAACCATCTTTGTGATTTAATTGGGGTTACGTACCAATTTGTGAGAATTTTGAATGACGTTTCTTGGAATCTAGTGCTGATAGAGCACTTGTGTGCAAATACGCAGGCGTGAAGCCACTGTTCGTCAGTAATTGTTGTTTTGAGAGTTTTCCCAGAATAATTTGTGTGTATTTCTTTCCGCTAGGATGTTAGGTTGCAATAAAGTGTAGACCAATGAGGTAGATTTTGGGGTTGGGGTTCCTTCTAAACAAATTTTCTCAAGTGGTGTAGGCGCTCTTTTAAAGTGTGGTAGTTTGGAGGTATTAGTTATATAATTATGTATTTGTCTATGTGTCCAGTAGCTCAGTTCTGTGTGCCCTTGGTCAGTTTGGAGAGTTCCTAAGGCAATCTTGATGGACCAAGGCACACCATTCATGTCAAAGGTGATGGCAAACCTATGCAGGGTTGTTTCAAATCAAACAATTGCATACTTCAGCTGGTCAAAAGGTGCAAAAGATTGTAAAACTTATGCTCAAGAGTGTGAAAAATCAAAGTTATTGGGACTGCTTACTGCCTGTGCTCATGTTTGCCACCAGAGAAGTACATCAAGTGTCCACCAGGTTTTCCCTGTTTGAGTTGACATACCGTGAAGACTACAGAGGTTGCTTCTCCATATAGAAAAGCATATAACCAAAATGAGAGAGAGAATTGCTAAAATGATGGCACTGGTAATGGAGCATTTGCAGAAAGCACAAGCACAGAGAAGAATGTACAACTGGTCTACCAAGTTTAAATAGTTCCAGGTTGGAGATGTGGTGGCTGTGCTTATAGACCAACCTGGGAGAGAAAACCATATGAAATATACCATATGAATCTGTTAAAACCTTGGAATGACCAAGCAGGTAGTTGCCCTGGCTAAGGTTAGTTCTAAGCCCTCTGTAGAGGTGGACTTAATCCCAGTTTCCACCACCCTGTCCACGCCACAAACTCAGCAGGCAAAATAGTTTTTACTAAAGAATAGAGACATCTTTTCAGGACTGCCAGGTCTTACCACAGTAATTGAGCATGACATTGTTACAGAACCTAATGCAAAAGCCAGAGTAAGGCCTTATTGTATCTCTAGGCACACCAGAAAGCAGTGTCTGAGGAAGTTCTGAAAATGCTGTAACTCAATATCATTGAGGAATCGCAGAACAAGTGGTCAAGTTCAGTTGTGTTGGTACCGCATTCCAACAAGACTTTGATTTTGTAATGATTCCAGAAAGTTCAGTGAGGAAGCATATCTAATGCCCTATGTAGACAAACTGAAACAGGTTGGAGCTAGCCTGGAACATTACCACTTTACACCTCCTCAAAGGCCACTGCAGATTCCTTTAGCTAAGGAAGCAAGAGAAAAGACCACATTTTCCAATCCAGAAGGTAATTTCCAATATAAAAGAATGCTGTTCGGTTTGCATTCTGCCCCAGCTACTTTTCAGAGTGTGATGGATAAAAAAACTACACTCACTTCAGAAATACAGTTTAGACTGGGAGTCTCATATTCCCAAGTTCAGGCTGTGTTGGACTTTTTAAATAACAGGGGTTTACCGTTAACCTGGAAAAGTGTGCCATTGCAACGGAAAAGATCAAGTACCTGAGGTACATTGGGGGCAGGTGTTTGGTGAAACCTCAGATGAACAAGGTAGGGGCTATTCAGGTTTGGCCCCATGCTGTCATAAAGAAACAGGTCCAAGATTTTCTAGGCATCATTGGCTACTATCGTCAGTTTGTCCTTAACTTTGCCTCAATGCTGTACCATTGATGGACCTGACAAAGGGTAGCACGTGTGTTATGGTCAAGTGTAGTAAGAAGGCTCAAGAGGCTTTTCTGGAGTTTAAAATAGCTTTGTGCCAGTATCCAGTACTAGTTATACTACACTTCTCCAAGGATTTTTTTGTTCAAACAGATCCCTGCAGCAATGCTTAGGAGCCACTCTGTTTCATGAGGTCAGTGGGGAGAATCAGCCCATAGCCTTTCTTAGTAGGAAGTTGACAGCAGCTGAGAAAAATTACACTGTAGTGGAGTGAGAGTGACTGATTATTAAGTGGGCTGTAGACTTACTACACTATTTTCTCCTTGGCAGGAAGTTTTGTCTGGTGTCAGACAATGCCCCACTTACCTGGATGAGGCAGAACAAACACACAAATGCTAGGGTACCAAATGATTCTTGGCATTACAAGAGTTTACATTTGGGGTAGAACACATGACGCCAGGGATGTGTTTTGGACTGCAGGTCTATTCCCCCATTGTTTGGGTTGTAATCCCTTTAGGGGAATGAATTGTGGATGTGTGTGTCCATTGACACACACAACATGGCTCGGCCTTGCCCCCCCCCATTCCACATAGAATGCATTAAGATAAAAAAAACCTTCTGCCTTTAGAACTACTTTAAGGTGATACTAAACACACAATGCTTATTTGACATTATTCCTTCTATGTGTGCACACAGATCATGCTACTTTATTTCTTTTAATCCAAAAACGAATCCCAGTACCCCTTTTAATCAGTAATATACGGTGGTCACATGACTTTTACCAGAAGCTTCTAATCCTCTGTTGACATAAGCTCTACATGTCAGCAGAAGACACCTGGATTATGGATGTATATATGGATATATTAATAGTAAAAAGGTGTTGAATCTCCAACACCTGACTGCTGATTGTGCTGTAAATATGGTTGTGCCATACCTGTTTCTATCAGAGTTTCCTCAAGTGCGGCCTAATGGTGTAACAAATTACACTCACTGACACCTTGGTTTTGGAAAACGAAACCTTTTTTTAACCTCTTTCAACTAATACGTTTTTTACCATTTCAGGTTTTTTTTTCTACAGGACTTGAACTGCTTAC
Source organism: Glandirana rugosa (assembly GCA_018402905.1). Classification (NCBI taxonomy): domain Eukaryota; kingdom Metazoa; phylum Chordata; class Amphibia; order Anura; family Ranidae; genus Glandirana; species Glandirana rugosa. The sequence continues at coordinate 13,859 of BLSH010119827.1, forward strand.
ATTTCGTGAAAACTGGTATACTGAAACTTTTGGTCTGCAGCTTATGTATAATTGATTTGTAGTGTATTTCCTCTAGAGTACAGGGTGGCTCTTTGACTTTTGCATAGCATATTATATCGGATTCAGAAAATCTATTTTTGTCACCAACTATTTGACTTCAGATTTCCATCACATCGTTTGGCTAAAAAATCTCAAAATGAATTAAAACATTTTAAAACACACATTAAAACATATTAGCACAATTTCACCATTTCTGAAACGCAATTATGTTACATCCTATGGAACATTTAACAAATATATAGGGGTTGATTTACTAAAGCTTGAAAGTGCAACATTTGGTGCAGCTCCACACAGAAACCAATCAGCTTCAAGGTTTTATTGTCAAAGCTTGATTGAACAAGCTGAGGTTAGAAGCTGATTGGCTAACATGCACAGCTGCACCAATTTTTGCACTCTCCAGCTTTAGTAAATCAACCCCATAGTGTCTGTATAAGGAACACTTGCTGGAACTTGGAGTTTGTATCATGGTATCCTCTAATACCTAGAGTCTTAATAGTTCAATATGCATAAGAAGTTGTGAGACAACCCCAAGAGACCCACTCTATTATGATAGTTATCAGATTTACAGTAGTACATTGGATGCTTAAAATTTGATATTACAAAACTACATTGGAATCCTTGATTTAAATACACTTACAAACAGAACGGTATTAACATATTAAGCATTATGTGCAATCATGTTGAAAATATATTGGCAGCTTAATGCCTCAATGTTGACTCTTGGTAGATGTGTAAAATATGCTACCAGTGTAACATTTTACATCAGAAAACAGGCCACGTAGGATTTCCATAATAGCATTGATAATTTGTATAACTTTTAGACCTCATGCACACAGGACGTTAAAACAAGTTCTAAAAACGTCAGTAGCTTTTGTAGTGAGTTTTTCAGCATTTTTCAGCATTATTGCACTAGTGTTTTTGAGCATTTTTCTGCCTTTTTCCACGTTTGCATTTTTTTAAACTTTTTTTTCGCTCAATGGATCAAAAATGGGCAAAAACGTTGGTGAGCCACGTTGTTGCGCATTTTTGAGCGTTTGAGCTGAAAAACGTCTCTCATAAGCCACTAGTCTTGGGGTTTTTTTACAGCTAGAAACCCCCCCCCCCCAGCCAAAAACAGTTAATAACAGCCTATGTGTGCATGAACACATAGGATAAAATGATGGGGAGATTATTGACTGTAGGAAAAAATGTCTGAAGTTAAAAACAGCAGCTGTAAAAACGTCCAAAAACATCCTGTGTGCATGAGGCCTTATTGTACAAAGTTATGGCTCCCCCTGTATGGGATACATTCTGGGACTACTCTAGATGAAGCGCTATTTTATATTCCATACCTCACAGGCACTATCAATATATGAAATGTATGTTTTGGAGGAGCGGGATTGTTTCATATGAGATTATTCAGTTCTTTACATGATATTTCATGTTGGAAGAAAACACAGCTTTCCACGTGATACATGTTTATTATATGCACGCAAATAGGCTTGTATGCTCATTTATGTTTGTTTATGTGTGTTTTTATTGTAAATGCTTTAAAGTGGTTGTAAAACCCTGAAATGAAAAACGAACAAAGCACATCCTCATATAGTGTATACTTAACAATTAGTCTGGTTCCTGTCTGTTCTCTGCTATCTGAATAGCTGTGTATCACCCAAAGCTAGTCGGTTCAGTGAGCTTAAGTAAGGGTTTATTATCAATCAACACATTTTGACAATAATGATAACTTTGTGAATCCGGTATAGAATGTTCTATTCTATAAGTTCTAGAAGTTGCAAAGCCACCCAAATGCAGAGAAAACCCCAAACAAACATTCTGTTGCAGAGTGGTGATGGTGACTCCAATAATTTTGGATCTGATACTTATGCTGCTCCCCACAAAAATATTTAATCCATCTACCTATTTATCTTGAATGTGCTTCCCAGCCAGTTTGCAGATTTTGTCTGGAAGTCTGATATTTAGCAGCTGTATTACTACTGCCTCATAATGACAGATCCTAATGGCCATATATGGTCGATGATGTCACTCAGGTTCCCTGGCACTTTTGTTTACATTCCAGCAGCATTGAAGTTGTCATCTGCTACAGGGGTAGCAGCAGAGCAGCAGCATCATGGTGGCAGGTATACATAAATGGGAATTGCTCATGGTAATTGTCACAGACCTACATCACTGGGTGACATGATTGAGGTTAGATTTACATTGGGGGGCATTTTTTTCTTTTGCTAAGGTGTGTGTGTTTTTTTAAATATTTCCTTATTGCAGACCGCTTTATTCTAAAGTGGGATTCCAGATTTAAATAAGTCCCCTGTAAACACCTACATCCATTTTGTGGGACAGGATGTGAGGATGAGAGTAGGGCAAGGTGCCTTAAAGGGTAACAGGCTACCCATTTTCTTGATCACCCTGGCTGCATGCCCGGATTGGGGTCTAGCTCCAATTGTTAGAGGAATCCTACATTGTTTTTTCTTAAAGGGACTGTACACATTTTACAACAATGTATCATGTTTCTTTAAAAAATGGATTGGGGATCTCCTTAAAATTCATAAAAGAGCCATGAAACAAGGCAATGAGGAATGCTGATACCACCATTTACCAAATAAGGTCATGTCTATATTTGGTCAATGAAATCATGCAGAATCCCCTTTCACTCTAGCGAGAATGACCATATATGGATCGCAATTTGGCCTGTCTTTGCTGAACTGGCTGATTTTCGATCTATCTATGGCCAGCTTTTCCAATGCTGCCCTTTAAGCCACATTTAAAGACTCATTTCCTGATGAATGGTATTTTTTTTAGCATTTTTTAATATTGAATTAGTATATGTCCCCTATTTTAATATTGAATTGGTACATGTCCCCATGGCAGTGCTAAGCTTCCAGTAGTAGTGGCAGTCAGTGACACCGAAGAATAGTCCATACAACTTTGTCCTGCACTTCTGAAAAAAAACCCCCAAATATTATTATGCCTCTATAAATGGTAACAGCCCTGGAAGCCCTCACCATGTCTGTTGAGGAAGCTAGGTGACACATGTACACTGCCAACAACCCTACCAGCCAATGCCACTGTGTGTGTTTGTGTTCATACAGTATGTACCCTCAGCTTCTTTAGCTAGGCAGTGGCCATCTTGGAAGTGTGTTTGAGGTTGTTATCATGTTGGAATACCGCTCTGTGGCCCAGTCTCCGAAGGGAGGGGATCATGCTCTGCTTCAGTATGTCACAGTACATGTTGGCATTCATGGTGCCCTCAATGAACTGTAGCTTCCCAGTGCCGGCAGCACTCATGCAGCCCCAGACCATGACACGCCCACCACCATGCCTGACTGTAGGCAAGACACATATATAATCATATATATATATATATATATATATATACACACAGTGTATTGAATGTACACTATATATCCCATGCATTCAGGGGTGTACATTATATAGTACACTCAGGTGGTTTATATATACACAGTATCTCACAAAAGTTTCAGTGGAGAACTCTTCAGCAGGGAGCAGATTAGGCCTAGGCCTTACATCAGTAACTTCTACAAGGTCAGCCCCCCTCGGTAGTGACAGGTTTTACAGTCCCCACAGGAATATCAGAAACAGGCTTACCGGACTCAGATGACTTTCCAGGAGCTTCCATGAGTAGGCATAGCAGGCACAAAAGTGAGTACACCCCTCACATTTTTGTAAATATTTTATTATATCTTTTCATGTGACAACACTGAAGAAATTACACTTTGCTACAATGTAAAGTAGTGAGTGTACACCTTGTATAACAGTGTAAATTTGCTGTCCCCTCAAAATAACTCAACACACAGCTATTAATGTCTAAACCACTGGCAACAAAATTGAGTACACCCCTAAGTGAAAATGTCCAAATTGGGCCCAATTAGCCATTTCTCTCCCCAGTATCATGTGACTTGTTAGTGTTATAAGGTTTCAGGTGTGAATGGGGAGCAGGTGTGTTATATTTGGTGTTATCGCTCTCACTCTCTCATACTGGTCACTGGAAGTTCAAAATGGCACCTCATGGCAAAGAATTCTCTGAGGATCTGAAAAAAAGAATTGTTGCTCTACATAAAGATGGCCTAGGCTGTAAGAAGATTGCCAAGATCCTGAAACTGAGCTGCAGCATGGTGGCCAAGACCATACAGTGGCTTAACAGGACAGGTTCCACTCAGAACAGGCCTTGCCATAGTCGACCAAAGAAGTTGAGTGCACGTGCTCAGCGTCATATGCAGAGGTTGTCTTTGGGAAATAGACGTATGAGTGCTGCCAGCATTGCTGCAGAGGTTGAAGAGGTGGGGGGTCAGCCTGTCAGTGCTCAGACCATACGCCGCACACTGCATCAAATTGGTCTGCATGACTGTTGTCACAGAAGGAAGCCTCTTCTAAACATGATGCACAAGAAAGCCAAATAGTTTGCTGAAGACAAGCAGACTAAGGATATGGATTACTGAAACCATGTCCTGTGGTCTGATGAGACCAAGATAAATGTATTTGGTTCAGATGGTGTCAAGCATGTGTGGCGGCAACCAGTACAAGCAGGAGTACAAAGACAAGTGTGTCTTGCCTACAGTCAAGCATGGTGGTGGGATTGTCATGGTCTGGGGCTGCATGAATGCTGCTGGCACTGGGGAGCTACATTTCATTGAGGGAACCATGAATGCCAACATGTACTGTGACATATTGAAGCAGAGCATGATCCCCTCCCTTCAGAGACCCTTCAATTCTTTTTTTCAGATCCTCAGAGAGTTCTTTGCCATGAGGTGCCAGGTTGAACTTCCAGTGACCAGTATGAGAGAGTGAGAGCAATAACACCAAATGTAACACACCTGCTCCCCATTCACTTTTGAAACTTTGTAACACTAACGAGTCACATGACACCGGGGAGGGAAAATGGCCAATTGGGCCAAGGGGTTACTTACTTTTGTTGCCAGTGGTTTAGACATTAATGGCTGTGTGTTGAGTTATTTTGAGGGGACAGCAAATTCACACTGTTATATAAGCTGTACACTCACTACTTTACATTGTAGCAAAGTGTCATTTATTCAGTGTTGTCACATGAAAAGATATAAAATATTTGCCAAATTGTGAGGGGTGTACTCACTTTTGTGAGATACTGTATATACATATAAAGCTCAATTTTGGCCTCATCACTCCAAATGACTTTGTGCCAGAAGGTTTGTCTCTGTGCTGTTTGGCGTATTGTAAGCAGGATGCTTTGTGGCATTTGCGTAGTAATGGCTTTCTTCTGGCGACTCGACCATGCAGCCCATCTTTCTTCAAGTGCCTCCTTATTGTACATCTTGAAACATGTTTTCAGAGAGTCCTGTATTTCACCTGAAGTTGTTTGTGGGTTTTTCTTTGCATCCCAAACAATTTTCCTGGCAGTTGTGGCTGAAATTTTAGTTGGTCTACCTAATCGTGGTTTGGTGTCAACAGAACCCATCATTTTCCACTTCTTGATTAGAGTTTAAACACTGCTGATTGGCATTCCCAATTCCTTGGATATCTTTTTATACCCTTTCTGGTTTTATACAGTTCAACTACCTTTTCCCGCAGATCCTTTGACAATTATTTTGCTTTCCCCATGACTCATAATCCAGAAAAGTCAGTGCAGCACTGGATGAAAGATGCAAGGGTCTGTCAAGAGTCCAGAAACTCATTGACCTTTTATACACACACACTAATTACAAGCAGATCACAGGTATGGATGGTTACCTTTAATAGCCATTCAAACCCCTTTGTGTCAACTTGTGTGCATGTTATCAGGCCAAAATCACCAGGGTATGTACGTTTTTGATCAGGGTCATTTGGCTAGTTTCTGTTGATATTATGATTTAAAAAGAGTAAACATGGTTGATTGATAATAAATGGCTTTAGCCAAACACTAACCATGAGTGAAAGAAATGTTTTTGTGTCATCATTCATATTCTCTGAAAATGGCCAAGAAACCAAAAGGTTTGTAAACTTATGAGCACAACTGTATATACACAGTATTGAGTGTACACTATATATATATCCAGTGCATTCAGGGGTGTACGGTATATAGTACACTTCAGGCGGTGTATTAACCCCTTCCTTACCGGGCACTTAAACCCCCCTCCTGCCCAGACCAATTTTTGGCTTTCAGCGCTGTCGCATTTTGAATGACAATTGCGCGGTCGTGCGACGTTGTACCCAAATAAAATTTGCGTCCTTTTTTTCCCACAAATAGAGCTTTCTTTTGGTGGTATTTGATCACCTCTGCGTCATTTCTGATCGCCGCTATAAACAAAAAATGAGCGACAATTTTGCAAAAAAGAACAATATTTTTTACTTTTTGCTAAAGTACAAATCCATTAAAAAAAATATTCATCAGTTTTGGCCGATATTTATTCTTCTACATATTTTTGGTAAAAAAAAAATCGCAATCGGCGTATATTGATTGGTTTGCGCAAAAGTTATCGCGTCTACAAACTGGGAATTGATTTATGGCGTTTTTATTATTTTTTTTTTTTTT
>BLSH010119827.1:38524-52930 GCA_018402905.1 Glandirana rugosa
CTTCGCTTCTTCTTCCCTAGGGTAGTACACGTTCTGAAAAAACATTCATCCATTTTTCTCTTTCCCTCTTTTTCTTCTCCCCCATCCTGGGGCAAGTTCCTGTTTCTTACCAACTTATCTTTCCCTTCTCAATCCTTCCCCCCTATAGTACCCCACTAATGGCAGGGTCCAGGCAGGCATCAAAGTGGACCTTAAGGGGAAGAGTTCTTTTAGTTCAATCTTGTGAGACATAGTACCGAAGGCCCACAAAGTTGAAGGGTTGAGGTTTAGACAAAGCATTATAGTCTGGGGGAGGGAGGGAGGCTTCCCAGCCAGCTGGCACAGCAAGTTCCCCATTGGGGGTGCCGGAGGCTTGGGATCCCTTCTTCTTCGCTTCCCTAAGACTATCGCATAAATCCCGGGAGGGGTGACCAGTATTTAACACAGCCTTACCCCTCAGAGAGCTGTAATGGGATAAATATCTAAAGGTCCTATGGTTTGCAGATAATAGTACCATTTACTTTCCCATGTTTTTATTCAGTTATCTTCTTGTATAGCATGTAAGCTGATTCTGTCGGTAAAAATTTGAATGATCTTTTCTCTCTGCCGGATTCTACCATTGTGAACTGTTGAAACAAGCTTGATTTTCTGTATCCATAAATGCAATAAAATCTTTGAAAAGAAAAGTTCGGGTCCCGATTGATTTCAATGGGGTTCGGGGTCCGTGCGAACGTTCGGGTTCTGTCCGGACCCGAACCCGGACTTTGTCCCGAAGTTCGGCCGGATCAGCAAAACCCGAACTTCCAGAGGTTCGCGCAACTCTATTCGTAACAGATCAAAGAGTGCGTCTGTCCACAAAATCTTTTGTTAGGCTCACATTTATAGCCCAATTAAGGCCCAATTTTTCTGCACCTGTTTCACTAGGGCATGTCATTACAATTGTAGCCATGGTCCCCCTTAGGGGAGGCTGGTTGCTGTGGTCCACCTGCTCACACTGCCCTCAATCACATCCATACCGCATTCAGAGTCATCAAACAGACTGGAAAACTTTGTTTTGTTAATTTATAGGGTTAGGGTTTTTATGGGATGCCCAAAGATTGAACAGTTCTTAAACAGGACCATACTATATACACTTCCGTATATACATTCCTCTTCCTTCTCTCAAGCACATAACTTGCTGACCTTGATCTCCTTATTCCTCTCACCTGCATTCCTGTTATGCAGACTTTGATATCCTTGTTCCTCTCACCTGCACTTCTCTTATGCAGACTTTAATCTCCTTGTTCCTCCCACTTGCACTTCTCTTATGCAGACTTTGATCTCCTTGTTCCTCTCACCTGCACTTCTCTTAGTTTTCTCCAGGTGAGGTCTGGAAGGAAATTTACTATGCCTCCAGCTTTTCTACAGCCTGACTAGCACATGGTGAGGCCTGCTATATTGGGAACAGGACCTCAGAACCACCCATTACAGGCAGGGACAGTTGATCCCCAAAGTGTAGAATAAATGTTGCTACTGTGCTAGCTGGCTCAATGGACTACTACTCCCAGCCCATCCTCTCCTTCCAGGCCCTGACAGCCACTCCAGCTACATTGGTCTTCTCCACTACCACAGTGAAACCACAGTCCTTTACTGACTTCTGCATCCTTCCCAGACTGTCTCTCACCCCAATCCGCTCCGGCATGCCTCCACAGCCACCCAGGGTGTGTGTCACCCACTGACCACCAGTGGACTCCTTGCTCCAGTAGCACTGTCGCTCTCCTGCTCCCTTGTCCCTCTCCTCCATGATCCCACTATCCTCCAGGATGCACCCGAGCCCCAGGCCTCAAGGTCACCCCCACAGAGTGGGGGCCCCGGTGAGGCCTCTGCAACCTCAGCTACATTCCAACTCTTCCACCCAAACTCACTCCTCCCTGACTGGGCTGACTCTGAATATTTAAGGAGGCCTGCCCAAAATCAAAAACAATCAGGCCTGCAGTCAGTCAATTCTTCCTCACCTCACAAAAAAACTCTCACCAGCTTCTACCCAAGCAGGGGGTGCTACACAATTTTTAAAATAATTTATAACAGCAGGGCCCGTTTCTGCGTCCAACAAGAGTAACTGTGAGGGGTTACAGTGTTCTGGCACCGCCAACACCCAAGGCCCAATTTTTCTGCAACTGTTTGACTGGGGCATATCATTACAATTTTTGAAATAATTTTCAATAGCAGGGCCCGCTCCTGTGCCCAACAAGAGTAACTGTGATACAGTGTTCTGCCACTGCCAACACCCAAGACCCAATTTTTCTGCAACTGTTTGACTGGGGCATGTCATTACAATTTTTGAAATTATTTTCAACAGCAGGGCCCATTCCTGCGCCCAACAGTGAGCGGTTACAGTGTTCTGGCACAGCCAACACCCAAGGCCCAACCTGTTTAACAGGGGCATGGCATTACAATTTTATAGAGTGCAGTCCCCACAGTATTTATAATACAGTTCAGAATATATGGTGCAGTCAGTGTAGTATATATAACACAGTGTATTGAAGTGGTGAAGGGGAACCCTATGACAGAATTAGAAAAAAAAAACATGTTGGATTCCCCCCCAAATCCATACCAGGCCCTTTGGGTCTGGTATGGATTTTGAGGGGAGCCCCGCGCCAAATTTTTAAAAAAGTGGCGTGGGGTCCTCCCAAAATCCATACCAGACCCTTATGCGAGCAAGCAGCCTGGCAGAGCAGGTCACATGCCCTCAACAAAAGCACCTTGTCCCCATGTTGATGGGGACAAGGACCGCTTCCTCACAGCCCTGGCCGGTGGTTGTGGGGGTCTTCGGGCGGGGGGCTTATCGGAATCTGGAAGCCCCCTTTAATAAGGGGTCCCCCAGATCCCCCTATGTGAATGAGTATGGGGTACATTGCTCTTTTTCTTCCCCCAATTCTTCTTCTTTCTTCCTCCAGTGGATGAAGACCGGAGGAAGGAAGAAGAAGAATCGGGGGAAAGAAAAAGTGCTATTTTACAATAAAGGACATGTCAAAAACTGTCTACTGTTTTTTGTAACACTGCTACACTTCTTTTTTGGTGAATGGGTAGATTCCAATAAGCCCCCCGCCCACAGACCCCCACAACCATGGGTGAGTCCCTTCTCCCCATCAACATGGGGACAAGGGGCTTTGGGGGGACCCCAAAGCCCCCTCCCCATATTGAGGGCATCTGGCCTGATACGGTCCGGGGGGGCGCTCACTCGCCCCCCCCTTCCTGCCCTGCCAGGCTACGTGCTCAGATAAGGGTCTGGTATGGACTTTGGCAAGAGGAATGCCATTTTTAAAAAAAATTGGTGCGGGATTCCCCTTAAACCGCAATCAATTTTAAATGACAATGTTTCCTTTACAAATGTCACTTTGCGGTGGCACTGTTATAAACATCACAGAGATGCGCCACTTTACAGGCATACTAAGGGGACCCCCCAGGCACAATATTTAAAGACGTATTTCATTTTTATTTTTTCGCTTTAATCATTATTACAATCACTGCTCCTGAAAAAAACATTGATTTAAAACCTTTTTTTAAAAGTGATACATGTCCCCTAGGGCAGGACCCAGGTCCCTATACACTTTTTATGGCAATAACTTGCATATAAGCCTTTAAAATGAACACTTTAGATTTTTCATGTTCGAGTCCCATTGATTTTAATAGGGTTCGCGTGTTTGTACAAATTTCTGATGCGAACCGAACCGGGAGGTGTTCGGCCCATCCCTATCATGCAGTAAAATTGTGTGTCTGCTTTGCCTTAGACAGCTGAACTTTTCAATAACTGTACCCTTATGTCTTCCTTCCACTGACAATTAAGACTTATTAGTTTTCAAAAGGGACAAAAGAGAACTAATTATAACGTGAAGTAGGGTGGCGTGCAGAACGGCATGAATAATAATGGATGAAAAAAAAATATAATTCACTACTTATTTCAAGTAGTGGGTGTTTTCTTCTGTGCTCATCTGATGATGGTGGTAGCAGGGAATAGCATCCTAGTAACAATACATATCCAGCAAAAGATGACATTTTATGATCCTATTCATTATTTATTCTGTTACAGAAGTCCTGCAGATTTGGTCTATTTTTCAATTAGACTATCCACTTACTTGCAGGTATTGTATGAAGCTGTATGTGAATACAGCAGGCCCTCTGCACTATTGTCATGGTCAACAAAAGACAATGATTACATTCTGTAAAGCGTTAGAAGAGATGTCAGTACAATGGGCACAGCCAATGAATGGCATAATCACTTTCTGTTAGATATCTGCTAGAATAACATTTGCAGGGGTGTGTTGCTAGCTTTGAAGTTCATTTTCATTTTAACATCAAATGCAAGCAAGGTTTCCAGTTTCCAGTTTTGAAGTGTAAATTTACACCAAGCCCAGGTCAAGAGATAATTTGAAAAAATATATGTTTGAGGATTCCTTTTCTTTTTAACAGCGCATTTGATTTAAAATTATGATATTTCACGTATTAAAATCTGAAGCACAATTCACAAAAATGTTAAAATACATTTTACTATTTTATCATCCACAAAAAAGGAAAGTAAACATAATCAGGCATATTACAAGTTGTTTGGACACAAAGCGGATGAGGCTGCAAGTGCTGAGCCTCAAATCTATTCTGATACAGAAAAAGTTAAAGCTGAAATCCAGGCCAACAGCTGAATACACGGATTAAATAAATACAATATTGAAAGCTGATGCCTCCCAACTTTCTGCACCTTTTGGCCCATGGTATGTAGGCAAAGGATACGTCCCTGTCACAGCCCCAGTTACAGGGACCACAAAGATCTAATACGCAGAAAATGATTGAATAAACGACACAACTGTTTTTAGGATTGTGTACAAGATCCAGCTCTTCTGGATTGGGAGGGCTCAGGCGCACAGCGGGAGCCGATCAGCAGGTACCGTGGACTCGATGTCGACTGGCACACCCCGATTATTCGTTGCACAAGCAGAACAACAGTCAGCCTATGTAAACAATTGCAGTTCTGTCAACGGGGAAGACGGTGATCCAGGAACACAGATCTCTAGATTCCCCTAGTACAAGCACCTCCCACAGTTTAGAAAAGCACAGGCTAGGAACATTTTTAAAATAACAAATGCAGTAATATAAAGGTTGGAAAAGAGTTTAGTGCAGCCTAACACTTTTGGTAGTAAAATTGTGCATTTTATAAAGAGAGGTACACCTCAGACCAAACAAAGGGACAAATGAGGCCACACGAGGAACAGAGGGATTTGGTCTCAAAAGAGAGACAGTCCCTCCAAATGAGGGACATTGAGAAGCTATGGAGTTGTTTCAGTCTCTTGAAGTTGTGTCCAGCCTCTTTCCCCTGATGAACGCATTGGGTGGAGCCTGATATGTGACGCCATCAGGCACGCCGATGTGGTTTGCGGCTGTACCATTCTCTAGATACATGTTTTGCTCTCTGCCAATGTAAGCGCAATTTTAAATAAGTTAGGCTATTGTTATTTAATACTACATTAAAGTGTTTGTTAATCTAAGATAAGAAAAAATGGATCCTGTTCCTTTAAAGCAGATTCTCCCCTCTCTAAACTGTAGAAAACCTGGCTGATCCTGCCATTTCCTATGTCCCCCTCTCTGTGCTGACCAAGATAATCAGGGCTGCTCAACCCTGACTACAGTGTTCAGCGTACATTCCTCCATCATCCGCAGCTCTCCTCTCTGCTCTCCTCTGGCCTCCTCACCCCCTCTCTCCCTGCCTGTCAGCTCTGTGTCTCTGTCTCTGCCCCCCCCACCCCCACCGTTATTTGTAGAAATAAAAGATTAAAAATGGTCGCTGCCAGCCCCTCTATTATAGCTAGGCATACCACACTGTATAAGTCTTTTATTAAAATGAGGCATGTAAATACCTTTTAAGGGCTATCTTCGGGCCGGTCATGTGACTCACGGGCACTCTACACCTCCGATACATCCCTACAAAGGTAGGGATGGGCGAACGGTTCAGCCCGAGCATAAGTGGTGGTCGGTCGTTATGCGAACATCAGAAAAAATAAGATGTTCGACCATTTGTTTGGCCCCCCGTACCGACCAAAATGCAATGCAGCACTGAAAAATGCATTGCAAGCCCTGATTGGCTGAAGCAGTGAAATCTTCAGCCAATCAGGGCACAGAACACTGTCAGAGTCATGATTGGACACTGTCATCATGACCTTATCCAATCATGGCTCAATACCGCCCCACAGTATAAAAGTATTCTTTCAATGGCAGCCATTTTCAGTGTGAGAGACAGAACAAGGCTCTGTTCAGTGCTATTAGTTAGCTAGTGTGCTAAACTGTGCTATTTTGATTTAATTGTCAGTGTAGAATATTAGTTTAGTGTCAGTCTAGGGATAGTGTGAGTGTAGTGAGGAGGACCATCATTCAGCTTTGCATAGTGTGCAGCTAGAGTAGGGACAGCTCAGATAGTTTCAGTGTAGTGTAGTGAGACTGTGTCATTCATACATGCATTAGTGTATATGTAGAGTAGGGACAGCTCAGATAGTTTCAGTGTAGTGAGACCGTGTCAGTAATCTTTACTTAAGTGTATAGCTAGAGTAGGGACAGCTCTTATAGTTTTAGTGTCGCGAGACCTTTTCAGTAATCTTTACATTAGTGTATAGCTAGAGTAGGGATAGTTCAGATAGCGTCAGTGTAGTGATGGTTGAACACTGTCTATTTGATTGTGTTACTGCAAGTTTAACACTATTTACTTCTGTGTGCGTTATTGCCAGTTTAACACCATTTACTCCTGTGTGCGTTACTGCCAGCTGAACGTCATTTACTTCTGTATGCGTTACTACCAGTTTAACGCCATTTACTTCTGTGTGCGTTACTGGCAGTTGAACGCCATTTACTTCTGTGTGCGTTACTGACAGTTTAACGCCATATTGTTCTGTGTGTTACTGCCAGTTTAACGCCATATAGTTCTGTGTGCGTTACTGCCAGTTTAACGGCATATAGTTCTAAGTGCGTTACTGCCAGTTTAATGCCATATAGTTCTGTGTGCATTACTGCAAGTTTAATGCCATTTACTCCTGTGTGCGTTACTGTCAGTTTAATGCCATATAGTTTTTTTGCGTCACTGTGCGTTTGGCGCATTATATTGCAGTATATTACAGTGTATCCGTGAAGTGTGTCTGTGTAGTGTGTCTGTGTAGTGTGAGCACTTAAATTAAAGTGCACCAAACACCACTTCACATTGATTAAAGTGCATCTGCATACAGATTTCCACTTCTTCATAAGATTTGCTAATAAGCACCGTGCCCTCCCTCCCAATAATGTCTGGAAGGACAGGAAGGAGAAGCAGACAAATGTGTTCACAGGCAAAGGTGGATGTCATGGTCAGTCCTTAGGCAGGGCATAATTTCCTCTGTTTAGCGAGTTTGCCCGTGCTATCCACCCACAGCATGCAGAGAAGGTCGTGGACTGGCTTACTAAACCTTCCTCATCCTCCTCATCCTCTGTCACGCAAGCAGAGACAAGTGTGCAGTCCCCTGCAGTTGCCAGAGTGGATAAACCTGCCTCCTTGTCCACATCTATTCTTGCCATAGCCCAAACATCAGCTATGGAGGAGGAGTCAGCTGAGTTATTTGACCACAGCGTCAGCCACTTGCTCCTTGATGATGCCCAGCCATTACTGGATTCGGATGTTGGTTCTGAGGTGGAGGATGACAGGATCATGAGCCTAGAGAGAGGGGAGAACACTGGTAGACAAATTGGCATTCATGTTCCCCCAGCAGCAGCGTATTGCCAAGTTGTCTCCAATGGTAATGATGATGGAGGAGATGGAGATGATGATGATGATTAGGTCACTGATGTGACTTGGGTGCTAGATAGAGCAGAGGAGGAAACTGAAGGTGACAATCCCAAGGAGGCCGACATCAAGAAAGAGTAGAGAGCAGACACCCTATTCCATCAAATTCTGCACTGTTCTCACGCGGCCCACTCCCCAAAGCTCAGCTCGATGGGCCTTTTTTCAGCACATCTGCAGCAGATTGTACTGTTGCTATCTGCATACTGTGTCTCAAGCACATCAAATGTGGCAAAAACACCAGCCATTTGGGTACCACATGCTTAGCAAGGCATTTAACGTCCAACTAATCAGCCCATTGGCAAGAACACCTAAAAGCCACACAAGGGGCACAAATCTGTCCCTCCTCCTGCTCCTTACCCACTTCGGTCTGCCTCTGCTATACTGAGTCATTACCTCTCAGCAGCCTCCACTGACAGGGATGATGGTATAGCACAGGGTGTCCCAGGTCCTAGCAGCACATCTGCCAGCAGCACACCACCAGCTGTAGACTGTAGCCGGCAAATGACTCTGCCCCATCTGCTGCAGTCCCTGCCACCCACATGCCCAGTGTCTAAATGCAAGCTTGTCAAAGCTGTTGGCTCTCCAACTTTTGCCTTTCAGCCTGGTGGATTCTGCCCTCCTCCGTGAATTCGCACAATGTGCCGTACCACAATGGCAGGTTCCCAAGCGCTACTACTTTTCACGCAAGGCTGTTCTATCTCTCTACCATCACGTGGAAGGCAATGTTCTGTCATCCTTGGGCAAGGCAGTCAGCCATAAAATCCACCTTGCTGCTGACATGTGGTCCAGCAAGCATGGGCAGGGACAATATATTTCGTTCACAGCACACTGGGTAACGCTACTTGCAACTGGAAGGGATGCAGGACAGGGCTCAGTGATGCAGCTTGTTGTGCCCCCACGTCGCCATACAGCTGATGGTGATGATGCTAGACCTGTGAGCTCTACCCCCTCCTCCTTCTCTGCCACCTCCATGCCCTCCTCTGTAGAATTGTCCAGGTACCCACTAAGCGTTCAAAGGGCTATTCCATGAGTCAGGCTAAAAGGTGCCATGCAGTGCTTCAACTGGTGTGTCTAGGGGACATGAACCATACTGGACCAGAGATTCTTGCAGCTCTGCAGGGACAGGCCCAAAGGTGGTTCAGCTGGAGCCAGGAATGGTGGTGTGCGATAATGGCTCAAACCTCCTGTCCGCCCTTAGACAGGGAAAGTTGACACATGTGCCATGCCTGGCACATGTCCTCAATTTGGTGGTGCAGCATTTCCTAAATATGTACCCAGGGTTGCAAGATGTGCTAAAGCTGGCCAGAAGAGTCTGTAGCCATTTCAGGCGGTCATGCACAGCCAGTGCTCGGTTGGCTGAAAAATTCCACCTGCCCATAAACCGCCTGATTTGTGTCATGCCCAACTCGACTTTAGCAATGCTGCAGTGGCTATACATGCAGCAGAGGGCCGTCAACGAGTATCTGTGCAAGTACGGCGCGATGACAGGCTCAGGCCACCTCAGCTTTTTTTCCCCATGGTAATGGCTGATCATTAAGGATGCATGCACTGTACTGAGGAGGCCACAAGGATGGTGAGTAGAGTTGAGCGAACCTCTGGAAGTTCGGGTTCTGCTGGTTCGGCCGAACTTTGGGACAAAGTCCGGGTTCGGGTCCGGACAGAACCCGAACTTTGACCCGGACCCTGAACCCCATTGAAATCAATGGGGACCCAAACTTTTAGGCACAAAAATGGCTGTAAGAAAGTCCTGGAAAGTCCTAGAGGTCTGCAAAAGGAAGGAAAATGGGGGTAAGGGTCGGACAAGTGCCCTACATAGAAATGGGGATAGGGAAATAACTTAAAATAATTAAAAAAAAAATAACATAAAAAAATCAAAAATGGAGGTGGATGTGGACTATCTTAAAACTGTGTAAGAAAAGTATAAATTAGCCGGGAGAAGCCAGATCACTGTTCTAAGAACAGTGATCTGGCTTCTCCCGGCTAATTTATACTTTTATCACACAGTTTTAAGATGATTGTACATTCTACAATCATCTTAAAACTCTGTGAGAAAAGTATACATTAGCCGGAAAAAGCCACATCCCTGTTCTTAGAACATCTGCAAACTGTGTGTGAAAACTATTAATTAGGGGGGAGAAGCCAGATCACTGTTCTAAGAACAGTGATCTGGCTTGTCCCGGCTAATTTATACTTTTATCACACAGTTTTAAGATGATTGTACATTCTAGAATCATCTTAAAACTCTGTGAGAAAAGTATACATTAGCCGGTAGAAGCCATATCCCTGTTCTTAGAACATCTGCAAACTGTGTGTGAAAACTATCAATTAGTGGGGAGAAGCCAGATCACTGTTCTAAGAACAGTGATCTGGCTTCTCCCGGCTAATTTATACTTTTATCACACAGTTTTAAGATGATTGTACATTCTACAATCATCTTAAAACTCTGTGAGAAAAGTATACATTAGCCGGGAGAAGCCATATCCCTGTTCTTAGAACATCTGCAAACTTGCTTGGCACTTCAATTACTTACATATAAGCCTTCAAAATGGGCACTTTTGATTTCTGAAGTTCGGGTCTCATTGACGTTAATGGGGTCCGTTATTTGAGTTCGAACTTTTGCGGTATTCGGGCGTTCTGGTGTGAACTGAACAGGGCTCCGTTCGGCCCATCCCTAGTCAGAAGGAGATCTCAGCCCTTCCTACAGTAGCTCTGCATTGGGTTGTAGAGTGGCCATGAGTCACGTGACCTGCCTGAAGATAGCTCTAAAAAGGTATTTACATGTCTTGTTTTAGTAAAAGACTTATACAGTGTGGTATGCCTAATTATAATAGAGGGGTTGACAGTGATTTACACTTTTGTGTTAACAAACACTTTAAGAGATTTGTTCCTTTCCTTCCTTACATCTCGGCTGATACAAAGAGAATACCCTCTAAATTGAATAGGAGGCTAGTATGGGCTACCTGGATCATATACAAAAACAGTATGGTATAAAACAAAATTACTTTATTAACCGCTTGCTGACCGTATACTGTATATATATACCGGTAAGGTGGCTTTCCTACGCTGGATCACATACCTAGTACGAGATCCAGCACTAATCGGCAGGTATCGTGGACTCGATGTCCGTCGGCACCCACCAGTTATATGTTACACAGGCAGAACGATAGTCTGCCTATGTAAACAAGGCAGATTGCCGTTCTGTCAGCGTGGAAGACATTGATCCAGGAACACGGATTTCTGCTTTACCCTAGTACAAGCACCTCCCACAGTTTAGCAAAGAACAGGCCAGGAACATGTTTAAAATAATAAATGCAGTAATATAAAGGTTGGAAAAGAGTCTGACAACTGGGCAGACATTGATCCTGTATTCCTGACAAGCAGGAACATGGATCTCTGCCATCCCCTAGTACAAGCACCTCCCACAGTTTAGCAAAGCACTGGCTAGGAACACATTTAACCCTTTGATCACCCCTGATGTTAACACCTTCCTTGCCAGTGTCATTAGTACAGTGACAGTGCATATTTTTAACACTGATCACTGTATTGATCTCACTGGCCCCCAAAAAGTGTCAAAGTCTCAGTTAGTGTCCCGACTGTCCACCGCAATATTGCAGTCCCACTATAAGTTGCTGATTGCTGCCATTACTAGTAAAAAATTTTTAAATAAATTCCATGAATATATCCCATAGTTTGTAGACGCTGTAACTTTTGCGTAAACCATTCAATGTATGCTTATTGGGATTTTTTTTACCAAAAATATGTAGCAGAATATATATTGGCCTAAATTTATGAAGAAATTAGATTTTTTAAATTTTTTTTATTGGATATGTTTGATAGCGGATAGTAAAAAATATTGTTTTTTTTTTCAAAATTGTCCCTCTGTTTTTGTTTATAGTGCAAACAATAAAAACCGCAGAGGTAATAAAATACCAGCAAAAAGAAAGCTCTATTTGTGGGAAAAAATTACATCATTTTTTTTGAGTAAATCGTTGCATAACCAAGCAATTGTCAGTTAAAGTAACGTGCCGTATCACAGAAAATGGCCTGGTCAGGAAGGGGGTGGGGTAAATCTTCCAGAGCTGAAGTGGTTAAACATTGGATAAAAAACAGACATGGTTTAAGTGTACAGATACAGTTCAACAATCACAGGATTGTGGTTCTAGCTGCTTTTATAGTAGCATACAGGCTACTGACGCGTTTCACAGCCAACTTCTTCTTCAGAGGTGCCACATGCAAACTGATAGAGAATTATGATTGAAAGAATTAATACACAACAATTGGTTTAGATGTAATATGCAATGGTCTTTGATATATGCATGATATGATACAATCAATGTCATACATTATATTCACTACTAACCTAGAGTGCATTCCAAATGTACATATGCAGCCACTGGGTAAATGTTGCACATTGCATGTTTTATATATTATATGGTATTATTTATGTTATGTAATTTCAAAGGGTTATTGCACTTCCTATGGCATTTTATTGAAAATTATGAATTGTTTATTATTGATGCTTAACGGGGCAGAACCCCTTATTTATATTACACACATTTTCGCACATCTTGTATTCAGATCATTTGGGGTGCAGCAGTTGTAATTTGGCACAATAGGCATAGGAATTTCTTTTGTTTTTTTATGATGTTGTTTTACCTGCCAAAGAATTTGTATTTCTGTCCATCCAATGCTGAGAATTATACAGCTCTACTACACAGCAGTGATCTACGTCTTGCTGCAGTTTCACTTTTTCTTATAGATCTCCTCCCCATCCTGTGACCCGGTGAAAGGAGAAGCAGCAGACTGATGAGCTCATCTCTTTGTCACTGCTGTCCTTCTACCAGTATGACTTTTCAAATGCTGCATACCTGATTGGCTACTTGGGTTGCTTCTCCCTCACCCTTTCTTAACTTTTCTGTAGAGTATACTGCAAGAGGCAAAAAGACATGCTACATTTAGATACTTAAGGGCTAAACACGCCTTTTGAAAAAAAATATATAAATGGGCATTTTTTGCAGGTAAAAAAATGTGCATTTATTTATTTTTTCTAAGAAGCCTGCAGAGCATTGCACCCATGATGCAATGTCCATCTCCTGCAGACTCTCAGGATAGCTCTCTGCCCTCACCACTGATAGGGGCAGGTAGTTCAATGAACTACGAGGACATTCACCAGCATCCTTGAAGTTCAAGTCATCAGCTGCAATGGTAGATGGTACTTGTAGGCATTCATTCACAGGAAAGTGTAAATGAATGGCATGGACCTATGGGTGGAGCCTTGCACTGCCTTGCTGTTTTCAAACTGTGACAGCGGGTGAGGGTAAAAGAGTCACCGCCCAATGTCATAGTGAGGGGGGAGAAGGTGCAGATGCTGGAACATGCTACATGTTCCACTCTTAAAATGGATGGAGCATGTAACCTGTTACAAAGGTGAACATATCCTTTAACCACTTCCCGCCTGGCGCATTGACAAATGACGTCTGGGCGGGTGGCTCATTATCCTGACTGGACGTCTATTGATGTCCTCAGGATAATCCGCGATCGCGTGCCCCCGGGGGCGCGCATCGCGGTGATCGGTGGTGCCGTGGGTCAGTCTGACCCACCGCATTACCGACCGAGGTAAAAGGCTTAGATCCGAAGCCTTTTGCCATGTGATCAGCCGTGACCAATCACGGCTGATCACAGTGTAAATAGGAAGAGCCGTTGATCGGCTTTTCCTCTGCTCAGGCTGCTCTCCTGATGGGGGGGGCTGCGCTGAACGTTTATCAGCGCAGCCACCCTCAGGATCACCCCACTGGACCACCAGGGAGCTGGATCAAGACCCCCAGGGAGCCCCCCCCCCCGGACATCACACAGAGGCCGCCTAGGACCACCAGGGAAGGACCACTGAGGCCGCCCAGGACCACCAGGGAGCCCCCACTAGACCACCAGGTAAGGGCATTATTGTGCATTGTAGGGATGGCACTGTGCCCATGTATGATGCCTGCCAGTGCCATCCCTAACAGTGCTTGTTGCATCTGTGCCCACCACTGCCACCTATAAGTGCCCACCTGTGCCCACCTGTGACACCTATCAGTGCCCACCTGTGCCATCTAAAAGTGCCCACCCGTGCCACCTAAAAGTGCCACCTATCAGTGCCCATCAGTGCCCAGTGCCACTTATCAGTGCCGCCTATGAGTGTCCATCAGTGCCGCATATCAGTGCCACGTATCAGTGCCTGTCAGTGTTGCTTGTCAGTGCCGCCCATCAGTGCTGTATATGTGCCCCATCATCAGTGCAACCTTATCAGTGCCACCTCATCAGTGCCAATCTGTACTGCCTCATCAGTGCCCGTCAGTGTAGCCTCATCAGTGCCCATCAGTGTAGTCACATCACTGCCCGTCAGTGAAGGAGAAAATGTACTTTATACAAATTTTTGTGACAGAAACAAAGAAAAATGTTATTTTTTTCAAAATTTTCGGTCTTTTTTTGTTTATAGCGGTGATCAGAAATGACGCAGAGGCGATCAAATACCACCAAAAGAAAGCTCTATTTGTGGGAACAAAATGATAAAAATTTTGTTTGGGTACAATGTCGCACGACCGCGCAATTCTCATTCGAAT
>BLSH010119854.1:43271-61974 GCA_018402905.1 Glandirana rugosa
GCCGCCATTACTAGTAAAAGATAAAAAAAAAATAAAAACCCCAAAAATGAATTCTCATCATCCGTAAACGCGACCACTTTTGCGCAAACCAATCAATAAACGCTGATTGCGATTTTTTTTATCGCAAATATGAGGAAGAATATAAATCGGCCAAAAACGGTGAAAAAAAATGTTTTTTTATTTTTTTTTTTGGATTTGTATTTTAGCAAAAAGTAAGAAATTTGGGTTTTTTTGCAAAATTGTCGCTCTTCTTTTGTTTATAGCGACGATCAGAAATGACGCAGCGGTGATCAAATACCACCAAAAGAAAGCTCTATTTGTGGGAAAAAAAGGACACAAATTTTGTTTGGGTACAACGTCGCACGACCGCACAATTGTCAGTTAAAGCGACGCAGCGCCGAATCGCAAAAAGGGCTCCGGTCCTAAAGCTGGAAATCCTTCCGGGGCTGAAGTGGTTAAATTTCAGCCAATATAATGTAAAAAAACAAAACAGGAAACAGGAAGGTGACGAGCCTACATCTTAACTAAGGGCAAATCTGCCAGTAACTGAAAGTGACAATTTAAATGTGATAATGTATAGATGAGTATGCGATGATTAGCACTACCCAACGAAAGAGAAAAAGAGAAAAAATCCCAAAAAAAAAAAAAATCCAAAAAAAAAAAAAATCCAAAAAAAAAAAAAGAAGAAATAAACACACACCGAATTAAGCGATCATATGTTAAATTTCAGCCAATATAATGTAAAAAACAAAACAAAAAAAAAAAACAAGAAACAGGAAGGTGACAAAAATACATCTTAACTAAGGGCAAATCTGCCAGTAACTGAGAGTGACAATTTAAATGTGATAACGCATAGATGAGTATGCAATGATTAGTAGTAATATCTTATTTAAGGTCACCCATATGGGTCATAATCCCACATGGTATATTACAACATATTTTGTGTTGGGTGAGATGCAACAAAAATAAATGACATAATATATTCCCGAAGTGTATTGCACCTGAAAGTGCAATGCCACTGATATGTTTAATAATAATGTGCAAAACAGGCAAAGAATGTGTACAAATACAAATTTTCTACCTATGAATTATATGTAATTAAAAAAAAAAAAAAAAACTATAATAGTTTGCAAATTCGTCTGCAATGGCTTGTGGGTGTGATATTTTCTGTGGGGGTGTTTAGGTAATGTATCTTGGTTCTATTTTGTTTGATTTTGATTTGTTTGGCTAAGTGTTTCCCTGTTTTGTTCGCATGTGCTTAAGTGGTCACTTTCAGTTTCCTCATATAGGAGTCGTGTTGTTCTGCTAACATTTGTCTGAGTTGATTTCTCAGGTTTATTAGTGAATTGGACAGGGCTGTGGAGGTTTGTTGTTTATTTAGTACCTCTAGATTGTGGATGTCAGCAAGTACCTTTTCGAGTTTGGCATTGTAAACTTTTTTTGCTCTGGAGCTTTGCTGAATGCACACCCCCCTTATGTAGGCCTTGTGTGCATTCCACAAAGTCCATGGGTCAGATACAGAGTGTATGTTCAATTGGAAAAAATGACTTAAATTCTGAGCTATAATCTTCGCATGGCTTGGATCCTGTAGGATCTTGATGTTACATCTCCAGATCCGGGACCTTTCCTTCGGGGCCCCTCCTCCACCGTCAGCATAATGGGAGCATGGTCTGACCACGTAATATCACCTATAGTGGAGGAGGTCACCCTCTGGAGCAGTCCTAGATCCGACACAAAAATGTCAATTCTAGTATATACCTGATGTCTGGAGGAGTAAAAGGTAAAGTCCTTCTCTGAACTGTGCATACACCTCCATACATCATATAGGTTTTCTCTGTAGAGTACATGGCTAAGGGATACGTGTTTCCCTTTGTTACCTGTCGAAGAGTCCATACTCGGGTCACTCATCAGATTAAAGTCACCACATAACAGTAGGTTACCATATCTGCGTTCTGGTAGTTTCTTGATAAGTCTGTTCAGGAAGCGGAGCTGGTGTACATTGGGTGCGTAAACGTTCACCAGTGTCATGGGGGAGTTGTTAATGTCACACTCCAATATTATGAATCTCCCATTTGGGTCCAGAGAAGAAATCCGTAGCTTGAAGGTTACTGTATTTTTAATGGCCAGCATCACTCCTCTTTTCTTCTGTTTACTGTTGGCAAAGAAGATGTGTGGGAAGTCTTTGTGGTTACACTTGGGGTGATCCTTGGCTCGGAAGTGCGTCTCTTGTACGCAGACTATGTCTGCATTCGCCAGTCGCGTTTCTTTCCACAGAGAAAATCTCTTTGCTGGGTTGTTGAGCCCATTGGCATTTAGTGAGAGGATTTTAATGGTCATAGTGGATTATTTGGTTTACTCACTTGTGGTGGTTCCGTGCTTGTGTGTCGATGAGCTGCTGTCCTGTGCAGGGGTGGGTGGTCCAGATAATACCGCAACAGAGAACTGTTCATATACTTGTAAAAAAGGGACCTTGAACTTGGTCCGGTAACAGAATAAACCGTTATAGGGTTAACTGTGGGAGCCATTGGATAGTCCGGGTATCCTCGGCCTGGGACTTGGTGTAGGGTTCCATGTTGTGTGGGTATTGGGTACATCTGTTTATCAGCTTCTTCTTTGCTGATCTTTTCCTGGAGACTGTTTGCCATTCTCTCTCAAGGGGAGCAGGAGGATCCGCTGCTTGAGATGCTGGAGCCTGACCCCATAGTATACCCCATCTCTGGAGAGTGCTGATACCTTCTTCGAGTGTGGAGACTGAGGTGTTGTTTCCGTTGTAGTTTATCTGTAGGGTAGCAGGGTATTTCCACTTGTGGGGAATTGAGTGGTTCCTAAGCGCTTTCGTGATAGTCGCCAGATTTTTGCGTCTTTGCATTGTATGCCTTGATAGGTCCGGGAGCATCTGGAGGTTAGCATGTTCCTCAGGTAGAGTGTTAGCTCCTCTGAAGGCCGTAGTAATTGCTTCTTTTGATTGATAGAAGTGCATTTTTAGAATCACATCTCTTGGCATGTCCGCTGCAATAAATGATGGCTTAGGTGGCCTGTGGATTCTGTCTATTGTTAGGTCTAATGCCGACATTGTGGGAACTAATTTAGTGAAGAGGTCTATCACAAAAGGTTGCAGTTGCTGTTGTTGAATGCTTTCTGGGATTCCCCTTATTTTAATGTTTGACCTTCTGGACCTGTCCTCCAAATCTGCGATTTTGGATTTAAGCCATTCAATATCATCAGCATGATTTTCATGGGCATCAACTAGTGTATTGAAGGATGTCACATATCCCTCCATGTTGTGCTCAATGTCTGAGAATCTCCTATGTCCTGAATGTCTCTGGTGACCTGCATAATACATTCTTTAAGGTCTGTTTGTAATGAGGATCTTAGTGATAACAGCATACTTTTAAGGGTACTATCGGAGATAGGCTGTCCAGTGGTGGGGAATGCAGCTATGTGATCTGCATCAGCTTTACTTGAGGCCGGGGCTTCAGCAGGGCCTAGCTCCATGCCAGCATCAGGTTCTCCGGTGGTCTCCCTGCGCGGTTTGTTTTTAACCGGGCTTCTGGTGGACGGTGAGGAGGATCCTGAGGACTCTCCGCTGTCAGGGTTTCCTACCTGTGCGTTGGAGAGTGGAGCCTGTTTGCTTCCAGCGGTGTTGGGGATGGAGTGGTGTGGGTGGACTCCTCCTCCATGTTGTTGCGGCCTTCTGCCAGCCGGGAGAAAGAAACTGGCAAGTTTCTGGACCTGCGTTTGGTGTTTCTTCCATCGGGTCATCTCTCCACGTTCCCTGGCTGTTCGGCAGGTGATGGGTGTTGCCGTGGCGCTCGGATGTGCCGGATCATTGATCAGTCCCGGGTGGCCTCGCGGAGCTCTTGCCTTATGCGGCCATCTGCAGCGCCGTTCGCCACGCCCCCGATTTGTTTTGAATGCATTTCTTGTATGCCCTATTATCTCCCTGGTCAAGTCTATAAAATGTTTTTTATCCCTGGATATCACAAGAAGCTCACCACCTTAAAAGCTATTCAAGTGGAGTTCACCCCCTTAGACTGTTTGGAATACATTTTTTCCTCACTCTCTTCGGATTGATACAGATGTCTTCAAATGAAACCTTTTTACCATACTCACTATGCTCTTTATCCATCCAAGCCGTATACTCCCTTTTAGCAGCTCTGTATGGCAGACCCTAGGAGCAGCATAAATATATATATATATATACAGGGTGGGCCATTTATATGGATACACCTTAATAAAATGGGAATGGTTGGTGATATTAACTTCCTGTTTGTGGCACATTAGTATATGTGAGGGGGGAAACTTTTCAAGATGGGTGGTGACCATGGCGGCCATTTTGAAGTTGGCCATTTTGAATCCAACTTTTGTTTTTTCAATAGGAAGAGGGTCATGTGACACATCAAACTTATTGGGAATTTCACAAGAAAAACAATGGCGTTTTAAAGTAACTTTATTCTTTCATGAGTTATTTACAAGTTTCTCTTTGTTTACAGCCATTGACATGTCACTGAGGTTAACACGTGCAGAGCGGATAGAAATTATGTTGATGTTTGGTGAACGCAGTAACCAGGTCATTGCAGCAGATTTCAATGCAAGACAGACTACGAGACCACCCATCTCCCATGCTACAGTTAGCAAACTGCTTGCTAAGTTTCGTGAAACTGGTTCAGTGTTGGATTTGCCAAAATGTGGACGCATGAAATCTGTCACTACTGAAGAAACATCAGTGGCTGTCCTAGCTTCATTCAGCAAGAGCCCACAGCGCAGCATTCGCCGCATGTCACTGGAGAGTGGCATTAGTCGAACATCCCTTAGGCGGATATTAGCTACTCACAAATGGCACCCTTACAAACTCCAGCTACTGCAGCATCTCAACGAGGATGACCCAGATCGGTGCACTGAATTTGCAGAATGGGCAAAACAAAAATTGGAACAGGACCCTCAGTTTACGCAGAAGATTTTGTTCAGTGATGAGGCAAACTTTTATGTGAATGGTGAAGTTAACAAACAAAACCACTGCTGTTGGTCTGACACTAACCCACATTGGATAGATCCCTCCAAGACTGTTGGAACCAAAAAAATTGATGGTATGGTGTGGTATATGGGGTACAAATATAGTGGCGCCATTCTTCATCAATGGAAACCTCAAGGCCACTGGAAATGCGAAATTGCTACATGATGATGTGTTTCCCTCTTTATGCACTGAAGTTGGCACGTTCCCTGAGTTTTTCCAGCAAGATGGTGCACCACCACTTTATGGGTGTCGGGTCCGAGCATTCCTAGACGAACAGTTTCCTGGAAAGTGGATTGGTCGTCATGGGCCAGTTGAATGGCCCCCAAGGTCTCCCGATCTAACCCCCTTAGACTTTTATCTTTGGGATCATCTGAAGGCAATTGTCTATGCTGTGAAGATGTGAGATGTGCAACACCTGAAACTACGGATACTGGAAGCTTGTGCTAGCATTTCTCCTGCGGTGTTGCTATCAGTGTGTGAAGAGTGGGATAAGAGGGTTGCATTGACAATCCAACACAATGGGCAGCACATTGAACACATTTTATAAGTGGTCAGAAACTTGTAAATAACTCATGAAAGAATAAAGTTATGCTAAAAACAAGCACACCATTGTCTTGTGAAATTCCCAATACGTTTGATGTGTCACATGACCCTCTTCCTATTGAAAAAACAAAAGTTGGATTCAAAATGGCTGACTTCAAAATGGCCGCCATGGTCACCACCCATCTTGAAAAATCCCCCCCCCCTCACATATATTAATGTGCCACAAACAGGAAGTTAATATCACCAACCATTCCCATTTTATTAAGGTGTATCCATATAAATGGCCCACCCTGTATATATATTAATGTTTTATCTCTTTGTGATAAATCCTCCTCTATGCCTCTCTGGGAATTGGACTTAGGGGTATCCCTTTCTTCCAATTGACTGGACTGATATGCTAGCTAACCTTCGTAAAAGTGCTAAATCTGTATTGGTTTGATAGATGGTGTTGAAATTGCATACTCACTGGTATATGACACCCACCCAGATACATTCATCTATCCCTACTGTCCCCTCAACCTGCTTTAGGGGCTGTTCTGAATTTGGCTCATTATTGCATATGTTTTGGTGCTATAAAACAGATAGCCTCTAAGACAGCCTGGATTTCTAGCTTCCCTATAACTTTACACTGCAAATAAGCTGGCTCTATTCTACCACCCCCCCCCCCCCATCCACCTGAGCATTTATAAGATATACTGTATTTGCCAGTGCTACATAATGGGTTATTGCTTAAAATTGGTGCCCTTCGGTGTTAAGTAGGATGGGGGCCATCAACTTATGCATCATAATCATCATACCGTACTAGAGTCCATGCCAATTTTTCACAATAGATTGAATTATTGGACTGTTTAGTAATGAATACTCACCAACGTCCTTTCCCTTTCTCTCTCCTGTTTTTATCTATGATTCCCTTTTCTTCAGGCTTTCTCATCCTTTATTGTGGTTCCTGTTTGCACGCTACTTTGGTGCTTATGTTTGTTATTGTGTTCATTGTGATATTTTATCAAGTCCTATGTGTTCATGATGTACTTTTATACTACTAGTACTACATGTTTTTATGAGGATTATTATTGAATTTTGGAGTTATTTTGCCCTGCTTGTGATTTCAATTGCAGTGTATGTTGTTTTGTTATTGATGATCTTTCAATAAAACTTTTGTAAAAAGACAAAATAAAAAACCTTAAATAAACACATCAGTGCAAAAGTATCAAATACAATTGAAATGAAAAAAAACACATCCATAAACGTCCAAAGTAACTAACATGTTTATGCAAACACATGTTGTGCCTTCGGTGTATGATAATCTTATAAGACTGAGTGTGCTCCTTCAAGTGACCAATAGTAACACAGTTCCAAAACAAACAGTTGTGTGCACCTGTGTCTTCATTTACATGCACATCATGCTCCACTGTATTCAATGATCCCTCAATCACATAGAATGGCACTCGCCTCATAATACAAACCACAACTGACATACATTAGTCAAGTCATACAATGCTTCTACCCTTGATTAGGGTTCAACAGATTTTCCAATTCCTGTGCACTTTTTTTATGTATATAACTTTGGAAAAAGAATAATAAAATACTTGCCAATAGCATAAAAATGTTTTCAACTTTATTAAAAAATAGTTTAAAGCACAATTACATATTAGGTGCATTACAACTCATAAATTTGAGATGTTTTTGGAAAAAATAAATAAATAAATTTGAGATGCATGAAAACAGCCACTGTTAGTGAGAGATACAACAGTATTGGCCATGCAAACTATGATCACCTAGGAATCACAGACCTTCCACTGTCGTCACTTTCAGGTCTTGTGAATAGTCGCTGCCTTATGTGTTCTGCCACAGATATTGTACTATACACAAAAAAATAACACATTTGAAATAAAATTTTATGGTCGTGGTTTTTCTATTTGTATTTTATATGACCTTGTATTCATGTTTTGCACTGATGTCTATATTTATGATTTTATATTTTGTCACATATTATTTATCATTTGTCTAATTTATCAGACTAGTATAATAATATTTAGTTAGGTAGTAATATTTTTTTGCGTGCAGAACTTTTTTGGATATTATGGGCATTAAAGGCATTAGCTAGATAACAATAAGGTGCCTGTAATGTTGTGTGCCCCCATTCACATTGGAGCCCCTCCAATCTAAATATGTTCTAATCTGCACTCTTTTTAAAGAATACAAGGCATTCTGTGATTGGACAAGGGGTGATTGTGATGTTTATATGCCCCTTACCAATTACACAATGTCTTGCATTCTTTGAAAAGCATACAATATGTTTTCCTGAAGGGGGGAGCTATACAGTTAGTTTCCACTGTGATTACTGTGCTCCAGCGGGTTGTTTTGGGAATATTATAGGAATTAACAGAACATTAAAACACTTAATACAGATTATTGAATTAGAAACTATCCAGTTTAATATTTAGATTCACCTAAATATTGGCAGGCAGATATGTATAATCTGTGCAAACAATGCAATTCTGAAATCCAGGTAATCATAATTTATATATTATTTATTTAAGTTATGTGATTATCTACAAAACAGGCAAAATCAAAAACATTTGCAATTCACTGATTTGAAAGTAACTTTCCTCATCGCTAATAGTGACACAGACACACACATTGCTGTGTTTTTTTTTTAATTTTAATACATTTTTATTAAGGTTTTAACTGAGAGAAGAAAATTTGGAGTTACATAGGTGACATTGTTATGCGTACAACAATTACCATTGAATGTATAGTACCATTAAAAATAATATTAACATTTCGCCTTTACTCTTACATTGCCATGACAGTAGTAAAGTTCTATTAGCACAGGTCGACTCCATCCCAGCCGCCCCCAAGGGATCGTGCTGCGACTAAAGGGAGTTATCCACCGCGCATTAATTGGGCGCTCTTGAGGGCAATGCCTCGGATAATTTGCAATTTTCAGCTGCTGATACATAGGTAGGGATATGGTTTGATATTCTTTGTCACTTAACAATCAAATGGTCCAACTGGGAGCAGTTTAAAGATAAACATAGTAGTATAACATAGATTGTGAAAATGAGCAGAAGATAGGGTCCACCTTCAGAATTATAATGGGCTAGGTTTAGTGTATGGGTAGGGAGCTTCATATATCAGATATTTGTCTGTACCACTTGGTCCAGCTTTCAAAATGAGGGTATACAGTTTGATAATTGCCCTGAGAGAACGCAAACATTAGTTGTGGAGATATTATTATTATACAGGATTTATATAGCGCCAACAGTTTACGCAGCGCTTTACAACTTGAGGGTAGCCAGTACAAATACAATACACTTAAATACAGTAGGAATCAGAGGGCCCTGCTCATTAGAGCTTACAATCTAAGAGGGAAGGTCAAGAGATACAAGAGGTAATAACTGTGGGGGATGTGCTAATAGAGAAGATACATGTACAGTTGTTAGGTGGGAGCCAGATAGGCTTCTCTGAAGAGATAGGTTTTCAGGGATTGTCGGAAGGTGGACAAACTAGGAGAAAGTCTGACAGATTGGGGTAGAGCATTCCAGAGGATGGGAGAGGCTCTGGAGAAGTTCTGGAGGCGAGCATGGGATGAGGTGACAAGGGAGCTAGAGAGCAGGAGGTCTTGGGAGGAGCAAAGAGATTGATTCGGTTGGTATTTTGAGACCAGGTTAGTGATGTAGCTGGGGGGCAGGTTGTGAATTGCTTTATAAGTTATTGTTAGTATCTTGAATTTAATAAATGTGTGTGTCATCGGCATAGAAATGATACTGAAAGCCATGGGAGGCAATCAACTGACCCAGGGAGGAGGTATAGATTGAGAAAAGGAGAGGTCCAAGAACAGAACCTTGGGGGACACTGACAGAGAAAGGAAGAGGAGAGGAGGAAGTAGAGTTGTAGGTGACACTGAATGAGCGGTGGGATAGGTAGAATGAGAACCAGCAAAGAGTATAGTCACGGGGACCAAAGGTGTGGAGTTTTTTGAGGAGGAGGGGGTGGTCCACTGTGTCAAAGGCAGCAGAGAGGTGCAGGAGTAGTAGTACAGAATAGTGTCCGTTGGTTTTAGAAGTTATTAGGTCATTAGTGAGTTTAAGGAGAGCAGTTTCTGTAGAGTGCTGAGAGCTAAATCCAGACTAAAGGAGATCAAGAAGTTTGTTCATGGTCAGATGGTCACTCAGTCGGTTGTAGACCAGTCTTTCGAGGAGTTTGGAGGAGAAGGAGAGTAAGGAGATGGGGCGTAGGTTGTTAATATTGGTGGGGTCCAGTGAGGGCTTTTTAAGGATAGGTGTGACTAGGGCATATTTTAGAGAGTTTGGGAAGATGCCAAAGGAGATGTGAGCTAGAGAATGTAGAATTTAGTCAGAAGGTGAGCGTAGCATTTGCGATGGAGCATGATCCAGGGCACAGGTGGTTAGATGGGTGTTCAATAAAAGTTTAGCAACTTCCCTAATACTGGCAGGGGTGAATGTGGAAAGTAGTGATTGTATCTGTGGATATGGGGTGTTGAGTTGGGGTGGTTTGTGCGCATTGGTGATTTCCTCATGAATGTTATCAATCTTAGTTTTAAAGTGATTGGCAATCTCCTGGGCAGTGAGTGAATTAGAGGGTGGAGGCAGTGGAGGACAGAGTAGAGTGTTAACGGTCGAGAAGAGTTGACGGGGACTGGATGATAATGTGTTAATGAGTATGATAAAGTATGTCTGTTTGGCAGTTTGGAGGCAGGAACAGTATTTTAGGAGGGCAGATTTGTAATGTTTGAAGTCTTCTTGGAGCTTAGTCTTATGCCACAGACGCTCAAGAGGGCGGCTATGTTTTCTAAGACTTCTGGTGTTGTCCGTTTGCCAGGGTTGTACGGGCCGAGGCCTGATTCTGCGTGTAGTAAGGGGAGCAAGCTTGTCTAGGGAGGATGACAGTGAGTTGTTGTAGACGAGTGTGGCTAGGTTGGGGCAGGACAGGGGTGAGATTTTGTCATAGAGGTGGTCATTAGCAGAGTAGAGAAGGGTTTTGTGGCAAAGGTTTCTACGGGTGGGGCGCATGCGCAAAGTTCTCAGCGATGGACGTGCCTAGCTAGAGCTCCGCACTGACACGATCCCTCAGGCCGCCTTACAGCACCCTATCCGCGCGCTGTCGTCCCATCTTGATCCCTCATCAACTGCAGACGCCCGGGACCCTAAGTATGGTCGCGGGGAACCCCCGACCAAAGGTCAGGAGCAAGAATATCCGAGACGCCCTGGTCAGGGCCTCAACCAAGATGGCGGCGGCTGCCTCTCCCCGCAGCAGCGGCGGCAGCGCGAGGACTCCAAAGCATAAGGGAAGGATGTCCAGTCATCCCGACGAGGGTGAGTCAGATAATGAACCTTTAGCCTCCCCACTATCCCCCAGAGGCCATACTCCATCAGACCCCCTCCTGCAACAATTTGAGCGTATGTTAACGCGGGCCCTACAGCGCACTTCTGATGAGATAACAGAGCGCCTCTCCAGAGAAATCAGAGAGCTAGGCCTCCGCACATCAGAGCTAGAAACCCGTACAGATGACTTGGAGACTCAATTGGCAAACCAGGCTGATGAACTGGAATCACTTAAAGAAGCTAACCAGGCCTTACAAGCCCAGCTCGAGGACCAAGAGAACAGAGCCAGGAGATCAAATGTTAGGATCCGGGGGCTCCCAGAGACTATCCTAGATTTACAGTCCACAGTCACGGCCCTTTTCCAAGAGCTTTCACCATCTATCCCAATAGACCGGCTGGAAATTGAACGGGTACACCGTGCCCTGGCCCCCCGTAAACAAGACGGCCCCCCACGGGATATCATAGCCAAACTACATTTCTTTCGTACAAAAGAGCAGATCATGCTTGCTGCCAGAAAGAAAGAGCATCTCTCATTTCAGGGCCACACCTATCAAATTTTCGCAGATCTGTCTAAATCCACTATTATGAAGAGAAGATCCTTCAAACAACATCTAGAAATACTACAGCAACATCAAATCATCTACTCCTGGGGCTTCCCTTTCTCCCTGCGATTCACCTATCAAGGTCGTAAATTCCAGTGCAAAACAGCTGAAGACCTATTGAACCGCTTGAAAGAACTCCAACTCTGCCCACTGTCCGGGAACTCTTCGCAGAACACCCGTCGAAGATCCGCCTCAACTTCCCCACAGAAATTCACCTCCACACCGACATCTACTACTAAAAGAGGCAGATTTACTCCTAACATGCAGGACCAACAGGACTCGATGGACTGATCAGGTGTAAAAGAGGGTGATGTATAGTTACTTTACAGACCCACAGGTCTAGTTACCTTTATATGAAAGACTCACATATGAGTGGCTTAGTTATTGTGGGGTCTCCTAGGATTCCCCCCCAATAATGGTCACATAGTCTCTACAGACTACATTGCTATACTTATGGCACCCTCAGGTTTGTTCACTTTGTTCTAAGTTATGTTGATGATTTTGTTTTTTTTCTGTGTGTCATCCTAGGCAGGGTCCTCCTCCTTGATTGACTACCTCCCCTGGCCCCCCCTTCACAGGGGTGGTCGGGGCTAGTGGTCGACAACGGGGAATACCACCCTTCAGGACACCACACGCTCTGTCACCCTCCAAAGGGTAAATTAAAGCAAGCTAGCTATAGCAATATCCTTTATAACCCCTACACACTTTCTCAATACAACCAACCCATTGCAAACAAAAGGTATATATTATCATTTTGTGTAATCGCAATATTTATTTTTCCCTTACCTCCCCCCCCCCTCTGCCTTTAATTTTGATCAGTCGCTCTACCTAAAGTCAAGCCTATTCCGCATTCCCAACTCCCCTCCACCCTATCTGCTTGACTAGTACCCATTCCCCCAAATTATCAATGGCCTCACGGTTCGTGTCGGATTGTCACTGTTGCCCTCCATCTTGCTCCAAGGATCCCTGTTAGGTCCCCTTTGAGCAGCATGACCCCCTCTATGAACGGTCTTTTTCCCTTCATAGACGGATGGAACCATACCCCTGTTTGCCCTTCTATTCTCTTCTTTACTTTCTTTTTTTTTTTTTTCCAAAAGTATTTTATTGAGAACATATTCAGAAAATACATACATGTCAATAGGAGGTGCATTACATTTTCAGCTTCTCTATTGTACATAAGAGACATAATATGACTTCTGCAAACGTATGAGGCTTCAACCTTGTATAGAACATGGAGTAACATCTGATCGTATTATATTTCCAAATATATTGAGCTATATTGTGTTATTCGTTAGAGAATCCTAGCGTTTGTGTCTTGAGTATGGAGAATACCAGGGGTATGGTTCGTGTTTTCATGGTTTGAGGTGCTCTGCCTTTCCCGGGACCCTCCATGGCGCCTCCAGACCGCCCGACCACCCCCATCGGGAGGGCCCCGTCGGGCTGATCCATAAGGCCCCTTTGGGTAATTTTATTCTTGGTCTCATTGGTTGTCAACTGCGTTTGTGAATCACTTATTGTCTTGGGGAGACAGTGTGTGGCCAAATATTGGCTGCGTCGGGTACAGGACTTCTCCTTTTGTGTGTGTGCTTAGAGGTGACATGGGGATCGTCTCGTAAGTGTGTCTTCAGGTATTTGTTATTATATATTAGGTGAGATTGTGTTTGCCTTTACGAGGTTGCTGTGAGTGTGGAGTATTCCGCCGATGTTTTGAAGTGTTGCCAACAGGCCCAAGTGGTTTGGAATTTGTGTGAGGTGTCGTTTGCTTGGTGAATTAAATCCTCCATTTCTTGTATTTTATTAATTCTCTTGAGCCAATCCTGTATAGTGGGGGGG
Organism: Glandirana rugosa; assembly: GCA_018402905.1. NCBI lineage: Eukaryota > Metazoa > Chordata > Amphibia > Anura > Ranidae > Glandirana > Glandirana rugosa. Next base: position 56,612 of record BLSH010119854.1, read on the forward strand.
TTGGATGATTGCCAGCAGGCCGGAAGGGTCATTTTGGCTGCGTTGAGTAGGGGGAGTGTGAGGGATTTCCTCTAATGCTTTTGGGGAATTGAGGTGTGATGGAGGAGTAGTTGTGCTGGAGAGAACTCTAGGGTGTATGAGGAGATCTGGGACGTCAGACGGTGGACTTCCATCCAGAAGGGGACAATCTTGGGACAGGACCACCAGATATGTAGAAAAGAACCTATGTCTTCGGAACAGCGCCAGCATTTTGGAGTAATGGATGGGTTCATTTTGTGAAGTCGTTGAGGGGTTTTGTACCATTTGGAGAGTATTTTGAACCCATTTTCTTGGGCTGAGACATTGATCGACCCTTTGTGGATGTGTGTAAAGATATTCTCCCATTCTGCTGGGGATATCTCTATATTTAGGTCCCTCTCACAAGATTTAATGTAGGTGTTTTGTTTGATGTCTGAGTTAGTGAATAAGGTGGCATATAGTGTCGAGATCAGGTGTCTTTGTGGCTCAGACTGCGTGAAGAGTTCTTCAATTGTTGTGCGCGGTCTGGAGAATTTCATTTTGTCTTTAGGTTTAGTTAGATAGTGTTGTAACTGCCGGTAAGTCCAGAAGTACGAAGAGTTGTTTGAATTTACCACCATGAATTTCTCGTATGTTATGAATGCGCTATTTTCAAAGAAGAAGTCTGCCCGCAGGTTATGGTTTGGGTTGATCTCTGGGAGAAGGTGGGCATTGAGTCCCGGGGCGAAGTCGGGATTGAATGAGATGGGGGTGAGCGGACCCGGAGTCGAAGATATGTTAAAATGCTTACAACATCTTCCAAATGTTGTAAGAGAGGGGTGGATCAGTGGGTGTTGTTTGGTTTCTTGGAGGGAATGTGCAAGAGGTAACCAAGTTAGGCAGTGTAATGGGGTATGTAGGAAGGCTTGTTCAATTGCCACCCATGCCTTAGAGCTAGCGTGTATATGCCAATCCACAATTTTTGTGAGCCGGCACGCTGCTTGATATTTGGAAAAATCCGGGAATCCTATGCCTCCTTTCGTTTTGGGGAGCGTCAGTTTGTCCATGCTGATTCTGGGTTTTTTTTTTGCCCAGATGAAATCTGAGCAGGCTTTTTTGAGAGATGTTAAGTAGGGCTTGGGGAGGGTGATGGGTATGGTTTGCATGAGATACAATATTCTGGGGAGGATATTCATTTTTATTAATGCGGCTCAGCCGAACCAGGAGAGTATATTGTTGGACCAGGTTGTGAGATCTTTTTGGATAGATCGTAATATCGGAAGGTAATTTTTGGTGAAGAGGTCTGCTAAGTCTACCGGGAGTTGAATACCTAAATAGGTAATGGAGTCGGCATTCCATTTGAACGGGTAGTTCTGTTTACACTGTTGTAAGGTCGAGGCTGGTAAAGAAATGTTCAATGCCCTAGATTTATCTAGATTAATTTTTAAGCCAGCTAATTTTTCGAAGTTGGCCAGGTCGTTGAGAAGATTGGGAAGAGTGATGTGGGGATCAGTCAGGAATAGTAATATGTCGTCGGCATAAGCCGCTAGCTTGTATTCATTGTTTCCTATCTGTACGCCCTTTATGTTGTTATTATTTTTGATGTTTTGTAGAAGGGGTTCTAAAGTTAGAATGAATATAAGGGGGGATAGGGGGCAGCCCTGTCTGGTTCCGTTTGTGATATCGAAGGCGTCCGATAGGTGGCCGTTGACTCTGACTTTGGCAGAGGGATTAGTGTATAAGGCCATGATAAAGCTCATCATTCGCTGTCCAATGCCTAATGTATGCAGAGTTTCTGCCATGTAGTCCCAGGCCACTCTATCGAACGCCTTCTCCGCGTCAAGTGCCAGGAAACAGCCCTGCAGGTTGTTTGTAGAAATCCAGTGATGTATGTTAAGAGCTTTCAGGGTGTTGTCCCTGGTTTCCCTCCCCGGAATGAATCCTACTTGGTCTAGGGAGACCTTCTGTGGGAGCAGGGGCAGCAGCCTGTTGGCGAGTATTTTTGCAAATAGTTTTAGGTCTACGTTAAGTAACGATATTGGACGGTAATTTGGAATCATGGAGGGATCTTTGTCGGGTTTAGGGATTACTGTGATGTGCGCTGATAATAATTCCCGGGGGGGTGGGGTTTCCTGGTCCAGTGAGTTGAAGGCAGCGATGAAGTGTTTGCTTAACGGGTTTAGGAAAGTTTTGTAATATCCCGCCGTCAACCCGTCTGGACCAAGGGATTTACCGGGTTTAGTTTGTTTTAGAGCTATATTCAGTTCCGTGGCAGTGAGTGGTTCTTCAAGTTTTTTAGCCTCATCTCCTGAAAAGGAGGGAGGACAGTACTTGTGTAGGAAAGATTGAAGCGAGTCTAGTCTGGCTTGGGATGTGGGTCGTGTGGTTGAGGGTTGTAGGTTGTAAAGGTGTTAGTAGTAATGGACAAACTGTTGTGCTATGTCAGGGGTAGCGGTGACTTTCTTTCTGCTGGGGGTGGTGATCGAGTGTACAGTGTTGTTCGTCCGTTTGGTGGCTGTCGAGCGTGCCAGCAGTTTGCCCGTTTTGTTCCCGAATTCGTAGAACAGTTTTTGGTGCAGGATATAGTTTCTCTGTATTTTTTTATTAATCATTGTTGCTAGCTCAGCTCTAGTGTCAGTTAATTTCTTTAAGTCCTCTTCTGCTAAGGATTTTTTATGTGTCTTTTCTAGGGAATAGATCATTGTTAGGAGGTTATTTATGTGTGCTTGTCTGTTTCTCTCACGTTCTGTAGCTATAGCAATTAGTTCGCCTCTTATGACGCATTTGTGTGTCATCCATATTGACATTGGTGAGATGTCTGGGGCGGTGTTTTCCTGGAAAAAATGTTGTAAGCATTTGTGTATCCTGGTGATTTTCGTCGGGTCAGTCAATAACGATGGATCTAGCCTCCAAAATTTAGTACCTTGGGGGGTGTGGGAAATGAAGATTGTCATGGTGACGGGATGATGGTCAGAAATATACATGGGTTCTATTGTCGCATGTTGCACAGAAGGGATGTCTCTTTGTGAGATGTAAATGGCGTCAATCCTAGAGTACTTTTGGTGTGGGGGAGAATAAAAGGTGAAGTCCTTTGTGTGGGGGTGAAGAGTGCGCCTGGAGTCGTGTAACGATAAATCTAATAAGTTTTTCTTGATAGCTCTGAGGGCGCTGTATTGCATGGAGGAAGAGCCGTTTGAGGTGTCCAGTGCAGGGTTGAGTGGGAGATTAAAGTCTCCTCCCAGAATTAATAGTCCTTCTGAGAATTCTAGCAATTTTTCTTTTATTTTTCTAAAGAAGGGTACTTGTGTGACGTTGGGGGCGTAAATGTTGGCAATTGTAACCTGTTTACTGGAAATAGTTCCTTTTATGAAGATAAATCTGCCCTCTGGGTCTGATTTGGTTTGAGTAATCATAAGGGGGCATCGTTTGGATAAGAGTATGGCTACTCCTTTGGCTTTAGCCTGTGAGTTGGTGGCATGGAATACTGTTGGATATCTGTGGTTCTGTAGTTTAGGGATCGTGTCAGATTTGAAATGCGTTTCTTGAAGGAGAATTACGTCCGCCTTTTGTTTGTGTGATAGATGTAGAACTTGTGATCTCTTTTCAGGGATGTTGAGCCCCTTGGTGTTGAGTGAGAGAATTTTTAGTGATGTCATGTTGTGTAAGCGAAGTCTGTGTTGGTTGAGCTTAAAAGTTTGCGGTGGAATGTACAGATGTGTTGTCCTGTTGGTGTTGGGATACGTTTAAGAGCCTTTTGTTGGTGTTCTATTGATATATTGTGTTAACGTTAGTTATGACGCTAGGTGTTGGTTGAATTCTTGTTTAATTCGAATTGACTCCGAACTTCGGGTCTTAATGAGTAAGGTCGTGGACCAGGGGGATGTTGCTCCCTTTATCTGGTGTATCTTTTACCCCGTATGAGGTAGCCGACCAGGTGTAGTAGTGTGCACAAACTGAAAGGGTGTAGGATCTGCCGTATATGTTAGGGTTCCCACTAAGGGAGGTTGGAGAGAGTGTGGAGGAGGATTACTCTGAGGTACAATACATGGTGATCTGTATCGAGATTTCTTAAAATTGCAATGTAGATTATAGGAGGTGTGTGTTAACGCAGGGATTCTCAAGCCGCGTGTGTGATTTGAAAGATAATAACAGTAATAACAGTAGGAACAGTAGTAGCAACGGATTTTTCGGCCGAGTATGAGCATGAGTACCCAGGGGGTCGCCAGATTACTTTGTTGTATGGCATTAGAGACAATGCTTGCTAAAGGTAATTTAGGAATGGTGGGGCAGAGACACTAAGAGATCAGGGTTAGTGCCGTGCCTTAAAGAGTGAGAGACATTAGTGCTCACCAGAGGGTGTTTTGTATGAGAGGGAGAATTACATAGTATGGTATAGGCGCCTTTTATGGGGATTCATGCTCTCCCGGTACTCATTAAACAGAATGAGTGTAACTGAAGTTTAACCTTCAAACATTAATATAGTTCAAAACCTGTCAGCAATCAGCAAACTGTGTTAATGAATGTTCATAAGGCAGTAATGATCAATATTATTGTGGAGCTCTGTATCTCAGCCTACTCATCCTGGAGGACGGGCAGGCTGAGGTACATAGAGGAAAGTGAATCATGTGTCTGACAGCCAGGGTTATCAATTATGAGTTTGTATACTTATCAGAGGGATCGTCTTTCGGAAAGTTCCCTTGAGAGTGTGCCTTTGGGTTGTTGGTCGTCAGTCAGCAAGGCGGGATTTTAGCGTTTTCTTTAGTCTCTTCGAGCTCTTCTGTTGTGGGGTGCTTTCGTAGGGCTGGAAGTGTACTGAGAACCGTTTCCCCTTCGGTTAGATCTCTGTTCAGAGGGTGAACGTCGTCTTCGGGAGCCTTGGTCCTGTGATTCCATTGGTGATGGCTTGCGATTAGAGTTGAGCGAACACCTGGAAGTTCGGGTTCTGCTGGTCCGTCCGAACTTCGGGACAAAGTCAGGGTCCGGGTCCGGACGGAACCCGAACGATCGCACGGACAACGATTACCCCAAGCAACAGGCACGCTAGCAAGCCCAAGGCAGGCCTGGGCCTGGGACTGAAACAGGGCTTCAAGCCTGCCTGGTCGTCTTGGGCTTGAAGGTCCACAAGCGAGTTGAGATTAGCGTTCGGTAGTGGTTACCTTAGTGTCCTGGTTCCGAGGGCTTCTGCTGCAAGTGGGAGACTTGTCTCTAGATTGGCTTCCCCTTTGCCAAGAGTCATGTGAAGGTCGGGATGCTTTCGTGGGGTGTTGTCTTCTCGAGCTTCTCTGATTTCTTTTGCGATTTTAGGGCGGAACGACTGACTGCTGGTTGTTGGGTTTCCGTGTGAGAGTTCCCTTGAAAGGCTTTCT